>WEIV01029016.1:1485-66019 GCA_013390005.1 Calyptomena viridis
AGATGTTCAGTATTACAATCATGCCAAAAAGTAAAGAGAGAAAAATCAAACTTGTGGGAAGATGGGTTCGCTTTAAATTATGAAGTACAAGCCCAGAAGAAGAACTAATACTTCACACAAATGAAGCAGATGCTACACTAGCAGGCTGGAATTCTGTCAGAGGGTCAGAGGGAAGAAAAAAGGAAAAGCAGATCGAGAAAAGTCTTTGAGACTTAATCTTACTTCCCCCAAACTGTCTATTAAAAACTACTAATTGCTAAACTTTAACTTTTTCCAGCAGCATCTGAAAGAAACTGGGATGAGTACAGAGGAAAGTTGCCAAATCCACAGAGTTAGAAACTTTCCACAGGCTTTTTTTCAGAAGAGACGGAGTTTCATTTCAAAATATTTTTCTAGCCTCTTCTACTGCAAAGACTGCAGTGCAATGATTTACAGAATGGATGCTATCTCTATGGATAAACAAAACCATCNNNTGGATAAACAAAACCATCATTCCCAAGAGATCTGACCTTAACCTTCCATCCTAAAATAGTATGGCCAATTACATAGCAGCAGCAGCAGCCCACATCCTTAAAATATCTTGGACTGAATTATGGAACTGTTAGTCTTGACTTCTCAAGTTTCCTATGGACTGCAACTAACTGAAAGAATAAAATATACAACTAAAGCAAACAGCTGGTTTGTCATAAAACAAATTCCAGCAACTAAATGGTGTAGTACGTACTATTGAATTTGTTGTTCTTCTTAAAAAGAAGAGCTCAAAAAAATGCACAAACTGATTTATCATTAAATCAACTTGAGCAGTAAACTAAAAGCTTCCAGGAAGTTCATCATCCTGTTTGCTGGCTATAATTTGGCTTGTTTTGTTTGATATCATGTTCCTGTTCCTTCCACTCATGTCCTCTAAACCAGGCAAAAGCACTGGAACCTCACTGCCTGTACTCCAAACACTTACCAAGCCCATACACTTCGTGCTACAGGGCAGAAACAGCTTCCTGTCTTCCCTCTAATCTGAAGGAAAGAGTGGCTCATTTTACTAAAGAGGGGTAACAAAAATGCACCTATGTCAAAAAGAATACTAAATATACTGGGCATTTACTGACCAAACGCAGTGCAAACATTTAGGTAACAGGATGTTAGTCTGATACATCATCATTTAAAGAGAAAATCGCTGTAGATCCAAACAATAAAAAGATTTAGTGTTTACAATTAGACCTCCTTTTGCTGGATGTTGTGTTACATTATAGTTTAATCCTATTTTTAGCATTATTTTTATGGAATTTCCTTTTCATTAATATTCTATTTCACCAGAGTTACCAGCAACAAACGTGCAGAAGAACAGCAGAAATCCAAATGTGACAGTGACTAATAATGTCACTTTTGCAAAGAAAATAACTCTTTGATGATTAACATGGGATACTTGTCACTACATAACTGATACTTTCCTATAATTTAAATGGTTTTCTGGAAAATCTGGGACAGTGAGATTCTATCACACAAGAACTATGGAAAAACTTATGTCTTATTAGTGATTCTATAAGCCCTCTCACAATGACCAACTCCAAGTAGCAGCTTTTGAGATACAGTTGTCATCACAGAAAACTAAGCTCCCTTTTATAATAGATAAATCAGCTAAACGGTGTAAGTTCGAATACTAGCATGAAAGAAAAAACTAATTTGGTATTAGGGAACATTTCCTTCTCTGCTTTGTAGTCTCTGTTATTATCTACAAAACACAATAAGAACACACCACATTTTACCCTCTGTGTAACGATATTCAGCATCCAGGACTAATATGACTGAACAGAAGTAAGTCTGATAACATGGTAAATACAATCCTTTCGATCCCAAGTGGACACGCATCCTGGCCACAAATAAAAAGGAAATACAACATCTATTGTAATGAAAAGTCCTTCTAGAGATTCCTTCATTCATTAAGGACAATATGGTGAGGCTTTAGTGCACAGAACTGTCGTACATGGGGGTGTAAATTTCCAGATGCGAAGAGCTCCAAGGAGCTAACAGACACAGGATCTCATCTGGAAGCACCATAAAGCTCATCTCATTTTCCAAAGGGATGGGTGACATCCAGATATTGTTTTTCAATTATCCTTTTAAACAGCAAGGACATTTCTTTTTCACTTTCATTCAAAGAAATGGACCAAAGGAAAAGAGCACAATTTCCTGCCTATTTTGAAAAATTGGAGTTCACCTAAGAAACAAAGGAGGGTGGAGACCCCAAGACCATTGAGTCCTTCTGAGCCAGAGTAAGTGCTCAGAAATAGGCACTATTTAGTGCAACCAGATCATGCTCAAATAAATAAGCCTAAGGAAAAAAGTCTCCATGTGCAGAAAAGGTAGGTCAAACTGAAGCCAAATCCCCATCGAAGATAGAGCTGCCCTTGGCTGAGCTACGCCCAAGCAGCTCAATACAACAACACACTTTGCGAGGCAAATGCAAGGAGTATTTGGAGGATTTAATGGCCAAAGGACTTTTCCTGGTCATGCGGTATTATCAAGCATCGGACTGTGTGTTTTCAGACAGAAAGAAGCCTTGGTCACAGGCCTTTTTTCAGAGGCTAAAGCATGAAAAGGACCAGATTAGCAGCAAGATCAGACTGAGAAGTCAACCACAAGTACATACCCTGTTTGTCACGCAGCCCATATGTAAACAGGTAACAGTGAGTGTAATAGCTTTATACAAATACCTATGCAGCAAATTATTTTCCAGAAAGCATGACTAAGTCATTCTGTAAATACCCATCAATAATTTGTGTTCTTGTTTTCTCTTCCCAATATGGACATTGATTTCAAAATATTTCATAACATGCTCCCATTCACAAATGGGCAAATATAGTTGCACAGACAGCTTCTCTTTTTGTCAAATTTCTTCAGCACATGAAAAATTCCAGCAGCAAAATTCTGGATTACAGCACACTGTGAAACCAGAAGAGTTTCTGAATGTACCTTGTACAAGTCTCATTGCAGTGTTGTCAGTTTGGCACCCATCTCAATAGCTACTTGACATTCTTCATTTAAGCAGCATGCAAAGGTCTCAAACTAAGGAAAAAGCGAAGTTGTCAGCAGACACAAACCTCCCACTCCTATATAATCAGATCCTTACAAGGTCCTTCCAGACTATCAGGGAATCGTCTGAGAACAAACAATGAAACAAATCTCTTTCTTCTTGAAGTGTTCAGCATTTATTGGAACTGACTGCATGCATCCCTTCCCCTCATAACAAAGAAAAAAAAAAAAAAGAAGACTCGATTGCTTATTGCATTTGCCATTCTATTCATGCCCTCAATAACAGAGGAACTGAGGTGAAGTTTTGCTCTTGCTTTTGAAAGAGCACTTTTTCCAGTTTTCTCCAAGAATTCCTTGATCTAGATCTAATCCTTATCTTGTGTCCTACAGCCTCCTTTTTAGGAAAAAAACGAACCACCGGTTTTCCATGGGATCACACAGGACAGGCAGATTTGGCTTCTTAAGGTCCAAATTTCTTCCGTATCCAGTGAGAAGTTAGTGCATAGTACTGGTTTCCAGGGATGCTTCTGGTAATTCATAGACAGCAAGGTTGCTGAACTACAGGATATTTTCCTTTTTTTAGATTAGGCAGTAGAATTTGTGCAATTTGGATAAAGTAATGAAGTCTGAATGAGCTTGACCCACAGTACTGGACCAGCGGGTTCAATGTTCGTGTGAAAGCTCCTATGATCTCCAGAAGAATCTCCAGAAGAAAACTTACCAGAAGTTCCTTCAGTCTACTCAGTCTCTCAATTTCCAGTGTTGTAAAATCTGCACAAAGGTCTGATGTGTCTAGTTTTTGAGATTCCTGGGCACTAGAAACACGCCAAGTAGACACAATCCTCCCTGCTCCTATGTTTAGACTACGTATGTGCTTTGCAATCCCTATGAATGCCAATGCATTAATTTTTGACCACAGGAAAACATCCCCAGCTTTACTGTTTACACTGGTTGGAGCAAGTGCAAAACTGCAAAAACTTCGACAGGCAGGAGGATCTACACATCCGCTTTTACCTTACTTCCATGAACCAAGGCTTGCCCTCAGAAAATTATAACATGCCTAATCATTGATTTTGGTGAAAAACTCACTTTGAAAAGATTCTTAACAGTTTGCAATGTTTATTCTGTGCTGACAAATTTTGTTTATTGATCGCTTTATAAATAAATTGAATCAGATTTTGCTAAAGCTGACTTTTCACTGTGCCTCAGAGTATGCATACACAACTACCACTCCAAAGTGCTTTGTTAGCAGTTTTCACACTCACAGAAGCTGATACAAATTCAAATACATTGATTCATCAGATCCACTACCATGGTAAATAAAATCAATACACTAAGTATAAAATAACAATGCATTTTCTAGCCATTTAAAAGTGACCTGGGACATGCCAGAAAGACAAATACCTGGGTAACAATTACAAAGGCTTCCAAAGGCCAGAGCAGACTTTCCACCTAGTCAGATATTTAAATCCAAGAAATAAAAATAATTAAGCACTTCCTGTAGAATTCCTTTACCTCTATATAACGTTCAAAAACTTCATCAATCAATTTGAACGAGCTTTCCAAAGAAGTAAACAGCACAAAAGGGGCAGGGCAAAGCCTGATAGATGGGACATTAGTATAATAACCTCTGCTACAAAACCCAAAGTACCAAAGTTTTTACAAAGTGGAATATTTTCTCACTGGCTAAAACCATCTCACACAGAGGCTAAAGCATCAGATTATACAGATTACAAATGAACTGTATCACATGAAGAGGCCCTACAGGTGAAACTAGTCAGGATATTATATAAAGGATGCATAATTGAGAGGGTATTTTGTTCCAGGGTTTTGATTTTTCAGTTTCGTTGCCATTGTACATAACAGGTTTGATCCCTTGTTTGGCATTCCTAATGGATGACATATTCTACCTGTATGATCTAGTCCTGTAGGTCTCCTTCTATCAGGAAAATAGCTGAATTCAGCCACATTTTCAATAAATGTCATATTGCCCATTTAAAGTATTCTATCCATTACATTAGGCTATTCTAAGCAAAAAGTAAAGTGTTGGATTCTACCAGCATATTAACACTTTCAGCACTCCATCACACATGGACGGAACAGTAATACTTTTTTAGAATTTGGTTTAGATGGCTACAATAGTTTTATAATATGTTTTGAAGTTTCCTTACATGATTCTAAGTACTTGGCTGGGTTCATACTGGGTTAGAAATTTCATGATCAAGCTACTTTGCTCACTTGGCACACTTACATCCATTTTAGAAAAGACAGACACTCTTACTGAAATATGTTCTTTAAACATGAACTTTCAGTCAAGTCCACAAGGCAAAACCCAGCATTAACATTTTTCTCTATATTTTTCCTTATCCATAGGACTGTGTGCTAAACATATCCAATTTGAGTCTCAAAAGCTCATAAAAGTTCTGCTTAATTAGATATTTGGGATGCACAAAGAACTATATATTAATTCCGTATAATTTAATGTAGTATTCTGAAAAAAGAGTAATCCTTGATAGAGTATATTAATGTCACTAGCAACACCGTCATGTTCCTATCTTTTTTTCCCCCACCATAATACAGTCAGACTATACAAATTTTCAAGGTCCAACACTTTCTTCTAAGCTCTATCAAAACAAAACCTTGATGACTGTTTCACTCAACTTCACTTGCAGGAGAAAAAAAAAGCTGTAGAAAGCAGCCAGAACAATAAGGATGTGCTGATGCAAGCAGGAACCCAACCTTTTTTTTTTTTTTAATGTTAGAAGAACAAGAACATTCCTCTCAAAGAGGCATTAGGTCAGAGACCTCAAAAGCAAGAGACTGGTAGCTAACTCTGGGCTGAAACAATGCCAGGGACACACTAGAGCACACCCAACACTTGTGATGCAATGTCAGAAAAGTAGTATTTTTATGTCTTTTCATGCATTAGTCAATTGTGTTTGCAGTTTGCCGGAGATGTAGAGTTTGGGATTAAGTTTTAAAGATTATCCAGGTTACATCTTTAAAGGAAAATACTAATTCTTGTGGAAAAAAAAAAATCCTTAAATCATTTAAGACTTACAAGCTGTGCTTTCAGAAGCATGCTCACAGTCCCAAGGACAAAACCTCAAATGATGCTTTTTCTGAGTTCAGCTCCCCCTCCTTTTTTGGGGGGCGTTGGTTGGTTGGGTGGGTGGGGGGGGGTTTTGTTTGGTATGTAGGGTTTTTCAGGGGTGAGATTTTACAGTGTGTTTTGTTTTGAGATCATTGGCAACACAAGTGCAAAAACGATCAGATTTTGAATATCTGGAGAACAATAATTAAATCCCTGTGCTGGGGTGCCCTCAGTATCCAGGGGTATGGAAGCACATTACAAAGAGCACACTGAGCTTCCACAACATACTTGAAACACTAAATAACGTTTTCTACACATTGAGCTGTAGAAGCTAGCAGTGAAAAAGGGGTGCTACCACACATTTGCAATGACACACAACTACCTTTACAAAATCAACTGGCTTTCTTTGCAAAGAAAAGTGAGTTCTGCAAATTACAGGCTTAATTTCCATGAAGGACTAAAGCCACATAATCATTAAATCCACTTATATGGATTTATGTTCAGCTGGAAAACTTATGAAGGCCCATATTCCCACAGTAAATTCAGGTAACTGTATATATATTCCAGCATGAAGCCCTCAGTGCCTAATAATTCCAACTAATGCAGAACACAGACACATCTATGCAGCAAAACAAACCAAAAACATCACACCTCTTCACTTTCTCTATAGAATTTTAATATGGCAGAGCCTTGATGATGTAACAGATTGTCAAATTCCAGCATAATGGTTATGATGAACATTTCTGCTCCCTAGGCTCCACACAGCTCTCCGCAAGTAAAGATCTCATTAAGTCCTATTGAGAAAAAAAAACCTTAGAGCGCAGTCAGTGGTTGTACAAGACACATTTCCTGATGTGCTTACAGGAAGTAAGGCACATCACTGTCTCAGCTACCTTCCGCCCCAAGTGCGGAACACTCCTTTGATTTTGTCAACCCTTAACAAAAACATAGCAACAAGAGTATTTAAACATACAGACAAAAAAAGCCCATAACCTTCCTTAAACACAACCATCAACTGCACTTGCTTTTCCCCTCCTGCAGAAAAGATGACAAAGCAAAAACCATATGAAAACTGTTAGTCACATTGCTTAGTATATAAATGAAAGACTCTCATGATGATGTCCACAATGCAAAAATTTATTTAGGGCTAAAAAGCTGACTGCACTCCTACTATCCTCGATGAATATTTTTTAGCAAACAGTTTTAGGACCAATACACACATTGAATTTCTATTGGTGTCCAAGTTTTTCAAAAGCATACAGCTTTGGAACACTCTTCTTCAACTTGTGTTCTAGTGTGCCTGCATTAAGTGCAAGAAGCAGGTCACTTTGGAAATCCCTTAATTCTTGCATCAGAATTAAGTTGCTTGTACCTGTTTTCTATGTACATGTTTTCTTTTAAAAAATTTGCAGCAAGTCTGAACTGCAGACCCTGCCAGTCTACTTCTTCACAAATGTTAATTTTTCTTCCTTTAAACAGCATAGAAAACACTAAAAATGAAGTATCACAGATTTCTAGTAGATACTTCTGTGAGGTTTTAAAGTGAATTTTCATAGGAAGTTTTTTGCTTTCAAAATTAAGAGATTGTTAAATGAGGTTTTGACACATAGCAATTCTGATGTTATTAACTTGGAAAGATCACGGCTTTCCTTTTTTTTTTTTTAATAAGTTTTTTCTTTTTAATAAGAAGTTGTAATAAAAAGATATGGTTAAGAAAAAGGTCAGTTGCGACCTTTTAACTGCTTTCACAGAATTGTGGGAGGACTGGGCTATTCCCAAATTTACACATCACAGGCTTAGAGACACCAGATCACTGTGGATTACATTCCACATGGATACAGCAGAAAGAGATGCTCTGCAAATCTAAAATGAAAATAAGCAAGATAATTTTCTCCTAGTTGTAATCTAGAATCAGAGAGTCATTAAGGTTGGAAAAGACCTCCAAGATCACTGAGTTCAACCTTTGACCGAATACCGTCATGTCAACTAAACCACAGCACCAAGTGCCACATCCAGTCATCCCTTGAACACTTCCAGGGATGGTGACTCCACTGCTTCCCTGAGCACTACATTTCAATGCTTAACTACCCATTCGGTGAAGAAATTCTTCCTGAAGCATACTTGTTGTAACAAGACATATTCATTTCCCTTTGTTCTTCTCCATCCATTCCTAATTTCAAGGATTAAGGATCAATAAAGCCATAAAATACACCTTTTGGGAGACAAATATCATCTATTGCAACAGCAAGTGAAAACTGTTGATATGAACTGTAACATAAACTGTACCCCAGACCTATAAGGTTTGGTGCTTAAAGTGTGTGATGATCAGGAACACACAACACTCCTAATTAACTGTAGAGCATATGACCTCAGTGCTGGAGACATTTGTTTAGGTAAGATACATATACCTGAAAGTCTACCTGTGAGAAATGTCAGACACATATGTGTCTTATCGCTAATTTGTAGGCCCATGCTGCAGGCCAAATTTCTGCCTGAGCATGTGTAGAAGTGAGACTGTGACTGGACATGTCCTCATTCTTGTAATTGCACAAGGAGAAATTGATCTCCAGGTCATTGGGTGATTAATGTAAACAATATAGTCTGTTATATAGTTGTAATTGTGTAGGAAGAAGCAGGCAGACGTCTTGTAGGCATCTTAGAGAGCAGAACCTCTGCCTGGCTGTGAGACATGGCCAGGCAGAGGGATGTGTCCAGGGCCACCTAGACACACTGTCTGGTGGCATGGACACAGAGTCTGCTAGGAAGAGTTAGGCTTAGAAGTCTGCTTAGAGTTAGGCTTAGAAGCAGTAGAGATAGTTTAGGATTAGACTGTAGAATGCCAGCAAGCAAATAGTTAAATAAACACCTGAGAAACTCCATGAAATCCAGCCTTCTCGTTACGATTTCCTGCCTCTCAGACCGACCAGACACAACACTAATTCACATTGACTTTCAAAGGCATAGTCTTTAGACTTGCTTAACCATCATCAAAAAACCCAAGGTTTCATTCAAAAGCAATGAAACTAAATGTAGGGAATTGAAATATTTCTTTTATGAAATAAGAAATACTGTGACATCAAGAATAATCAATATATTCTCTCCCTCCAATTCTTGGATAGCTCACTGGAAAAATATTTCGGGGCTGAAAACTTTCATAAATATGAAACTAGACCATTTTGTTCTCCAATCTAAAGGTACAAAACCAGCTATTCTGTGTAGCACTGTAAGAATGAGTTACAACTTTCTGAAGCCTCATAGGAAAAAAAATGTTGCATCAGAATTTGTGTTTTATCTTACATTTATAACTGTCAAACTATACAGAAATAAAAAAGTAATTTTCCAAGTGTAATTAAGGAACAGAAAAAAATCCTAAAACAATTCTGGGTTTACAGAGCCTAATTTTTTGAAAAGGCAAAAAATGGTGAAATTCTGTAATTCCCTGTTGGCTTTTGTGGGGTTAAAGAATTCGAGTAATTTTACTGGCACACTAAGCTTCCTAAGTCAATGTATATGGTTCCCGAAATCTCTTTTCAACAAGGTTGAACCTTCAATTCAACTTTCATGGCATGTGAGGTATAACACATTGAATTTCAAATATATTAACGTTTGAGGCATCTTTAATGCATAACATCTGGGAAAATACAAAAAAAAACACATAACCAAAACCTTCTATTCGATTCATATCCTAAATTCCAATAGGGAAAATGGAGAATCACTGCAGCCCAAATCATACTAGAAAGGAAAATGCCAGAGCATAATTATTTTTAATTGGGTCCCACTAACAATAACACTTCTTACCACTTGAAAAATAACACAGGAATAATACTCTAATCATCATCATCCAGGGCAGTGTTGTAAGCACTGTTTTGTTTTCATATACTTTTTCGGGTCCTTCTTCCTAAATATCTTTTCTATTGGTTGCAAATAATTTAAATACCACCTCTCAACTGTGCTTTAGTACAGCTGAGAACATTCAAGGACTAAACAAAACAGCTACACAGATATATTATGAAGACTTATTTCCATTTTTAAGCATCATAAGAAACTACAGACAGTTTAGTGCAACAGAGGGGAAAAAGAATGTCCTCAGACAGCAATAATAAACAAACACCCTTTTATTCTAGTCAGACCTAGTAATGATTGGGCACAACATTACTTAGCTCATTCTATGAATCTAGATCACTAAGATCTTTTATTCTAATTCATCATCATCTTTAATTTCTTGAAATACTTAACTTTTTCTCATGCACTGAACCTATGACTATCACTACTTGAATGTTTCTGACTGCACTTTGGAAGTTTTAGGACCCTTTACCTACCAGCCAGTAGGATGGTCCTAGCTCAGAAGACAAGAATTAATATATCATGGCTTTAATTTCATTTTACAAAACAACTGTTACTAAACTAACCCAAAATCTGACTGCATACATCACATTGATCATGCAAAACAAGCCAGAGAAACTAGAGAAAGATAGAATTTTGAAAGTGACTTCGGCAACTAAGTAACAATAGAGAAAAAAATCTGCTCACTTTCCTATCCCTGCAAACCTATCCAAAGCTATGACAGTACAGGAAAGGATTATTTGCTCCACATATTTGAAAACCTAGTAAGCAAATTCACTTTCTAAGTCATACAGACTACTTTAATCTTTGGAGCATTAATAGCTAGTAAATGGGAATGCTGTTTGCAGTATTGTCAGCTATCCATAGAATTCTTTTTCCTTACTGAAAATAGTTGTCTCCCAATTAAGTTTTCAGTCATTAACATAACTTGGTGTGGGGGAGAAACAGCCAGCTCACAAATAAAAATTTTACAGTTCTAATTAGAGATGGACACAAAAATGTTACATGTGAAAACAAGTATGGATAGTTTTCAAGGTTAAAAAAATCTTTACAAAAAGCTGATTACAGTCACATCAATCATTACAACTTTTTTCTAAACTCTCCATAGAGTTTTCTCTTTACAGAAACAACAGCATTACAGCCCATACTCCGAACTGAAATCACATTAATTAGCTAGGCAGCAAAGTTTCAAAGCATACCAAATGCTTACTAGAGCTCATTCTGCTATTGTGTTTAACTATGAAAACAAGTCATGATGAGGGAAATCTACATGATAAGCATACTTCAGCTACAGAAAAAAAGGTTTTAATCTGCCTAGAAATTGGCAACTGCTGGCTGTGTTTTCTATACTTTATGTTATGTTTCTCTGCTCGCTGGAACGAATTGGCTGCTATGAATGAAAAGAAACTTTGCATCTAATCAGTGGCATGAATTTAGACTGAAAGCTGCTGTGCAGAACTTCTGTGAAGGGTCTGGGCCTTCTGCCATCCTTGTGCTTGTGAATGAAATGGCGTGAGCCACATGCCCTCCTCCTCCTCCCCCCCAGCTGGGGCCTTCACCCTTCCCTTTGCTGGGGGGACTGGGGAACCAGCCCTTTGCTGGTGAAACGACCATGACCCAGAAAGGCATTCAGTGCCATCAATACGCTCATTTGGGAGACTTAAGATGCACTTTCCATCCTACTGCTTTCACTCCTGGTTTCTAAATCAACTTATGAACCAATGATGAGGGAGCCCTCCCTGCACATTCCCTTGACAAATGGTCCCCTAAACTGATCTCTGACCTCTCTGCATAGTTTTCCTAAGTTACTGCTGACCCCAGAGACTCCGAACCCTGCTGTTCTTCCAGGTTTGACTTTGGTTTTGTATCAGGTCATACTGATCAAAAAAAAAACACGCAACCAACAAAAACAACACACACAACACTTTATTACCATACAATTACTCTAGCAGCAAAATTCTTATTCTTCTATTCACTCATTAGAACTACCATATGCTTCTGATTAAAGCTCTACATCCAGCGAGTTTTCAGGAGATCTAAAACAATACAAAATCTATTTAGGCCAATAAAATTTCACATTTTCTTCGAAATTAGTGATAGATGTCCTACTTAACCAAGAAAGTCCCTCACACACTAGATTTTAAATACTGAATATTTCTGAATCTGGATAAAGAACCAGCGGCTATTACGTAATTCATTTAATTAACTTCAGATCTGAGTCAGACTTGGAATAAAGTCTATTAATTTTCAAAGAACAATCACATTATCTGTTTCAGATGTGTATTTGTTTAGGTCTCTTCTATAGACTTTAATATGCTCAAATACTGCTTAGAATAACTTCAATAATGCACCCTAAAAACAATTTTAAATACATATTTAAAACAGTAGAACTGCAAAATAACATCTTTCCATGGACTACTACATTAATGGTTTTCTCTCATTTAAAATACAAATTTATTAAAGATTCTTAGCATGTAATTCCAGCTTATCACTTCAGTTTTCAGAAACTTCTCTATATAATCTCCAAGTTTTCCCATTCAGGAGAACATTTCTTTTTATATACCCACCCAAACAATTTATCCAGATAGGTTTCCATTCAAATCTTAAGTATTACTAAACCCCTGGATTTTTGCATTTTTCATTAATGAACATTTCTCCCTTGCTCCATTACTGTAAAAAGCAACCCATTTTACTTAAAAAAGTATACTGTAGTGCATCTGAAGTAATCTACAGTTACATGAAGACCTCAACAGGTCAATTCCAAACTGTCAAGGAAGCTGGCAACTGGAACTTGCAGGAGGTAGATAGTTCATCTTCACCACATGCAAGAAACTTTTCCCAAGCACAGGATCAGCAGGGCTCCAGAAGCAGTTTCCCTCATCACCTCTCTCCATTCAACACACATGGCATCTCTTTGTCCCATAGTCAACGGTGCATCAGCCAGCAAAATTTCAGATGAAGCATGAGGTGCTTTGTGAAAAGTTGAGAGGATACACTGTAAAAGCAATGAACTATTGTGATCACTCTCATTCCACGTCACATGACAGATCCTCAACAAAACATACTCCCTGGCTATTGCAAAAAAACAGGGCTGGTCAAGCAAACAGATGATCATGGCAGGAAGTAGAGCCAGGATTAACATTTTGGCTAATGAAGAATGGGGACTGGCCCTGGTGTCCTCAGTTTCATAACACTGTTGCAGAAATTACATCCTTATCTATACCAAGTAGATACTTTATGGTAAAACAAGTCGTACATATGATGACAGTGAAATCACTCAAGAGGAGTAAGAGAATTAGCAAAACTTCAATAGACATGAGTTCCTGGCACTGCAGCGAAGACTTATCTTTCCCTGCCCCTCGCTGTCCAATTCACTTAACATAAGCAGCAAAGGAGAACTCCAGTGATCATGTTTAAGCTGAAAAACATACATTCTGACATGTAAATTGATACTCACCTCTGCATAAGTCATTATCCATTACAATCAGAGCAGAAGTCTCTACTGCCTCAGTAGACTAGCTGGTATTAGCAAAAGATTAAGTAATCCTCAGAGTTTACCAGACCAAGGAATTGGACTTTCCTAGTGTTTTACAACTATATCTAAATAACCAAGGAAAACAGGAAGACCTAGGAATCCAGAATTTCAGTCCAAAATTTTTATGCAGCATGCACTCGAATGTTCTTATGGATTTCTGCTTATAGTTTATTGGTTTTTGTTGCCTGTCCTCACTTGCTCACCATTTCGACTGCTACCATCGATTCCCAGCTCATAATTCTGTTGATTTTTGCTATTATGCTCCTTCTCCCTGATCCTACATTTATGAACACACTCATCAAGTGGGAAAAGAGGCATAAAGTCTTTCCCAATCCAACTTTAAAGTTTGGCACTGAAAGGGCGCAAGCTATTAGAGATGCAACTGCTTGGAAAATCCTGCTCAGGCCAGTGGCTCAGGACTGGAACAGGCTCAGTGACTGTAGAAAGGTGGTAGATGAAGAGTGAAATCAGTGCAGCAGTGTGCAGGGTGCCAAGAACACTGAGTGCAAAGAGATTCTGTGGGCAGTAATAGTGGAGGCTTCTAATTAGCCTCCACCATGCACTTCCAAGCTTTTCACTTGGTTGAACTGACTAGATTCTCACACAAGAGTAAAAGCCTGTTCTCTGACATTAGGAAAATAACCCCACCACATCCTCCACTTTGCCTCTTGCTTACATTTAATCAAGTTCTACAAAGTATGAAGGTGTCATTTTCCTGACCAAACACACAGAAAACTTTATACTTGCATGTTATCTGTTTATTAAAAGCAAATTTACTGTGCTTTACTGACTTGGCCATAAAACACTAAAAGTAAGCTTTTAATTTGTGCTGAGTGCTTAAATACATGCAGAAAGATGTTACCACTCAGTTTATCCCACCAAGTCAGCATTACCATATTTTTTCTATATTATAAAGTTATTGAAATATAAAACCTTAAATGTCTCTTTTCACTTTGAAAGCTTTAAATACTACATCACAAGATCAAATGAGTGGGATTTTTTTAAATTAAAATCAATCAAGCACCATCTAGCTACCTTTTGCCAACATAAAGTACATGCACATGAATGAAGGGCACCAGTTTATATTTAAATTATTGTTAACACCCAAAAGACTGTTTTCTCTTAACTTATTGCTATATAGTCCTTACAACAGTGTATTAACCAGTCGTCTCCTTTATCTATTTCAAAACACAGTCATCTCCAAGTTCCCAAAACCTGTTCCTTTTCTCTTAACCCATACTGATGGCTACTCTCTCATACCAGTGATCTGTCCAACAGGATAGTGGAGCAGCTTTTTACATCATGTTCTCCTGTACTGTGGCAGGCCAATCTACCTTAGAAAGAACCAGCTAGAGGTTCGGTATTTCAGGTACATCACTAGCAGGCAGTAATAAATTGACCCTTCATGCTATTTCCCTAAACAAATACAGGAGACCCATAGAAAGCTTCCAGCATCCATAGGTACATATATCAAACTTTGTTACCCATAATTATTAAAATGCATGGGCCAAGACAATAAAATTCCAGTCTCTTATTCTGTAATTTTTTATTGGCAGGGCTAGCAGTTGCTCTAGCATTCATCACTCTGTCTCTGCTCCTTCACGTATTTCCTCAGCAACTCCAGAAGCCAGTTGTCACAATACCCACTAATAGCAAGTAGCACCTCCGACATGAACTAGCTGGCTAGCATTCCAGTTGTCCCAAATAATGGAAGCCTGAATATACTGTATCATAAACAACATGCAAATCTCAGAATAACTCCGGCATGTTGAGAATGCTTATCCATTATCTGTTATCCAGCACTATTATCAGAATACACAATCTACATACACATTAAGAGTCTTTTTAGCTAATGTAAATTTGGGCTTTCAAAGTAAATATTTATTTAAACTAAAACAAAGCACTTCCATTATGACACTAGAGTTCCAGGATAATGTTAACCTCTTTTTGCTTTTTTAAGCTACAAGTACATACAGTAGCCCCTGTGAAAGCCTTTAGAAAGACAGATATTCACTTCTGGAAACTTAAGTATTTTATTCGTGGTCACTTACTTCATTTTTTTGATTACCAAAGAGATGACAAAAGTGGTCATCTTTTATCCATACTAGGGCCAGGCAGAGAAGACTGAAAGCAAAAAAAATTAATAAAGGAATTCTTCACAGCATAAGGCACAGTTTTCAACAGAAATCTAAAGCCGAAAATTTATAGATAAATCTGGCGGAAATCTTGGCTTCTGAAGTAACATGAAATCAGTGAAGAATGCCAGGAGACCTGCTTAAACACAAACAGGTAGCTTACAGAGGGAGGAAGCAGGGAAAGGTAGCTTGACAGGTAGGAATATAGAGAAATTGTCCAAACAGCCAAGGAAATGGTTAGGAAAGTTAAAGCACTGGCAGAAGTAAATCTGGCCAAGGACATCAAGCGTAACGAAACAAGTTTCAGGAGGTACATCAGCAATAGAAGACTAAGCAAAATGCGGTCCACTCAGGAAGGCTATGGGCTACCTGGTTACCCAGGACATGGAGGAAGGCTGAATTCTCAATGGCATTTTTTACCTCAGTCTTCACAAGCAAGCGTTCCAGCCACACTGCCAAAGTTGCAGAAGAAATCAGGAAGTGGAAGAATGAAGAACCATCTGCTATAGAAGACTGAGTTCGAGAACATCTAAGGAATTTGAAGGTGCAAAAATCCATGGAACATGATGAGAGACATCCAGGGGTCCTGAGGGAATTGTCCAAGGAAGTGGCTAAGCCACTATCCATCATATTTTAGAAGTCACGGCAGTCCAGTGAAGTTTCCACTGACTGGAAAAGGGGAAACATAGGTCCCATTTTCAAAAACAGAAATAAAGAAGGCCCAGGGAACTACAGGCTGGTCAGTATCACCCCAGTGCCTGGCAAGATCATGGAGCAGATCCTCCTGGAAACTATGCTAAGGCACATGGAAAATAAAGAGGCAATTGGTGACAATCAACATGACTTCACTAGGGGCAAATAACGCCTGAAAAATCTGGTGGCCTTCTATGAAGGGGTTACAGCAGTGATGGACAAGCAAAGGACAAGAGATGTCATCCTCCTGGACTTGTGCAAAGCATTTGGCACTGTCTCACACAATATCCTTGTCTTTAAATTGGAGAGACTTTGATCTGATGCATGGGTTACTCAGTGGATAAAAAATTGGCTGGATGGTCACACTCTGAGTGTTGTGGTCGGTCAACAGCTCAAAATCCAAGGGGAAAGCAGTGATGAGTGGTGTTCCTCAGGGGTCAGTATTGGGACTGGCACTTAACATCTTTATCAGTGACATGGACAGTGGGTTCAAGTGCACCCTGAGCAAGTCGGTCGATGACACCAAGCTGTGTGCTGCTGTCAACACACTGGAGGGAAGGGATGCCATCCAGAGGGACCTTGACAGGCTTGAGGTGAGTCTTTGTGACCTTCATTCAGTTCAACATGGCCAAGTGCAAATTGCTGCACCTGGGTACGAGCAATCCCAAGTACAGGATGAGAGGAGAATGGATCAAGACTAGTCTCAGGAAGAAAGACTTGATAACATTTGTGAATGAAGAGTTCATAATGTGTGCTTGTAGCACAGAAAGCCAACCACATCCTGGACTGCATCAAAAGAGGTGTGTTCAAGGGAGCCAATTTTGCCTCTCCACTCTTATGAGACCACACCTGGAGTACTGTGTCCAGATCTGGGGTCCTCAAAGCAAGAAAGACATGGGCCTGTTGGAACAAGGCTAACAAGTTGATCAGAGGAGATCTTAAGATAGGCTGAGACAGTTGGGGGTATTCAGCATGGGGCAGAGAAGGCTCTGAGGAAACCTAACTACAGCCTCCCAGTACCTAAAGAGAGCATACAAGAAGACTGGAGAGGGACTTTTTACAAAGGCACGGAGTGATAGGACAAGGGGTAATGGTCTCAAACTGAAAGAGGGTAGGTTTATATTAGCTGCTAGGAAGAAATTCTTTACTGTGGGGGTGGTGAGGCCCTGGAACTTCTTGCCTAGAGAGGTTGTAGACTCCACATCCCAGGAAGTGTTGCAGGCCAGGCTGAATGCAGCTTTGATCAACCTAGTACGGCAGAAGGTTCCAGGCCCATGGCAGGAGGGTTGGAACTACATGATCTTTAAGGTCCCTTCCAACCCAAACCATCCTGTGATTCTATGATAACACCAAGTAATGGAACAACAAAGGAAAAATCAGCTTTCAGAAAGGGTATTTAACTTAATTCAGTAACTGAGTGAAAATGACACAAAGCCTCCTAACCAAGGTGGTCTCCATTTGTCCTTGAGGCAATTTCTCTTCTCCTGTTAACTACCTAGATAAACAACTACCTAGATAAAACAGGAATCTCTAGTAGATGCCTCAGGTGAAGATAGACTCCCCACATATGCAAACGGATATTATACAATCATAATTATTATTCATATTTAGCATGGCTTTGCCTACTGGAGACAGAACCTGAAAATAAAACTGGTATTAGACTGGGATCAGCAGCCCCTTCCCTACCTCATCATAGAACCTAGGGTAAGTCTGTCTTCCCACACTTTCCAGTTAACCAGACATGCCTAAGTACAAGCATACAAATTTAGAAGTCTGTTGTGTAAAAGTTTGTTGACAGAAAATTGGGGGCATCTGAACATATTTTCATTCTTCAGTTATCAAAGTACTTATCATTGAGACCATTCTTTCTCATTAGGGAAAAAACTGGACATGGACTTTTTAATTAAAAAAACTGAGCCTCTGTGGAGCAAGAGCAGCAGTATCTAATTCCCCAAGGCCTGGTGGTAAAGTCCTGAACAGTAGTCATTAAAGGGCATTGAAAAAAGGAGATTAACAAGTGTAAATACACACAGAGGTTGAGATGAAGTGCCTTGCCCAAGTCCTGTCCCACACAAATAAGTGGGAGTAGCACAAGTGCTGGCAGACAAACTGCTTTCATTCTGCACCAGAAGTGCTGGAGATCTGAGGAAAATCTAAAATTTGACCACCAGTCTGGTTCCTCAGGTCTTTGTCTAAGGCTAGGCATAGAATCAGGCTACCTCAAAAGTTGTGTTTATAATCTATCTTTACTAAGGTGTTAATCATCCCCTAAAAATAATAGATTCATATGGACAGCTGATTTTTCCTTCCCTCCACCCCAGACATAGGCTGTGCACATACAGCTACAGAAAGTCACAGGCATAAGGACCATCAGTGACAGGTTGATGGCTGTTGTGAAGGCACCCATCTACACAGAGCTATCACTCAGGGATTTCACAAGGATTTTGAAACAACTTTACACCATCTATCAGAGAACATTCTTCCAAGACTGGCTATAGCCCCTAAATATTTTGAAGAACTATATCTTTCAAGCTCAAATAGATTAGTTATCATTGGTCTATTATGGGATTTGACTCATATTGTACACTTCTAATCAAAAAGCAAAAAATTGTAACACACTTTTCCAATGGATACAAAATATGGGACCTGAATTCAAATATCAATGAGATGTTCTCAAACTCCACAGACCAAGCTCTTTAAAAAAAGAACAAAAAAGAAAGAGACAAGCTTCCAGAGAAGAAAATATGCATATAATAAAAAGACAAAGGCAGAAAATGAAGGGTTTAAAAAAATGTTTAGTGATATATTTCTCATTTTAGTTCCTGTAGAAACAACTATACTCATATGTAAGGTCTGGTCATGGCTCACCATGGCTTTAAAATCCACATAATTTGCAATGTGTGTCAATTAGAATTAAAGACATAGTAGGAACAGAGGGATAGATAACATGACAATCTACTGAAGTAGAAACTAATTTATAAGGTGATACGACAAGTCAAAATTTGATAGCACCCATGGTAGCTACTTTTCCTAACTATGAAAATTCTTGAAAACCCCTAAAATCTTGGTTTGTTGTAGTAGTAGAGGCTTTTTAAAGGCCAAAAATATTATTCTAAGATGCTTCATTTTCTCTCAAAATCTTAGAAGTCAAATTTGGTTGTATATTGCAAGCCTGCAGTACATGTACATTTTTCATTAACAGGAAAATCTCAAGTCTTCCATTGTACAAGACTCCATACCACTCTAAAATTATTCATATGCAAATATTTGCTTCCCATCCATAGGACACAGTAAAGCTATAGCTGCCCTATTGACACTTGATGTTGCATCTCTCTCAAGTCCAGTTATCTATCAATAACAAAATCATCTCCTGCAAGACAAAACTAAGTAAATAAACTGGCATAAATGGAAGAATAAAGGGTCAATAACCCGAATTGCTGTGATATACTTATAAATTCCTTTTGGAAGTCTGTGGGATAACTATAGTGAATGCTTTATTTGTTACCACTAGCCAGAATATGAGAAACATTTACTCTTGTGAAATTAAAAGTTTTAGAAATAAATAGAAAAGTCAGAGCACCGTATTATCCCAGAGCTGTTTGGTGGCTGCAAAACAGGAAAAGGAATGGAATAGCCATTACAGCCTTTATTGCCATGGTACATTAAGACAGACAACAGCATACAAAGAACAAAACAGTTTAGACACAAAATAACATTTTGCCAAAATCCTGTTTTACATCTAACAGTTCTTGCAGTCAAAAGCCAAATTGCACTTGTAAAGTAAGGATGGGGAATTTTTCAAGACAAAGATGCATAATACACAAATGCATAATAGTAGTCATGGCATTCATATTTTAGGGTTTTTTTTAATACTGTAATATAATTGCATTCAAGTATCACTATTGATTTTTTATTAAAAAAGCTGCAATTGCAGAAATTGTTACTTTTTGTCCTGGACACTGCTGTGATACAGATGAAAAATAATTAATCCCATGTATTTCTAGAACACATTTCTCACAGGATGCCCAAATTAACTTCATTTTTCATGATACAGCAATTGCCAACAGAAAACAACACTTGCTCACACATCAGTATCGTAATCTACATAAAATCAGTTTAAATGTTGGGAAAACTGAGTATTTTATGTAACACTGCATTGATAACTGTTTTAAAGTGGCATTTGTATGCAAAGTAACTTTGACAGAAAAACAAGAGAAGCTTTGGAAGATAACAGGCAACTCCTTTCTACCAGTTCACCTGAAAATTTTGACTCAGACTCAAGTAAGTGTGTGAAAGGATCCTACTATCAAAAGCATTTCTCAGTGAAGAAGTGTCCTGCAAATGAATTTGGAAAACCTATGTTTTACTGGATTGTACATGTTGCAAACTGCATTACAAAAGTTAAGAACTTAATGAGATTAAGTAGCAAGTAGTCGACTTCATTATTTAAATATTGATAGTGTAGCAAATGAGAAGTTGTTATATCTCTAAAATAGAACTCTGATTCTCTGTCTTTCCCTACCAATGGAAAACCACAGCTTATATTGTAGCAGTATCAGTGTAATTTATCCTCAGCTTTACATGAATGTGTCACCACTGTATTTGCCAAGACACTGATTTATCAGCCTTCCCCAATTTTGTCCTGGCCCAGTACACAAAAAATAAAGCCTGATTCTTTTTTGCAGTTCAAATCCTCACTATTTTGAAAAGCCTCCAAGTCTACTATACTTGTATTCTCCTCTGCTTTCCTTACCAGTTCTCTGTGCATTCACGCTTGGAGTGAAGAACGGCCCTTACCAGCAAAGGTAAAGCTAAGACTTCTCCAATATCCGCAGAAAACAGGAAACTTTCCTTCCCGTTGTTTCTGTCCAGTCTGACTATTGTAACAGTTCAGTATAACTAAAAATGGGAAAAAGTCCCTTTATTTCCTGTGAGGACAACCTCATAGCATATGGGAAGAAATTAACACACTCATACAGAATATAACTGCCAACTTCCAGGCATTATTCTTAATAAACAGGATCTCATGCAGTGTCAAAGAGATAAATAAATGAGGAATAACCTCAAAGTAAATCAAAACAAAAGTTACTGTTATCAGGTCTTCACTCTTCTGCCCACACAAAGAATCCTTCCAGGTATATTACAACATATTTAAATATGTGGTAACTACATCAAATTAATTTTGTAATTTCCATTCATTAGTTCCAGTAGTAGTACTATAAGTGATATTTATGTGTTGCTTAGTGTAACTGAACTAGAGAACCAACATCTTGTTAGAAACCAGACCTTTCCACTTACATTAAGTAGAAGGATTCTATCTATTGTTTTCTGTCTTTTCCATGAAGACACACAGAAAGATCTCAACTTTGCCAAAAGTATTTCCAATATTATTAAGCAATCTACAACTTGTCACTTTCAAAATGTTCACTCAGTCACATCATCCTGAAAACATGGAGATCTCTTTTACTGGTAAGCTTTAAAGAAAGCTCACATGTTGCTCCCTTTAATCAAAAAATTCACAATTATCTCTTGATAACTTTTGAAATTCCATATTTTATCATAAAAGAAACTAAAATTAGCACACAGTAACCAAATTCAAAGATAATGGTATTTTCACACCTTGAGCAGACTGTATTTAAAGATGTTTAAGAAACTGGATTTCTACCCTACTAATAAGCCAGACTCACAGCAACCATCCAACAACATAGTTGATTTCTGGGAGTACAAGCAGCATCTAATTTAGCACTGTAAAAGCCAGTGATGCCTGTCCTATTAGTACAAATACTACAGTACAAGGAAATCTCATCACATACTTGCCATGTTTCAAAGAGGCTTTTTGTGTGCGTTTTCATTTTTAGAAGAACCAGTAACTTTTCCCTCTTCCTTTTACACCTTGCTAGTGCATTTTTCCTTCAATTCCAATATTTTCTCCTTCCTATTTCCAGAGCAGAGTTTCTCCTTTAATCTCACAGCTCTCATTGTTCATATTTATTCCTGGTGTTGGCCACTTTACCCTTCACTGAAAGCTCTTTCTACATCTTTTCTCTATTCACACAGCAAAACAGAACGATGAATAGGAGCAAATGGCAGCTACAACTCATACTTCAAGCATCTTGCCTAATCTCCAAAAGCACTTTTTGATATTCAAAGGTAAACAAAGAGGAAAAAAGGGCCTAAGTAAGGCACTAACTACACTTTGCCAAAGAAGGATAAACAGAACTCTAATATCTTTCAGTACAAGAAAAATCATAATTCAGTACATCAGACATCTATATTTGGAGATTTTAATTTTTACCCTCTGAAAACCGTGTGCAAAAGATTAAGAACTAAACCAATGATACCACAACCAGAAGAATTCATCTTAAAGGAGTTTGAAAGATGATCAAAAGTATGAAAGAGTAATAAAGTATAAAAAGAGTAATTAGACTTGGATTTCCAAAAAGAAAAAGTGATGCAAGCACTTAGCAAGTATTTCAGACAGGACACTTAAAATGAGCAAAAGGAATTATTTTGTGGGATACACACCAGAAGTTACAAACACCAAAAAAAGTACAAACTATACAAAAATAAAGTAAGCAAATTCAGAGAATAAGTTTGCCACCAGGTCTTACATCTATGATTTCCAATACAGGCAGCCCCAAAGCATTAAGTAGAGGTGTCCAAAACACCCCTTCCTAAGTAACGCTATTAACTACCATAATAAAATATTACTATGTGTCATAGTTTAAGAATGGTATTCGCCAATTTAGTGCTCCCACTGAAACCATGCACTGCTCAGTCACTCCCCCCTTCTCCCTCCCACAAGGGTCAAAGAGGCACAAAAGGTAAAGATAGCAGGTTGAGATAAGAACAATTTACTGAAATGAACAGTAACAGCAACATTACAAATGGCAGAGAGTACAAGAAAGAGGCCAACCATTCAGATGAAACAACAATACCTGATCACTCCCTCCACCATGTTATATGGGCCAGAAGGGACCCCTTCTCCCTGGAAGAGACTTCCCCTCCCCTCACCCCGGGCAATAACATGAAGTAGTAGAGAATAACCTCTGGGTCCTAACCATGCCCCCTCCTGGCTACTGCTAAAATGAACTCTGTCCTGGACAGAACCAGGACAACGTGACAGACCTTTTCTTAAATCTGTCCCAGTAATTCAGAGGTTCCTTCCAACACCTCTCACTTTAGGTCTTTATGTTATATTGCAGGTTCATTTTTAAGTGCTATTTTATAAGCTTTCATGAACAAAAAACAGCAGGCACTGGAAGGAGGGAAGCAGCTATCACTATAAATGTAGGGAGGCCATTTTTACAAATGCATTCTATGAATGCTTATTTACTGTCTTCCTGCTTTCTATGGCTTCTGCAAAATAAAACTTTTCCTCCCAGACAATAAAAGGATATATACAAACTATTCTGTCATGGACATTTTACAAGTGACACAATACTAACTCTACAGGTGTGTGCTTCTTTTCCTTCCCTCTACCTTGTAAGGTTTTGGTATCTTTTTAACAAAAACAGTGCTTATATGCTGTAGAGCTTCAGTTGCTGCCACATCTGTAAAAGTCTCAAATGCCTCTGTGGCTCTTGAAGCAAAGACCACACTCACACTACAGAATTGGAGGATGTCGTTTCAAAGCATCCTGTCACATGCTATTTCTTCCAGAAATCTGGATACACCATATAGTTAAATTCCTTGGGTAAGGTAACTTAGCACGCACTAAGCAATAAAATGAAGTGATTTTCCGGTCTTGTTACACCAACTCATAGCATCCCAGACATCAATCACTTGGTTATACAGTACCTCATTCCAACTTTATAGCTTTGTGTTGTTAGTGACCAGCTTTTATTCAAAATGTTACTGTAGGGATTACAAAGTAAATACATGGCAAATTAAGTTTAAAGAAGACTCTGAGAACATCCTAGAAGTGTATTAGGGACAGAAAACCATTACTTACCATTACTACAAAGAGGCTGAATTCCCAAGAATAGCAAATTTCCCACAGTCCAGCCCATACCTGACCAGCTACAATGAGGATTAGCTGCATAAATCTCACAGATAACTTTCTGACACAGATAGTCCCCACATTTACAACCAATTTCTCCATTTCTAGTCAGCCTGACAGCCGATTGCTGTTGCCTAATCCACATTTATATGCCTGATGGAGTTCTTAAGTCTTCATTTTTAACTATCACAGAAGATACCACATACACATGTCAAGCAAGTCGGCTCTCCAAACACATTACCACTCCCACTGAGATCACCCATATGATGTTATTAACAGTGATACCTGTTAGGGCAACAAGTTATTTTCTGAAATCTGTTGAAGAGCATTCTGTCTCCACTGATGCTCTTCTGTCACAACATGTTTGATTTAGGCATGTAGTGGTTTGACCCTGGCTGGATGCCAGGTATCCACTAAAGCAGTTCCCACTCCCCCCCTGCACAGAAAATATAACAAAGGGTTTCATGAGTTAAAAACAATGAGAGATCCCCTATTGATCACCATCACAGGCAAAACAGACTCCAAGTGGGTATATTAATTAAATTTATTACTAACAGGATCAGAGCTTAAGAATGAGAAGCAAAATAAATCTTAAAGGCACCTTTCCCCCACCCCCGTCCTTCCAGGTTCTACCTCCTCTCCTCCAGCAGTGCAGGGAGACAGGGAATGGGGGTTATGGTCAGTTTTTGTTTTCTACTGCTGCTCAGAGAGAGGAGTCCTTCCCCTGCATCCCGTGAGGTCCCTCCCACAGGAGACAGTCCTCCACAAACTGCTCCAGTGTGAGTCACTACTACAGGAAACAGTTCAGACACCGCAGCCACATGGGTCACTTCTCCACAGGGCACAGTCCTTCAGGCACAGGCTGCTCCAGTGTGGGTCCCCCCCCCGGCCACAAGTCCTACCAGGAAAACCTGCTCCAACATGGGCTCCTCTCCCCACGGGCTGCAGGCCTCTGCCAGGACCCTGCTCCAACATGGGCCTCCCACAGCATCATAGCGTCCCTTGAGCATCCTGCTCCAGTGTGGGCTCCTCCGCAGGCTGCAAGTGAATCTCTGCTCCCCTGTGCTCCTCCATGGGCTGCAGGGGCACAGCTGCTCCACCATGGTCTTCACCACAGGCTGCAGGGGAACCTCAGCTCTGGCACCTGGAGCATCTCCTGCCCCTCCTTCTCCATTGACATTGGTGTCTGCATTGTTGTTCACATGTTCTCACTATACTATTCTTTGGNTAGCGTCCCTTGAGCATCCTGCTCCAGTGTGGGCTCCTCCGCAGGCTGCAAGTGAATCTCTGCTCCCCTGTGCTCCTCCATGGGCTGCAGGGGCACAGCTGCTCCACCATGGTCTTCACCACAGGCTGCAGGGGAACCTCAGCTCTGGCACCTGGAGCATCTCCTGCCCCTCCTTCTCCATTGACATTGGTGTCTGCATTGTTGTTCACACGTTCTCACTATACTATTCTTTGGCCATCTTCATCTACCCTTAATTTCTTTTTCTCTCTTCTTAAATATGTTATCACAGAGACATTACTATCACTCCTGATTGGCCTGGCCTTGACCAGCAGCAGGTGCAGCCTGGAGCTGACTGGCATTGGCTCCACCAGACATGGGGGAAGCTTCCAGCAGCTTCTTGAAGAAGCCTCCCCTATAGTCCCTCTCCTGCTGCTATGAAAACCAGGCCACAGAAAACAATGAACAAGGAGGCTGGGATTGTTTACACATAGGAACACATTCATCCTTTGCTCTCATCCATTCACTCCTTTTAAACAGCCTGAGGAATTGACAACACATTTCACGTGGCAAATTATAAAACACTTAATGTAAATTCACTATAAATTCAATTGATAAATGTTTCTAGTCTAGTTAGAAAAATACACAAAAATGTATTTAGAAAGCAAAAATATCAATACATATAATGTATTTTAACATCAGTCACAAGTATCAGCAGTCACAGCCAAACTTCATTCTGAAGCGAAAACTCATACAAAACTTCCCTGAGAACGTCAAGAAGTAGTTTATTTATTCTGCTCCATTCCACAAAATAGTCTCAATTTGTCAGGGGGTGTGCATCACGCAAATTATACCGAAAGAAAGAAAACCATCTTACTACATCATATTACTGTACTTTACACTGCTCTTCAGTTTAGCTCTTTCTGCTACACATTCCCTTCATGGTCTTCAGCCTTGAACTTGAACAGGTATGACAGATGACTTGGCAGCCAGGCTACCAAAAGCCTAAGTGACAAATCAGGAGGTCTCAAGGAACCTGATAAGTGTTAACCCTGAATATCTCAGTTCTGTCTCCACAACAGGATAAATTCAACTGTGAACAGTATGAGATAAACACGGGAGCAATCAAGCTTGCACAAAATGAAGCTGGCTTTGAACAGTTATCCTTGCTGCTTGTCAGACATTTTCAGTAGACAACCATTCTTTTAGCATCAATCATATATAAAGGCAAAGTGCTGCTTTGCTGTCAGATTACTGATGGGAATCAAGACATCAGATTGTATTTTTCTGGTTCTGGTACAAACTTCCACTGGGACCCAAAACCCAACCTTGCCTAAGTTTCCCATTTGTAGAACTACACAGGTCTGATTTATTAATGGCAGAAATGCACTGAGAAATCTCTGAATAAAAAATAGTACAAAAGTGCCAGATTATCTGCTTCCTGAGCAAATATAATACAGTTGAAATAAATTTAAAAAAAAAAACACAAAAAACCAACCCACTATGTACCTGAGTCTCCACTTGAATTTTGAATATTTGTTTGCTGAACAGTATAGCCTGGACTTTTGCACTGCAATTTCAGAGTATAAGGGAAATAAAGTAGAGATGCAATCCTGAAAAATGTTCTCCTGAAACTGGCTGAAACTTCAAAACAACTTTTTTTCCCGTCTTACCAATAAACTGCAAATGGATGAGTCACATAGGCTGCAAGGGACCTCCAGAGGTCATCCAGCCCAATTGCTTGAGCAAAGTAGTGTCAACTAGAACAGGTTGTCCAGTCTTGCCCCACTGAGCTTTGAACAAAAAAAACAGCCCCTGGGCAACTTATACCAGATTTTGACCAGCTTCATCATAAGCTATTTTTTCCCCTCACAGAGTAGGAATTTTCCATTTTCCATGGCCTCTCCTTCTTCCACTACACATCTCTGAGAGGAGTGTGGCCACACCTCGCCCATATCCACCCATCGGGGAATTGTAGACAATAATCAAAATTCCACTGAGCCTTTTGTCAAGGTCAAAGAAACCTTGCTCTCTCAGCCTCTTTGCAGCAAGATACTCCAGAACTCTCCTCACCCCACTGGTCCCTCCACTAGGCTTGCATCAGTAGCTACCTCTATTTCTTGAATTAGGGAGCCAAAAATTTGAGTCACAAAAGTTTCACAGATGTAGAGTGTAAAGAATCACCTCCCTTGACCTACTGGTTACACCCTTGCTAGAACCATCCAGGATGCTGATTCTTTTCTGCACTGCAAGGGTGCAATGCTGACTCATGTTCCAATTCTTGTCCACAAGCACTCCCGGACTTACCTGTGTAAAGCTGTTTTCTAGTCCCCAGCCTGTACTGGCAAACAGAGTTATTCCATCTCAGGCACAGAAGTCTGCATTTACTGTCGCTGAACTTCTTGAGGCTTCCATCAGTACTGTCAGTACTCCAGACTGTTGAGATCCCTCTGCTCAAAATACACCTTCCTATCCCAACATTCATTACACTACTAAAGATGTGATACAGTACTGGTTCTTGAAGGAAACTACTCATAACTAGCCACCACGTGCACTTTTCCCTGTTGACAAGTGTATCTTGAGTCTAATAGATCTACCAGTTCCTCATCCACCTTATTGCCTATCTATCCCACCCAAACAGATAGGGTGGATTTGAGGACACTATGTGAGACCATGATTTTGGTTAAGTCAGAGTAAATAATATCCCTAGCTCTCATCAAGTTCACAGAGCCAGTCACCTCCTCATAGAAGGCAATCAGGTTTATGAGGCATAAGTCACTTTTGATAAATCCTTGGAGGCTGCTTCCAATCTTTCTTTCCATCAGCTGCATGGAAATGGTTCTGAACATGATTCATCACATCAGCTCCCCAAGGACCAATGCAAGGCTGACAAGCTTGCACTTCCCAGATTTTCTTCCTTGGCCTTTGTGAAGCTAGGTTTGACATTTGTGTTCTCAGTCATTGTGACCTTTCCATAATCACCATGACCATTCAAAGATGACACACAGGCCTCACCTGGGCCAGCTTTCTCAGCTGCATTCTATCTCATCTTGGATCTGTATATATCCTATTGCCCTAAATACTTAGTAACTGTGCCACCTTCTACTGCAGGCGGTGACACATTCTCACAAAATCTACAAGCTTCATGAGGACTAAGATTAATCCTTATTGGAGAAAACTCTTGAAGTAAAAGAATAGAGAACCTCAGTCCTTCCTATGTTCCCTTCTCCCAAGGCGCTCTGCTCCACTGAGCAGCAGGCACACATTTTCCTTAGCCTTCCTTCTGCTATCAGTGTATTGAAGTTATTATTTCCAATGCCTCTAGCATCCCTAATCTCCATGTCAACCAAGCATGACTTTAGAATCAGAATCATCAAGGTTGGAAAAGAACTCTAAGAGCATCAAATGCAATTGTCAATTTGGCACTCTCACTGTAACCCCTAAATCACTAAGCCGTATCACTCAACCCCAGATCTAGACACCTCTTAAAACTCCTCCAGGGATGGTGGCTCCACTTTCCTATATTGATTCTTGCATTCCTCCTGAGTAGCCGATCCCTACGCTCTCGAGTCCCACCCCAATGTACACATTCAACAAAGACAGTGATAATTCTGCTGAATCCAAAACAGAAAGTTGAATCAATAGGTATGTAGTTTAGACAAACCAAAAACAGTTAAACAAGATTTCTGAAAAAGGATATGCATGAGTACATAAGTATAAGAAGTCATTCAAGATACTTCTATAAAAAGGTAGAGTCTAAATTAAATACATTACCTTACTCGAGCCTGTATTTCATTCATGGGTAATACAATTGCTTTCCAAAAGGGACATAGATGTAATATACAGATACATGGTTATTGCCTCCTACAAACTTAGAAATCACCACCACCAATATCTTATAGCCAGATTGGATTTGTTTATTTTGGCCAAAATACCATTCCTTTTAGTTTCCAATGTGAAGAACTTTTCTGTTCCTCCTATAGTGTAATGCTGCTAATAACTTTGACCTCCTCTTTGACAAAATTGCTATTCATGCTAACCTTACTAAATAAATACAAACCAACCTTGGAATGCATAGTTTCAAAGCTTGGTGTTTATAAAATGGTGACAAAAATTACTACTGAAGAGAGTTGAACAATATCTCTCCATAAATATTTGAAATCACTACAAACAGCATAGTATTCAATAGTGTTAGGCTGCATGCAATAACTTAAGCCTGGACATACTGATTGATGGTCCCCTCCAAGTAGTCTCTTCTAAATTAGCAGCTCACATTACAAATTTATGAAATAGCAGGAGAGTTAGGAGTGAGCTATAAGACAGAACAAATGAATAACTGGAACACTGCAAATATGATGATACTTGTAAATACAAATAAATCATGAAGATGACCATAATACAGTAACAGGTGTTGTACTTCACTAGATAAAGTCTTAATCTACCGTCTCAGGAACAGAAAAGTTTCTCAAATGCTATGAAACAGATTTCTTCTTCCAGTATTCTAGACTTTTCACTGAACAGCTAAACAAACCACCTTTCTTCCTAAAGAGCAGCTTTTCACAATATAATCTAAGTGCATCTGACAGCAGTAAGAGGAAATCCATTGAAAAGTATGGAACATCTGCCTAGAGTGTATAGTGCAGCATAAATCCCTCCAGCTCCAAACAAGGTAAGATATGTGCTTGAAAATTCTTCATTAAAAAATCCCTGCTTTTTGCTGTTGTCATATGCTGCATGAACTCTGTGCTCAGCTAGTAGAGGTGTGAATAATCTTTCTTGCTTATCCACTCCATAAAGCAAGCATTCAACCTTGGGGGCAGGGGTTACAAAGAAATAAACAGCTTTTAAGCAGTTACCCTTACTCTAACAGAGACCACAGGTGGTGCTATTGATATAGCCAAGCAAAGCCAAATAAAAATAGAATACCATGTTCACATTTTTTGTTAACACTTAAGCAAGTTAAAAACAGCAGAAACTGGAAGTGAATGGAAAAGATATTGACTTTCTATGGTAATTGTGTTTGCACTTCCTTTTGACTTTTTATGATGAAGTAGCCATAGAATGTTGTTTTTCTTTTCCTGAAGTGAAAGGAAATCACATAACCTTATCAAAAAATGCAGCTAGCTAAAATCCTTCCCTTCCATTCATTTAAATCCCTTTTATAAAATACAAATGCAATTATGCAAACCACTACGAGTCACTAATCACTATGGTAAATCAAGACATACATATAACATATTTAGTGAGTTGGACTAGACAGTCCTTATGGGTCTCTTCCAACTTAAGCTATTCTACAACACACACACAAAAACAACACATACCTTTTTAGTATCAATCTACAGCTATAAAAGATCATCTATAAATTGTTCTTTCTTGTGAAAAGCTCCATACCTAGCATTATTATCTACTTTAACCATTTGAGGAGTTTCCACTTAGGACACAAATCCTCTATTGCTGGTCAGGGTTAGTAACACTGAATTTGACTATAAAGTTGACCTGGAGTCTCATTTACCATAACCACTTGTCCAACTAATTAGTCTGCTCAACAATCAGAGAAATACATATTGAGACAGGGAGGGTCCAGGAGGCAGTGGAATACAGATCCTGAAGAATCACACAACCATTAACAAGGCTGGACAATAAATCTTATAAACAAAATCTCTTCATGCCCACTGAAAAGCAAGGACTGAGCTTCTCTTAACAGGGCACACATTTAAGGAAAATGAACCATTTTTTCACTTCAGTGCAAGCAGAGGAGAGTACAGGAGGATCTAGTAAAATTAAACAGGCTTGAGAGTTGACTGGCAGAAATGTAATATACATATATTCACTGAGAGGCTCTGGAAACCATACTACAGTCTATATAATAAACTAGCTTTGTTTTTTTCCCCAGCTGCTTCAACATCTAACTAGTCACCCCAGCTGAGGCCATGGGGAAAGCTTACAGGAGTGCCAACATCTGCTTCTATTCCCATCAACATCAAATTTGTCAGGACATGAAACTGCACCAGAAAAACAATCCCTGTCATAAAAAAATAAACTCTACTTCCATGGATATCCCCTGAAGTACCAAGTGTAGCAAATCTATTACATTTCCAATTCCTATTCCAAAATAAAGTTTGTCTCAAAAAAATATATATGTACATTTATATATATGTACTTAACTAGTATTGTATCTAGCGTATTTCCCTACAGCATATATGCATACTAAAATTTTTCATGGGCTGGTTTCCCTTTATTGGCCAGTCAGTCAGTACAGTGTAAATCACAACCATAAAAACCTAAGCCTCACACCAGGTAACAAGGTGACAAATTAAACTAGCCACTTTTTGGCAACTTTTTACTACTAAAAACTTTAATTTCTTGGCAACTTTGAGGCCCACAGTTTTACTGGTCTCTTTATTACCACTATGTTAAGGCTTCAAGGGAGTACGCTGATTCACACAGTAAATGAAACCTCACACGAAAACACTAATCTAATTTAGGAGGGGCATAGTAGGAAATCTATTTTTTAGAGCTTTTAATGGAAGTCAAATAAATTTCCCACAATAAAATCGTAGACCACCGAGAATGTCAGAAAACTTTATGTAGTTTTGCTCTAGTTAGCTGGTCATAGAATAGAATCATTAATGTTGGAAAAGACCTCCAAGATCATCAAGTCCAATGGGTAACACAGCACTGCTATGTTCACCACTGAACCATGCCCCCAGATGCCACATCTACGTGTTTTTTGAACACTTCCAGGGATGGCAACTCCACTACTTCCATCAGCAGCCCATTTCAATGCGTGACCACCCTTTTAGTGAATGAATTTTTGCTAATATCCCATCTAAACCTCCCCTAGTGCAACTTGAGGCCATTTCTTCTCATCCTGTCAATTGTTACCTGGGAAAAAGAGACCAGTCCCCACCTTGCTACAACCTCCTCTCAGGTAGTTGTAGAGTGATAAAGTTTCCTCTCAAGTCTCCTTTTCTCCAGGTTAATTGTGTTTATAGAGCAAAACAGAAAATTTTCATTATGTTTACACTGATCACAGTAAATATACACATTGTCATTTGCTGTAAAGAATTAAATAGATAAGGTACATATAAAAAAGTCACACATGTTTTTAAAAGCATCTTTACCATGAGCACTCAAGGTAATAATTATTCTGTTACACTGTTGGATAATGTGGAATTACTTTAGGTAGACTAAATATTCACCAATTGTCTTTTTCTGTTCCCTTCAGAATATGCATTTCACTAAAAAAAAGTATTCTCTATCCTTGCAAGTACAGCTCCTCTTTCATTGGAAAGCAAAGATTTTGCCACAGGAAGATGATATGATCGTCAGCAAGATCACCCAGAAGCAGAAAAAAGCCCAATTGCTAATTTAGCCATTAAATTAGTATCAATTGTTCATAACAGAAATCTCATACTGTAGCTTATGAAAAAACCCTCCGTCTCTAAATACAGTTTTCAAAGGTGTTTTAGTGTCTTAAGTAAACTCTCCCATCACCAGATTTGTTTCTTTTAAGAAATGCTAAATGCTGAGAACAAAAACTCTGGTATTGCAATGACACTCCAAGTGTTATAATGAAACGTCTGAAGGAAAAGTATAAGCCTTCCTCCATAATTTCCTGTCCAGGCCTCCTCCTTCCAACATTGCTGCAACTACTTGGCAACTTAAGTTTATCCACCTCACATATGTTTACATACTTCACTCAAATAGGCCCAAAATTGTTATTGCTTAGTATCACTTATGTCTCAGACTATGCTACTAGAATTTATTACTGAAACATTCAGGAGATACAAAAGAATAATATTAATACAACCAGACCTTTCCACTCAGATTTGTTTTGTGATGAGGGCAGATGTAAAACAATACACTAGATTTACACAGCATAAAGCCAAAAAGAAGAGATCAATGAACTCACATGGAAATCACTAACTCTGCCACTTCTATCTAATAAAATAATGAATATATCAAATATTCTGCTTTGCACGTAGTGGTGTAGACTTTTTACAGTACACAAACCAAGCTGCTTCTCACTACACCCATGAGAAGTGGAGGATGAAGAATCAGATGAGCAGGGGAACAAAAATACCTCAAATAACCAACCAGAAATTTGTTCTGAGACTCTTTAATTCCAATATAAATTGAAGAACTCAAATAAATCTAACATATAATAGATACGTTTCCAGCGTAGGGAAATGAGCAAAGCATTTCCCACATTGATGCAGGCAAAAAAAGTCACCTCCTCCTTATAATCTCTTCATTCTCTAGCCATCCACAGGGGCGTTTTTTCAGTTATGTAACTGAATTTCCTATTTCTTATTAACTACAGTGAAAACTGCAGTCACTCTTTGTAAACTGTTAGGGAGACTATAACTGGCTTTGGCTTCTCAATCATGAAGGAAACTTGCATTCTACCACAATGAGCTCTACTGAGGATGCTGAGGCAACCCAGAAGCCTAACTCTTAACTTTGACTGGAATGTCCACCCCTCACACTGCCCTCTGCTTTAACAAGACATCATGGAAAATAGGATAGGGTTTGGGCAGAGAAATAGTCAATGCTGGGACCCCGCACTAGTGGTGGGGATCACTTCATACTAGCTCTAGTCTAACCTCAGGAACTGCACATTCAGTAAGAGTCAGATATGCTTCTACAGAGAAGCTTCCAGTTCTTTTCTATTAAAAAGGAACCCAGGATGTATGCCCCAAGATCACCTCAAGATACAAACACTATTCCAGCTTACTTTGTTTTGCGTCTCAGAAGAGCTGGTCCTAGGACTGATAACGGTTTTAAGAAAAACAAAGCAAATCATAAGCCTAGGACACCTAAATGAGAGGACCTAGTCTACAGATCAAGAAGTAACCATAAGAACAAGTACAATGATTTTACATTAGCTATCAAAACCAGCAGTGTGACTGTCTTCACATCGGCCCTAGTCCAGCAGCTCTCACAAATCTACCACCACAGTTGCTCTCAACAGCAGTTCTAGCAGGTAGCCCAAAGGAAAGCTCAGAAGTTGTTTCCTCAAACAAGGCTGAGATACACTTAAAACACGACATTTCCTTGTGAAGGATTTACATCTCTGTCACTTGAACCCTGTCCACAACCATTTAAGAATATGAAAAGCATGACACAGAACCAGATATTTAACACCAACCCTCCTCCCTTTCTCCATGTAATTTATTTATATCATCTTGATCCAAACTGTAAAAAGACATATTACTGAATTTAACGGATACAACGTGAAATACATACTGACTCAGATCTTTGGAAGAATCTGAGCACTTACCACTTGAACACCAATATCTTCTGTCTAAAACCTGAGAATCCAAAATTAAAGACATTACAAATTCTTCAAATTTGCTGAAATGATCTCAGACTCCAAATGCACCAAATCTGGGGTTTAAGGTAAAATACCGGAGAATATGGCCTTACCATATATATTTTTTACAATAGGTAAAACCTGATCATTAAATGGAAGCCAGTAAAACAATTGCACAGTAAAACAATTTCTCAAACATACATCCTAAACTTAAAAAAAAAAGGAAAACATGTTGGACCATTTACCATTTTTCATGGTTCTGCTGAGGATAAACATATGGAGAAAATAAGCCACTCTGTAGATCTTATTTCATTTCAATCTGTGCTTTTATTCTCCCCATCACAGCCAGCTTAAGAATTTCCTCTTTCATGATAATACACAGAAAATTCATAGTTCTCAAGGCAGCAAAGCAGGAAGTTTGCAGTTGGAAGGATTTCCCCTCTTCAATGGGACAGGGGAGCATTGAAAAGTATGATGAGGCTACTGCGAAATCTTTTGCCAACTGAAGCAGCTGATTTAGACATACTTATCACAATGGAGTCCTAAAGTGATGCTACCGAGACCAGACATAAATGAAACACTGAACACATCTGTTCTGCAATAATTTGTCACTTTGTCTTTTTGAGAGAATGAGAACTCCTGCTTTTCTGACTAGGGCACCTGGCACCAATAATCCTATCAACAGTAATAGTCAAATTTAGAAGGACGCTAAAACTGCCACAACACAGCTCACCAGAACGGTGCTACCTTCCCAGCTGACCCTGTATCACAAGACAGGAGTGAATGCCACATGTGGCTTTAATGCCAAGCAGCTGCTGCACAGCAGCACCCCCTCCATCCTCCTTCTTCCCCCCTGCACCGCTGGGTTTCTAGCACTAACGCAAGTAATCGAACTGTTGCGCCCTGAAATGAACACAAGCCCCCGTGCCCGTAGCAGACCTAGACCCAAACACATCGCGCTCCCTCCGCTTCCATGCCCGGAGATGCGAGATCATCTTCGCTAAACTGCGGCCGGAGGGAGCGGAAGGGGGGCAACGCACGAACCCTCCTCGGCCATTTCAAAACCTGTTATTCTGCCTCCTCTTTAAGCAAAAGCTCGGGGCAAGACCCTCTCTCGGCTGCGAATCCCACCGTCCCTTTCTCCGCCTCGCTGGGCGCCGCCTTCCCGGGCAGCTGCGGGAGCGGGGCGAGCGCGGCGAGGCCCCCCAGCCCCTCCGCTCACCGACACCAGGAACTCCAGCGTGCCCACGTAGTCCCGCTCGGTCTTAAGCAGCTCGTTGAGGACGCACACGCGTAAGCGAAGCTGCTTCTCCAAGTCCTTCCCGCTTTCCCCCTTGCATTCCCCTTTGCTTTCCTCTGTCATGGTGCAGCGAGGAGGATCGGTGCTCCCAGCCCGGCGCCTTTCCCTCAGCGCCCCGGCAATGCGCTGCGGACAAGCACAACAAAAGACCCCGCCAAGTTACATAGCGGGGCCGGTCCCAGGCCGGTCCCCAGCCGTCAGCCCCAGCTCACCCCCCTCCCGCAGCGGTCCGAGGTCCGGAGGCGAGGAGTCACCCCAGTGCGCGCTCCTTTCCCGTCAGGAAGGGGACGCAGCCTGAAGGAAACGAGCGGTCACTGGTTCCCAGCTCGCCCCGCTAGCTGAGAGGTTGGAAAGCCTCCGCAGCAGCACAGACTTGGACATTAATCAAAAGCTTTGTATCCATGTGACTCCAACCCCTTCCCCCCCTTCGCTAAATCTCAGGAAAAGGGAAAGGAAACAACTTCAGGGAGGATTGCGTGCCAGCAGCTGCCTGTTTCACACACAAGCTGCGAGCTCCAGTTTGAGGCTAATTGGAGTCCTCCAACAACAGTAAAAGAATTAAAAAAATGTCCCAGCAAGCTGGCTGGCCAGGGAACCAGCAGTTGTTTTTATTTTGGTTTAATCATCAGCGAAGAGCCATTTCAACTTCCCCTTCCACACCTTCCCACAAGATAGATATTACAACTGATGTATATTATAAATACGAGCTTTTATATTCTCCTGAGCAAACATGCACAGCTAAGCATGTGCCAAGCAGGTACTGAAAAGTTATTTCAAGATGGGGGGAGCAGGAGGTATTCAGTTGGCTGGTTTGTCCATCTACTGAAGTGCTATAAAATCCCCAAGTTATACAGTCTTCCTGTCTGCCTTGGGAGTTCAGATTCTCATGATACATTAAAAGAATAAAAAATAATGCAGTGGCTATTTCAAACAGTTAACAAAAGGTATACAGCTCCTTTAGACAAGGGGAACAGATTTCCTGAAGACTGCAGTATGTCAGGACACTACCATGTGAATTTTAAGCTGTCTGATGAAAGCTGAAGTTTTTTCTGGCTCTTCAGGCTGTGACTGGAAAAAAAGTCCAGGTCTTCAACTTACAGATTCCATATCAACTATCTTTCTAAGCCTGCACTATCTAAAAGGACAGAATAAATTAAAAACCTGAGTGCAAAACTCCTCTATAGCTGCAGTAGAAGTCTTTTAGTGGTAGAGAATAAGCAACGACATTTGTGTTCTGATAGCTAGACATCATATAGCTGTGTTCCTCAGACATCTTTTGGGAAACAGAGGACAAAACACTTCCCACAAGATGTTTCCCAAAGTGCAGAAAGAAAAGGAAAAAAAAAAAAAACCCAAACAACTATTTCTTTGAATGTGACCTACTTGACTGCATCCTCCCCTTCTCAAACACAGAGAGCTGACTTGCATAAAACCTAGGCAGTTGGGACAAATTCTGCTATATGTATCTTGCTCAGCCATTTATGTATATGCAGATTAGCCTGCAAACTTGCCTACTGACCTCAGCACTGCTCCTTCCTCAAACGGCACTAGTCCACTTCAAAAACAGATATTAATTTTTGTGAAAATCAGAACTTGATGTTTTTCATGTTTTGCCCTGCTAAATCTTGCTCAAATTAACTGATCAGTTGAAAAAGCCAATACAGTTCAACCATTGAAGCCTCTTTCTCTAGAAAGCCTGTCTAAAATATATAACATGTCTGGGCTCCATCAGTGAAGCACTGTCCCAAAGTCTCTGCCTTGATCCTATGGAGGAGATTAAGTGCTTCACAATTGCTTGTATTAGCACCAAAAAGTCTGATGCTATGTTGGAAAGACAAAAAGAGTGATCCACTGAACCCCATAATGAAATTTTCTCAAGCGATAACCAGGAAAATGAACCAAAATCATTGGAGTAGAACACAACACTACTGCTTTCCCGCTCCTAAACACATGTGGGTGCCTTTCTTCGGACAGTCATAGTCAGATATCTCAAACTTATTAAATTTCCTGTCAAGAAAATGTCTTGCTTTTAGGAAAACAGAAGTAAGGGTCTGCTACATTTTTCCATTTTAGACATTCCCCTGTGCTCTTGGCTTCAGCCATGTGCCATGAGTTGTCACAACCCTCATCCACATTCATAGACCAAGGTGACAACTAAAAAAGGCAGAAGCAGCAGCTGACTGTCTTTCTTATCATCATCTATAGAAGTAAGAATCCCTTCTGTACACGTGTTTGTCTTTCATTGCCAGGAGACCTTAAAGCCAAAGTGATCCTTGTCCTGCTTTACACACCTGCTGCCCTCACACAATGCTCCTTCCTTCAGGCACACAGCTCCAGCTAACCAGGCCAGCAAAAACATTAATGACAACATAGAAGAGATTTTTATAACTTACCTAAGGCCACTGAACCCAGCAAAGCCCACAGCAGATCTGCAATGATAGGAAAAGTCATTCTAAGTACCAGACACAATCTATGGAAAACATACCTGCCTACAGGCTCAGCCAATTTTCCTGCCAACCTACACTTGAAGTAATAAAAGACATGGGCAAATTATTCTTTTCTGCTAGTTTCAGGAAAAAGATTAATCGCTCCAACTGTAGTTTTCACCACACCAAATTTGGGTAAAAGAAATAAATTGGAAGAAAGTGGAAGGACTAAAAAGTGGCAAGAAAGGTAGAGCCTACAGACAAGATGAAAAAATTTAGCCTGAACAAAATGTTTGAAGCAACTAAATAGCAGATTCTACACTATGATGTGTCAGGGAACTTGAGTAGAAGATAGCACTACCTGTCTTGAATACAGAAACAAGTTACGTAAAACATTATATTTATTTTGCAAGCATGCGGGAAACAGCAATTCTTGCTCCCTACGTGGAAAGGCACAGGTTTGGAGAAACTGGAGAAATCAGATTGTTCCCATGGGATGTTATAACTTTGGAATGCAAAGAACTATTCTGATCTAAGGGTACTTGAGGCCCTAGGTGAATTCCTATTTAGAAGCCTGTTGAAAAACAATACTGCAGCACACTGCCATAACCCTAGATTTTGGCCTGTTCACAAAACCACATAATTGAGGACGGATGCAAACTCTCAAGATCATCTAGTCCAACCCTCCTACAGCAGGCTGCCCAGGGCAATAGGACAGGTTGTCCAGCCAGTTTTTGAGTAACTCCACAGATGGAACTTGACAGACTCTCTGGGAAACGTGTGCCAGTGTTTGACCAGTCTCCTAAAGAAAAAAAAAGAAATAAAAAAAATTTAAAAGTCTTCTCTTTCATTCAATCAGAATGTCATGGTGTTTAGCGTGTGTCTATTGCCAACTAGCACTACTGAGAAAAACCTCCCTCTTCATCATTCCCTCCCATCAAACCTTTAGAAATAAGATAACCTGTGAACCTTCTCCCTTTCAGGCTGAACAATCCCATCTCCCTGTCTCTCCATATATGCAGGATCCTCCACTCCCTTAATGGTCCTATCTGATGACCTGGAACAAGTTCCCAGATATTAAATACCTTACGCATGACAGATGATAGTACTTAAAGTTCAGTGATCTGTCATAACACTTATGCACTCTATGGGAAAATCATGTGGATTCGTTTACGTGTTCCTACTGAATAATGACTACTGGTACAAGACAGCTCCAGTATCACACAAGAATAAAATCAGGTGTTCTGCAGGACATGTCTTGTATCACAGCACTGTAAAGGATTCCTCGGTCCAGCTGAAAACTTAAAATTGTCTTCTCTTCACAGAGCTGAAATACATTTCGGATATTGAAGAAAAAAAAAAGCAAACAGAAGGTGCATAAGAATTATTAAGAGACCCATTCAAGAAATTATTAATAAACACTAAACGTTCACCAGAATAAAAACAGTTTCTTTACAGGTGACTCTAATAAAATATTGAGCAATGAGAAGGTTAATATGCATGGAACTAGCTGTAAAGTGTTCCGAATTGGGTGTTGGAGGGTAAGTAAATTGCAAAGTTCACTTTTGACATATAGCCATCTGTTTAGTCACCAGAGTTTACACCAAACCAGCTTTGCAGCCACAGGTTTTAAATAGAAGTCATTATTTGTACAGAACAAACCAAAATAATCAGTTCTGTAATCTTCCTTTATGACATTTTGGAAGAAAGATGCAGGTACTTTAACCACAAAGACATTTCAACGGCCCCAAGCACTGTAAGTTTTAACCATATAACTGCAATATATAACCATAATGTAACCATCAATATAATGAGCAAATTCATATCATCAAAAGATTTCTACACATACTCTGAATACAAGCAGATCTCCTCCCAAAGCCAGACTTTTTTTACCCCAAACTGCTACAACATTACTCTCCAAGTATGAATGCACAGGACTAAACCACACAGTTTTTCCACAAGCCTCTTACAATGGTGTGTATCCATCCACAAGGTGTTTAATCATTTTCTTCCCACCAGCAGAAGATAAATCTAGAAAGATATATAGAAATTATAACTCCTAAGAAAAGGGGTTATTTGCAATTCACTTAGAGAAATGTATTTGACTTTCTCTATAGAGATTGATTGTACCTTTAAGAAACCCTGCAGCAAAAGCCACCTAAGACTTACAATGACTCACTACAGATGGTTTTTCTTCAGAAGGCTATCTAGCATGAACTAGCATACCTTCAGAATCCCAAGACAATAGCACAGTTCAAGTATCTTTTGACTTTAAAGTAGTATTAATGGAACACGAACTAACACAAATGCATGGCAAGATATACCCAGGAAACTCCGATTAGTTCGGGAACAAACTGACCTTACCATGAAGCTAGCATTACAAAATAAAAACGGCCTCCAGAAGGTTCCACACCAGCTCAGCTTTACCCTGATGAAAGCTATTTAAACTAAAACCTCACCTTATGTAGTATCTAAGTGGCAGAACAGAAAGAACAGCTGCAGACAATTACCCCACCTCAATTTGAGGACATCTGCTTACAACAACCTTTTTAAAAGCTGATAGGAAATTAAAATTAATTATAAATCATGCAAGCTGAAATAAGAGGAATACAATTTACACAAGTAATCTCAAAAAAACATCCCCACATCTTGGTAAGAAATGCAAGGTCTTTCATGTTGCAAGCCATTTCTCCTTCACTGTGGATTCTCTATGAGAAAGAAAGCATAACTGATCAATAAACTGGTCTGTTCATGGGAGCTCTGCAGAGCAACCAAACAGAGATTGAGGAGCAGGGTTTTATGCGTAAACAGTGACAGAAAAATACCTCAACCACTGCTTTGGCTTTTAGGTAAGAGACAAAGAAACAAAAGATGATGTCAAAGAAAGTGTAATTAATACAGTTAACTTCAGAGTAAAATTAAAAAAAAAATAATAGGAATCTAATCAAGAGCTTTCAGGAAAATGGTGGCTGATATACAGTGAGTTCTCCAAAGACAATAGTATGTTTGTAGTTAATCAGAGGGCAGTAACTCATCAATAAGTTTCCAGCACTAGTGGTTGAACTATTATATAAACATACTCAACTCTTCTGCAGGACTTGGAAGGTGAAAAGAATGAGATTCATCAGCTGGTACAAGCTATAAGACAGACAGATATGTAACTGACTGTAACAGGCATCCTTTATACCTTGGCAAGTACATCACATGTAAACCCACTTGAAGGAACTCTTTCACTCAGCTTAAAATACTTTTGATACAAGAGGTATTGTTATCATAGCTAAGTAAAGAACTTTTGTCCTTCAGAGTGAAAAGACTCACTATTGTTATTCAGAGGCTAATACATTCGATATTTAATTTTAAAAAATCTTTGTTTTGCCGTTCACAAAGCTTTTTTTCTCAAGTGTTTTAATGTTCTCACTCTTGCACAATTACTTAGAGGTTTTTTACATCTTTTTTTTAAGTGTAAAATTGATCAGTTATCTCTGTAGTCATTTTATGTGCAGTGTAAGGTACTGTCAATATTTGCTGAAAATCTTAAATTAACCTTAAATTAAGCAAGGATAATAATTAGGTTGAAACAAATCCTCTCTAGCTTTAATTTCTGGATTAAGCGGTACAGGATTCTCAAATATCAGTTAACTGAAAGCCCAAGATCAAAAATAAAAAGTCCACCTCAGTTCCTACTTCTTCAGAAATTATTTTTTATGCTCCCAAATATGTGTTTCAGAGAGAGGGAGGGGAGCAGACAAGGAGAGGTAACATAAAGCAGATGTCTAGAAGCAAGCTAGACATGCATGTAAGCAGAACACAAGTCACACTGGCAATACCGGCACAAAACAAACACCATTTGACTGGTCTCAAGATTTCCATTTTGTTTTCAGTAACCAATACTTGCACTATATGTCTTTGTCTCTGACAAAGCAAGAGTGAATACAGACTGTTCGAGTTATGATGTGCAATAAGGTACATGGCAGCTAAGCTTCTCTTTTCTCCTAGTCTCTTTTGCCATGCAACAACTTGGATAGATAATAAAAACCAGCTGAGATACTGAGTTCACTGGTTAAAGTTGAAAGTACAGAACAAAATGCTATTATACTCCAGAGATTTAGTGTTGATGATACCCAAAGCAGATATTTTGTATTTCCAACCCTTCAGAGAGTACAAGAGTGGAGAAAGTAGTATTTTGAAACCATTCCAAATTAAGGGTTCTAGCAGGACCTATCAATCAAGAAAAGATAAACTAAGCTGAAAAATTAATTTGGATTTTATTATGGTTGATACATTTTCTTTACTAAAGAACTGAGAGAATGGTAACTACTAGAGAGAATCTAAATATATTCTTCCCTAGGTACGATTGTTACTGTGAGAAGATGAAGCTTCTGCCAAAATGAATCCTTTAAAAAGCTTTTTTCTGTTAGAGTTATTACCAGAAAAGCAGAGTAAGATTGGACATGCCCAGAAAGCAAGGCGAAGTATTGTAATACAGTAGAGTATTACAGTATTCCTTTGCTAGAAGGTTTTTATATGAAGAACTGAAACCATTCTGTTTTTTAAAGCAGGATTTTTAAAAAAGAATCTGAATGGTATGTTTAGGTACTATTTTATAGCAAGATACTTCACAGACAAACTGTGATTTGTATGTTCGGATATTCTTTGTTCATTTGTCCAAACACAGAACAAGATGAGGCTCTGCAGGCCGAGCCATGTGCTTTAACCACAAAACAACATGACATAAGGTTAGGTCATCAGCTGACATAAATCACCATAATTTAGTGAATTTCACTAACCATTAAAGACTCAGATGAAATATGGACTAGCAGTATAACCCTACTTGAACTATCACACATTTATTTTAGCTATGTATGAGAAAAAGAACCTTTTACAATATGTCTGTAATGTAGTTTTCTTCTCTAGGAAGGTAGTTGGAGCAAAGAAAACACTAAAAACTAAATAGAAAATCACTGCCATAAAAGTCTGTGAACTGAGCAACAACACACAGATTTCTTAATAAATATGCTTAGTTTGTCAACCATAAAATGATTACACATTAATACTAAATGTTTAAATAAAATATGATCATTTGCTGAGTCACTTTCTTGTTAACCTTCTCTTTCACTTCTATCTATCATAATAACATATGTGACTTTTTTAATATATTCACATCACTTGGCCCCAGTGAATTATGAAATGTGAACTGTAGCAGTGCAAATTTCTTTCAGGAACAAGGATTGGACAAGGATGTATACCTTTAAGAAAAAAAAAACACACAAGCTTCTTCATTCAGCTCCTCTATCTTCTAGAGTTTTGTTTCCTTAACATATCCGTTTTGCTATATAACTTTAGAAACTGACAATTTACTTTAAAGGAATGAAGGTTTAATCTGAAAATACAAAGTTAATTTTATACAGTAGAAGGAGAAAAGATTCAGTATGGTGCTTACTTCTACCTGAGTTCAACCTAAACACTTAGATCTTGCAGTCAACTCATACTGACTAAACTCCAGACTTTCTTCAGATTTTTTTCCCAGCTTGTTTATCCGTGACATTACAAAATTAGGTTACATTGCAGGTAGAAGGATTTCAGCCTATCAATAATCACAGCTTTCCTCCTTTGCTGATGTTTTTCCAGAAGCCTCTGATGCACAAAAATAGTATCTTTTGACCCTAAGTTTTTCTACTTTTTTACAGTTTTCTGCACAATTACACACTTCTGAGACTATTTTGTGTATTTTTAGAAGTCTTTTTTAATGGAGATTTTTACCTGGCCTTTGTGGTATGATACAAGTGACTACTACTCAAGCATTTAAGCAGCTTGACTGGGATCTGGTACATGTTTATTCTCTTACCTTTTCTATAAGGAAAAAGGCCTACAGTGTTAAGTGTTAAGGTTGGGATTAAAAAAATCACATACCAACACTCAAATGTTGATATTTATAATGGAGGAAGGACAGTCAAATCAACGGTCATTACACTCCAGACAAAAAGTGGTTAAGATGACAGCAGTCCCCAATTTTTTTGGCAATTTAATTGCAGCCCTTTGAGACTATGCGAAAGTTTCTTTGTTCACATGTACAACTAACAATCCAAGTGTTTAAAAAAACCTTTGTCTAGATGTCACGTGAAATGGAGGAGGAGGGTGCGCAACCCTTTCAGAGGGGGGACCCCTAGTGATTTATTTGTTTGTTGATGCCCCAGGGGAGTTGAGACCCTTGTGTTTGACCAGTCTGTCAGCATCCCATAAGAGAGGACTCTTCACCAATAGATCTACAAGGTCAAGGGTGACTAAACTGCCCTTGTCAGGGGGGCTGGGCCAACAGCACGGAGACCCCCCAGCAGGTCCCACCAAAGTGTTACCTGTTGCTGGCGACTGCTAGCACCTTAGCTAACAGTACACAAGCTAACAGTGTACAGAATAACACTCTTTATTAATATGAATTGTGACAGGTTAATCAGGTTCATGAGTTGTCAGTGGTAGGGTCTAGCTTCAAATATGCATTTAAAGGAACTTACAACACTGTAAAGCAAGCTCTAATACTAATAGCAGTGATTAATGACCATAGAGTATATTTCTTACCCAACAGGCATCCCTGTTGGGGGAGAAAATAGGCTGAGCGTGTCGACTGAGCCCAACTGTTTTGGTAGAGTTCTTCTCCAATTTTTGCCCTATCCCCAACTTATTTTGATACTATTTCTTTATGTGTGAGTGGAGTTTGAGTGACTCTAGTCATTAGTACCTTTTATTTCTGATTGGCTTAAGGTCCTTGGCGCCTNAGTTGTCAGTGGTAGGGTCTAGCTTCAAATATGCATTTAAAGGAACTTACAACACTGTAAAGCAAGCTCTAATACTAATAGCAGTGATTAATGACCATAGAGTATTGTCATGGTTTGACTCTGGCTAAAAGCCGAGAGCCCACACATAGATGCGTGTCGACCAGANGAGCGTGTCGACTGAGCCCAACTGTTTTGGTAGAGTTCTTCTCCAATTTTTGCCTTATCCCCAACTTATTTTGATACGATTTCTTTATGTGTGAGTGGAGTTTGAGTGACTCTAGTCATTAGTACCTTTTATTTCTGATTGGCTTAAGGTCCTTGGCGCCTGAGATGAGGGTTCAACATGGTTGTTGGCTCAGCAGCAGAACAACTTGATTCATCTCTCTTGGCTGACAGGTTCTGTACAGTCTCAAGAACTTACAAGTACTATGATGTTCCCCCTTTCTGCTGGGATTTCAACAGAGGGGGGCTATGTAGTGTCCACTCCACACTCCATTCCATCCCTCTGAATAGACAATTATCATTATATGGAGTCATATCGACCTCATTCCATCCACAGAGCCTGTTCCATCCAGGATGCAGCTGCTGGCTTCTACCCTAAGAATTCTTAGTCTCCTCTAGGTGTTAACCCTAGCCATCATCCCACACTAGGTAAATCTAGATTTGGAGCCTCTGTCTCTTTTCCCTGCACAATGGAACCAGATAATAACCAGTTCTGAATCCTGCCAAGTAAATCAGACAGTATTTGACTAATTCATATATTTTTATCTGTAACTCTGAAATCCTTTTTGCCTGATCCCTGTACCAGGAGTCCGGGAGGAAGTACAAGAACTGTTAGAGTAACATATATCCGAAAGGTTGTATTGGAATGGACCTCTGGAGTGCTTCTAGATCAAACATCCTGCTCCAAACAAGTACAGTTAGAGCAAGTTATGCAGCTGAGTTTGTAATATCTACTACTCTGTGTAACCTATTCCAGTGTTTTACCACTGTTGCGGGCTTTTTCCCCCTTTTAGAGTCAACATTTTCCATATTCTAATTTCTGTCTGTTGCTCCTCACTCTTCCACAGTACAACTTTGAGGAGACTCTGACTTAATCTCTCTATACCTTGGTATTTAAGGAGTTACAGAGAGCAGCACCATCCTGTCTGCTCTTCTGTGGGTTGTACAAACCCATTTGGTTCCCCCTTAGCCTGCTCTTCTACACATTGAACAAACTCAGCTGGTTCTCTCAGCCCTTTCTTGTACCCTATAAGCTTCCTGCTGGCTCCTTGCTGGACTCATTCCAATATGTCAATGTCTCTCTGGTACTGAAGTGCCAAACACAGGGTAAGGATTATTTCCCTCAACCTGCTGGCTACAACTCAGTCTGGTACAATATCCGTCACTCAGTAACTCCTCCCTAGGGATGGAATGAAAGGCTTGTCAACTATGGTGATTTTAAAAGACTTTTTCTGTGCCAAGAAACCATGCAACCTGAAACAGAGCCAAGTGGTGTATCAATATTAATCTCTTCTTGGTTATTAGTTAAGTTTAGCATAATTCTATGCCTTACAGAAGTGTTTAAGGTCAGCAGCAGTATAATGCTGCTCTGAGAAAAAAGCTTATCAGATGCAAGATGTAAGTGTGCGTGCCAGTGACAGCACACTGATTTATGAGTGCCAAAAAAAATGTAATTTGAATAAAAGTTAGGTTTGGAGCAGCAACCATTTATGACCATCCATAAAGACTGTGTAGCAGTAAATGCATTAAGGCAGCTATGGGAATGCATGATTAGGAATTTCCTGTGGAAGTAGCATTTTTATTTTCCACAGTAAGAATTCCCACTCAGCCGCTATGACATTGTTTGGAATCTAGAAAGTTTCCTGCACAGGTGCTCCATGACCACCAAAAGGGACTGCAGAAATGTTTGTGCGGCTAAAAAGCGCACAAACACATTCTGTCAACAACATGAAATCACAATTAAAAAAATGTTTCACTGATGAAAACACATGGCTCACTAGCCAGGAAACAGTAACCTAAGAACTGAATCTGGAGTTTATGACTGATTTGTTGTGCAAGCACCATTAAGTCATTTCACTACATGCACCTTTACTACATTTACACATTTACACACTTGATTACCACTAACTCGCAAATCAATATAGGCTTTTTTTTTTTTGGCAGCTTTTATGTTTTCATAGGCCTTCATAACTCACACTTCCTTTCTCACATAATGTCAAAAATACCTTGGAGTGTTTCCACAAAGTACGTCCTACTGAAAAAAGGCACAATATTTGCTGCTGTTGTAAACTGGAAGTATCAGTAAAGAGCAGCAATCTTACATTGGCATGAATTTCACCACAAGAGATTAAATAGTAACACCTATGCAAATCAGTATAAATTGTCATATCTGATAGGTTTTCCCTTCTCTGACAGAATTTATTCTGTTGCAGTAATAATACTGTTCCAATATTTATCTTTTTTATTCTTTTTCAAATTGCTACAATAAATAAGGTATTATTTTTACTTTATAAGGGTGGTCATATATAACACAGCTGTAAGATCTGCTGCCCCAGTGAGCTATCACAGATTTGCACACCACTTGTTAGTGCAGTTTGACTTCCCTAATTGACAGTGGTGTTACAGCCCTGGTGTTTGATTCTGTAAGTGCTTAAGAATGCTGGATGCAGGATTTGGAATTCCAGGAAGGACTGGTGAACTGAGGTTTATCAATCAAATGAAAGGAATTATTGCAGTAAAATTCAGAGTAATAATCCTAGAATAATCATGTTACTTGCATAAAGAAGTAGAACACTTCTGATGTATAACTCCAAACCTCAAGGCCCGTACTCCTCTTGGTAGAAAATATCCTTTTTATTGTGTCATTCTTTGATAAACCATTACACATTTCATAATACAGGAACTTGATCTGGTATCATTACTATATATGTCTGGATCTATTTAGCCTAGTTAGGACTGGGGAAGAGAAGGCTCAGGTAAGGAGGTGGATTGGATCTCATACATGTATGCATACACTAGAAGGGAGGCTATAAAGGTGATGGAGCATGTCCAGGGAAGGGCAACAAGGCTCATGAAAGTACTAGAAAAGATGTCTTATGAGGAACATCTGGGGAGCTGGATTTGTTTAGCCTCAAGAAGAGCAGGCTCGGGGGGGGACCTCATCACTCTACAACTTCCTGAAAGGGGATTGTAGTGAAGTGAGGGCTGGTCTCTTCTAATGTGCCTGCAGTTGAGAGGATTAGAGGAAATAGCCTTAAGCTGAGGCACGGGAGATTCAGATTAGATATTAGAAAAAAATTTCACTATTTGTGTGTTCAGGCATTGGGATAAGTTGTTCAGGGTGGAGTCACCATCCCTGGCGATATCTCGTTCTGGTGCTGGGTGATATGATGTAGTGTTTTAGGGGTTAGAGTGGTAGTGCTTTGTTGATGATTGGACTTGATGATCTTAAAGGTCTCTTCCAATCTTGATGATTCTATTCTATGGCAGAGGGAACTGGGCTCTTCTCACTGGTGCCCATTGCCAGGACCACAGGCAATGGGCACAAACTGAAACTTAGGAGGTTCCTTCTGAACATCAGGAAACACTTCTTCACTGTGAGCTTGACCTAGCACTGGCACACCTCATTCAGAGACACTGTGGAGTCTTGGAGATATTCAAGAGTCATCTAGGCATAATTTGCTACAGACTCTCAAATATTCCCTTGACTTGCACCCAAGCTGCACCAGCATCCCAACAATAACAAATCCATTCCACAACCCTATTATACCAGCTGAGCCCCTGATATCAGACACTATCCAAATACACTGGACTCCCTAGTCAGAAAACGTTTTCTTCGTGTTGAATCATTACATGTGGAACTTATGTTATTCAAGTGTGTAGAAGTTGCTTTTTTATCTCAGTCTTGTTTCACCCCAGTGCTGCCATGTCAGCTGGTGTGGCCCATCCTGCATTTAATTCTGTAGAGCAGGGCTATTATAGCTCCTTCACTGTCCTGATCTTCCCCATTTTCTCAATCACTCACAAAATAAAGAAGAATCAGTAAGATAACACCTGCAAACCACCAAAACCTAAATATACTTCCACTGATTTTCACCCAGAATTTAACCATGTTAACTGCGGCACTTTGGCAACACAAAACCTACAGCTTCTGCTCAGGTTTTGGCACAGTATTTCAAAACCTAAATACAAGACATCTGCTCTGTGATTTAAGAGTATGTCATCTAACTGGACAATTGCCTAATCTAAAGCAACCAGAGAAAAAAAATTCTGAAGCAACTTTACTGTGAAAGCAATTACCAGTCTTTAGACTAGAGTACAATGTCTGGTGTTTTCCCCAAAATTGCATGTGCATAGTAACAGCTGTGTTGAGGATTTAAAGAACAAAAATATATGTGGGAAACAAACTATTTCACTCAAAAATCCATTATGTATACAGCAGGAAATCAATAATTTCATCTAAATCAATTAGAGACTACATAGGAGTGACTAAAGTAAGGAAATGTCTGAAATACAAAATGCTGTCTCACTACTTGAAAACAGCCCAGTTAATTACTTCGGCAAGCTCAGGACACCTGATGCAAGATGAAACTCCATCCCATTTCGTTTCTTTTTGGGAGCTAAGAAAAGCTAAGAAAAGTCTTCTGCGAGGGATCAGATGTCTGGACAGGGTCCTGAGCAGCTAGGTCTCGTGTCCCTGTCCAGGCAGAGGGTCTGGACCTGAAGACCTTTGGAGGTCCCTTCCCACCTCAGCCATTCTTTGATTCTGTGGGATTGCCTTTGTAAAAACTCATAATGATGATCAATCCTACTGTGCCATTTAAATCTTTTAAAATTCATAGACAGCAAACTCTGGTTAAGAGTATTAAAACATGTATTTTCTGTCAAGTATGAATACAGAGACATAGGTACTTTCTCAGGGCCCTGAGAGCACCTACCAACCTTAACAGCCCTGCCCTGACTCCCTGGGGCTCCCCCCAGCCCAGATCCCATGTCAGTCCCCAGGGCCATCAGCCCCTGTCCCGGCAGTGCAACAGCAGGGCTGGTCTCCATATCTCCTGCCCTGGACCAGCCCTGCCCTGCCTGGCCATACGGGCTCTGCAGAGTCAGGCCCAGCCACTCACTGACATCCAGCCTGGCCTCTGCCTGGCCCCACTGCCATGGCACTAACCAGCCATGTCTGACTCTTGCTCTGAGTCTGATTCTCCAGTCAGTCTCCAGGCCTGATTCTGACTCCCAGCTTCAGACCAATGTCCCGGCCTGGCCTTGTCGCCACATTCCTGCCTGTTGGCCACTGGACCCAACTGCAGACTCTCCCTCCTTCTTCTTCTTTACATTTCTTCCTATAATATCAAAGTGTTAGTGATGCTGCCACTGCAATGTGTTTTTCATGTGTGGTCCACATTTTCCTGAAAAGCAATTGCTTCTGCCTTTTTGTGCTGCCCGAAGTAATCTAAGTGTGTGCTTAAGACCAGTAGTTCAGATCACAGCAATCAATACAGAAATAGTCTAAAAGTTTAAATGCAAAACAACATGGGAAAGACTGCTTGAGCTGAAAGGTTCATTCTATGACTGCTTGTCTCCCAAAGCTTTTTTGCTTTGGAGTGAAAATTTCTTTGTTATCTATCTCCCAGGCTACATTTACCTGAAGGCTTTGTTTTACTGTTAACCATGTTTAATCTTCTACAAAGCACTTTTTAAAAATTTCATATTTATTACTTCCAGTGCTACTCATATGTTTGCTAAAAATGGTAACAGTTTCCTGCTCTAAGGATGTAAATGTACCTTGTATTTATAAACAAAGGCAAATGTGTTACTTGACAAAGCCAGATTTTTCCATTATGCACTGCACAGCCATCGTGTACTATTGTTGTTCTCATGCACACAAAATGAGAGAAAACAAGAATATTGCTTCATACAGACACAGTTCATCCTCCAGATTCCAATTTTTAATAAAAATAGTTAATTAAAAATAATTAAAATAACTAAAATCATACTAAAGAAAGAAACATACAGCTTTTGAATCAATACTTGTGTGATCTCCCCAACCATGATTCTTTGAAGTCAGGAGGGACCCAAACACATAACCCTTAGAATCATAGAATCAATTAGATTGGAAATGACCTTTAAGATCATCGAGTTCAACCATTGCCTTAGCACCAATGGGGCCAAGTCCACCATTAAACCATCTCCCTAAGTGCCACATCTACGCATCTTTTAAATACCTCCAGGGATGGTGACTCTGTCACTTCCTTGAATAGCCCGTTCCAATGTTTGACAACCATTTCCATGAAGAATTTTTTCCTAATATCCCATCTAAACCTCCCCTGGCTCAACTTGAGGCCATTTCCTCTTTTTCTGTTGCTTGTGAATTGGGAGAAAAAACTGACCCCCACCTGGTTTACAACCTCCTTTCAGGTAGTTGTAGAGAACCATAAAGTCCTCACTGTGAGCCTTCTTTTCTGCAGACTGAACACCCCCATCTCCCCCAGGTGCTCCTCATAAGACTCATGCTCCAAACCCTTCACTGGGTTGCCCTTCTCTGGACATGCTTCAGCACCTCAATGTCTTTCTTGGAGTGAGAACTGAACACAGGATTTGAGGTGCAGCCTCACCAGTGCTGAGTACAGGAGACTACCCTTGTCCAGCTGGCCACACTATTGCTGATAGAAGCCAGGATGCCATTGGCCGTCTTGGCCATCTGAGCACACTGCTGGCTCATGTTCAGCCAGCTGTTGACCAGCATTCCCAGGTCCATTTCTACCAGACATATTTCCAGCCAATCTGCTCCAAGCCTGTAGCACTGCATGGGGTTGTTGTGACACAGGGGCAGGACCCGGCAATTGGCCTTGTTGAATCTCATACCATTGGTCTTGGCCCATCAATCCAGCCTGTCCAGATCCCTTTGCAGAGCCTTCCTACCCTCCCAGCTTGGTGTCATCTGCAAACTGAATGAGGGTGCATCTGATCCCCTTGTCCAGATTATTGATAAAGATATTAAACAGGGCTGGCTTCAACACTGAGCTCTGTGAACACCACTCATTACCAGCTCCCAGCTGGATGTAACTCCATTCCCCACCACTCTCTGGACTTGGCCATCCAGCCAATTTTTTACCCAGCAAACAGTGTACCCATCCAAGCCCTGAGCAGCCAGTTTCTCCAAGGGAAATGCTGTGGGAGATGGCGTCAAAGACTTCACTGAACTCCAGGTAGACAACTTCCACAGCCTTTCTCTCATCCACTAAGCAGGTCACCTTGTCACAGAAGGAAATCAGGTTGGTCAAGCAGGACATGTCTTTCCCAAACCGATGCTCATTTTCTGCTTATCCTGCACATGCTGCATAATGGCACTCGAGATGATCTCCTCCATGACCTTCCCTGGTACCGAAGTCAGTCTGACAGGCCTGTAGTTCCCTGGATCATCCTTCTGGTTGTTCTTGTAGATAGGCATCACATTTGCTAACCTTCAATCACATGAGACCTCCTCAGTTAGACAGAATTGCTAATAAATGATGGAAAGGGGCTCTGCGAGCACCTCCTTCAGTACCCTTGGACGGATCCCTTGCAGCCCTATAGACTTGTACATGTCTAAGTGTTGTAGCAGATTGTTGACCATTTTCCCCAAGATTATGGATCATTCTGCTCCCCACCTTTGTCTTCCAGCTCAGGGGTTTGGGTACCCCTAGAACAACTGGTCTTGCTGTTAAGAAGGCATAAATTATCTGTCTTTTCACCATCCTTTGTCACTAAGTTTACCCTCACATCCAGTAAAGGATGGAGATTCACATTAGCCCTCCTTTTGTTGCTAATGTATATTAACAAGAACCAGGAAGTAAACAAGAGTGCTTGTATGCATATCATTCATCCACCCATCACCATACGTGTAAGTACTTTCCTGAGTACATTAAGTATTAAATTTATCTTTGAATACATATTTAGCAACACCAGATATAAATTTTAAGCATTTCTCTAAGTACTTAAAGTCACTGCCTTCGGGACAAAGAAATGACAACATGTACCTTGTGTGAGCATAACGGTATTTATTAACATTCATAACTGAGGGGTTTTTTAGGCATTAGCAAGATAAATTTTTGGAGCTGTCTTGGGGTTCCAGAGATTTGGCCATAAGTTTTACCTATATAATCTACATTTACATATCCTGAGGATATTTCTAGAGAAGTAAAATTTTACTTAAACATTAACCATGTTATGTAATTTAAAACTATATCAATTGGTCTATATGGTAACATTATAAAAGTGTGGTCTATACTATCACAGTTATGTTGAATATGCTCATTTTCAATTTGATGGAGCTTTTTGTCTGGATTTGGGTTGCATGTGGAAGTGAATGTATTTTATTTCACTAAAATCACAGAATGGCTGAGGTGGAAAGAGACCTCTGGAGTTCATCTGATCCAACATATCTACTCACAGAAGGTCCCCTAAAGCTGGTTACCCAAGACCATGCCCAGACGACTTTTGAATATTTCCAATGATGTTGATTCCCCACAAACTCCTTGGACAACTTGTGCTAGTGTCCAGTCACCCTTACGGTAAGGAAATTTTCATACAGTGGGTAGCGGAAGAATTACTTTCTATAACTGGGTACTGTTCTGCTACTATATGGCCTTTTCTTTTATTTGTTTGCACTGGCCATTTATCAAATAACTGGCAAACAGCAGTTCTAATAATGCAATTATTTTTATGCTTGTTGAAAGATTTAAAAAGAACTCCTTTGCATGCAAAAAATCTCTGGGAAAAAAGCAGGAGCTCAGATTTTCTAATGTGACACCAGAAAGTGATAAAAGAGTAGCTCTGAAGTAGAAATTGTAAAGTTCGTCAGCATGGTTCACAAACCTAAAAATACATGAAAACTATGAAAAATGTTCATGAGAAACATTTGAGTAAATCACAGAACAAGTCGTGTCATTTTATAGGACACGACTGAAAGAACAAGAGCTCGTTGATATGCCACTGGAAAATATGTCTTAAATGTAGTCAATCCACTGCCAATATTGTAATATTGTTGTAGCAACTGTAATTAGGACAGAATAACATTTAAGAGCATCTTAAATACTAAAAACAAGTGAAATGGTGATGGTGCCCCTCTCTGGTCATTAGCTATGTATCTGATGCTGTTTGATCACATTTTTTATAGCTTTCAGACTGATTTATGTGTGTAGGAACTTAACATTTTAGATATCAATCATCACAGCTCTTTAAAATGTATTTTAACATAATTTGATTTCCCAGCAGAGGAATAGACACAGTGTATTTATAGATCATCCAGTGCTGTCTAGTCTGGGAAATGAACCATCTATTTTAAAAATGTATTTGTTTTAGTTATATTTCCAAACCAATGACTAAAACATTTTAAATACCTAAATAACAATAAGGATATTTCTTAATACTTTCCACAAAAAACAACCTCTCTGAGTTGTGTATGGATACAAATTGATAGCACCAACAGCTGAAGAGCAAGTAAGAACAGACATACAGATAAGAAATTAAAACTGCCCAAACGTCATTTGCATATTCACCAGAGAGTATGGATTTTTATCTGTGATATTGAAATCAGTTTTCAAGTCAACACTCCTCCTGACAACATAAATGCAAAATTAAAGCATGAGCTCACATCCTTTTCTCTAATTTATTTTCTTTTTAAATAACCAGGCCATAGAGCCCTTATTAAGCATGGAAATGCATGGAAGCTGCAGTGTTGATGGCTCTGTCAGCTTTTACAGGTTGTACTGGATCTGGCTGGCATGGAGTTAATTTTCATCATAGCAGCCCATATAGTGCTGTGGTTTAGATTGGGGACCAAAACAGTGTTGATGATAAACCAGCGTTTTAGCTATTTGCTGAGCAGCGCTTGCACAGGGTGAAGGCTCCTCTGTTCCTCTCTCTGCCCACAAGCAAGCAGGCTGGGGGTGAGTAAGATGCAAGGAGACAACTCAGCCTAGGCAAAGATTAAAGGAGAACATTACTTAGTTCTCCAGTACTCTCGATTACCCTATATCCTATAAGCATTTGACTAGTTAGGTTTGGGTTTTCCTGATTAAAATTTCAAATAAGAGAAAATAGCAGTGTAAGTCTTAAAAATGTATGCTTTCTTAAAGTAATCTTTTTGGTAGAGTCGTGGATCAAAAAAGGAGAGAGAAAACTCCAAGGGAAACAAAAAAATGAAAACAGGGAAGGCCAAATAAGCTATTAAAACCCTCAGTTTTAATAATTGTAGGTGCTCACTGTATTTAATATGTTTTAATCATCCTTTTCAACAGGTATTCTTTAACTGTTTCAAAGGCACCAAGGAAAGAGAAAGAACACAGCAGAATAGTTCATTTTTGTATACTTTCAACTTAGTCTCCTTGTTCTTAAGATTGTTTACAAGAATAATAAAATTAACATTTCTTGGTAAATGACAGCATTCTACTGGCTGTTTGATCCCAAGTTTTTATCTTTTTTTTTTTTTCTTTGAACTACTTTCTTTAGCATTCTGAAATGAACTCCTGGAAAATTATGAAACAATGCAGATTTATATCTGGCTAAGTAGGCTATTTTTCCATGTGCTCGATTGCTAGCCACCAACATTAAAAGGAAATCACAGGGAAAACTATGTATTCTATAAGTTCTTTGCTAACCAAATTAAGAACTCTTTTACCTTCATATATGTACATAAAGGGAGCCTATAAAAGAAGAACTTTTTTCACAGGAGAATGTAGTGATAGGAAAAGGGAGAATGACTTTAAGCTGAAAGAGGGTGAGTTTAGATTAGATATTAGAAAGAAATTCTTCACTGTGATGGTGGTGAGGCACGGGAACAGGTTGCCCAGAGAAGTTGTGGATGCCCCATCCCTGGAAGTGGGGAGGCCCAGTGGGGCTTTCATCAACTGGATCTAGTGGAAGGTATCTCTGCCCATGGCAGGGGAGTTGGAACTAGATGATCTTTAAGGTCCCTTCCAACACAATTATTTGATGACCATGAGGCAGGATTCTTTCATCCCATAGCTATCCTTCATCACCAAAAAAATCATCGGAGCTTATCTGGTAAGTCATAAAACTCCAGACTGTGCACCTACCAACACTAGCAGACTCAGCTGCTTTATAGCCATTACATGCATCTGTAACCACATGATAGTGTATCACCCGAGTTTCTTATACAGGCTTATGAGTCCAGTATTTCTTTCAATCCAACACCTCTTAACTCAAGGAAAAAGTGTTCAAATTTACATCACAAACTACAAAAATAATAGGGAGAGCTCAATTTGTCATGCAGTTTTAAAACACTATTCACTTCTAGATACAGCAACAGAAAAACTCCTGATGTCCAGAAAGTCACGCACAAGTATTTGTAAAGCTGGAAAGATAGCTCCATTCAGGAAACAAAATCATCCTTTCACACATAATTGCTGTAGGATGATTTCTGTTATAAATCTGAAGGAAAGGGTCTTCCTTCTTGAGTGAACAAAACTAAACTAAACTTCTGTGTACTGTTTAGTACAGAGGTCCTTAAGTAAAATTCTGAAAAAAAGCTCAGTGTGCATAAATAAAGGATTTTTTTACTTCTTCCATCATATCAGCCAGTCTAACCAAATACATTATCCTTCTCTTCAATCCTTGCTTCATGATAGCCTTGGCAGTCATGAATGCAACAGTTAAGAGTATGTCATCATGAGGCTTTGGTTTCACTTGTTTCCTGTCCTCGCTTCCAACTGTATAAACATAGGATCTGCCTTGGTTTCTCCTGGTTATTTTTCTGCTCTTTTGTCTTCCTCAGTGTATGTATTCCACATACAGAAACCATGATGATAACAAAAATGTCACATCAACATATTCACCTTCAGATACTAATTTCTTTACTCATTTCAAATAGGAATGGCTTAGAAAGAAGTTTTCCTTTGGAACATGTTCCATCTGTTCTACTTATACTGCCAATAATGATTAGGAAAATGATTTCTATCAACAACATCAATACAATATCCTATTGCTTCTATTTTTATATGGCTTTCGTAAGGACTTCTAATATTAATTTATTTCTCTTTACTTAATGCCACTAATTTAATGTCACTTGCTTAGTTATTGAGGAAAAGGGAAAAGAAGTGAGTGTCATACATAATTTACAATTTCTTTTGATTAATCATCTTCTTGTTCTTGAACTGTTCATCTTTCATACAGCAAGCTTGGGAACCTTGGGTAGTTCTACTGGACTAACACCATACAAAAGCTACTGATCAATTATTCATACACAGATTAAAGTGAATTAAAACTGTAGTCTTAGAACATCAGGAAAATATTAAATGACCAAGAATTATTAATATAGAAACATCAAGAATTATTAATATAGAAACTTTCAAAGAAGTTATACAAGTCAAATTCTCAGCTACAAGCCTACTATTATCTTTTTGGTCCAAAAATCAAAGGAAAACTTCTTTTGTTTTTTTTTATATGGTCATCCATTCTTTCACAATTTCAATTAATTCTGCCAAAGATTTCAGAGACTCTTGTTCTTACTAAAGGAGATCATTTCATTTCAATTACAGAAGTAGTTCACAGGATTGATAGAGTTTTATGCTGACCTCAAGCCCTGTACAGCCCTCTCATGACTAAAAAGGCAATCTGAAGCTAAGCACTTCCTTCCCAGCTCATGATGTTGAGAAGCTCTAACATTTACATTTCTGTCACCAACAGGGAGAGAAAAAGGGAAATAATGAACCTAGCATTGTGGAGCAACATCATCCTGTAATGAGAGTTCCAAAAAGTTGTCAAAGAGTCCAGTTAGGCCTTTCTCAAAAAGTTTTGACACTCATTTTGGTAAGGCCAAAGATATAATTCAGAAAATCTAGATAATGTACAGCCAGTCTCTCACCTGACACCTTGGTTTGCACCAAGAGTTGCTGGTCTGTTATGATCCCAGTAAGAAAATGCTTGGACTCTGTAAGGTATCATTTAAAATTATACTTATTAGAGATAACACTATAATGTGAGAAAAATAAACGTAATTGTATGTCCTGTTAGCTGCTGGGAACTTTGAGTGACGAAGAATTGAACAAGCCTCTGATGCACATGTAGCACATCATGCAGACAACATCCATAGAATTTTGGTCATTAGAGCTATTACAGAATTTTATTGCAAGAAAACAACTCTAGTCATCGTTTCTACTATCAAACAGAAAGTATGTTCACATGAGAACTTCTTGCTGTGCTTTCAGATAACAGCAAGGCCACGCAGGTGGCGTAATCGCTGGTACCTGGTGGGAGTTACCTGCAGGCTCTTCTTGCACAGGGAGCAGGCTGAGTCTGTCCAGAAACCAAGGGATGTAGACACCACAGCACCAGCCTGAAGGCAAAGCTGGATGTGCACAACCCACCCCTGAGCCTGTTCAGGTTGACTATTCTGTGGGTCACTAGCTCCTCAATATAATATGGTCTTCTAGTCAGGATCGTTACACACACCCTTCAGCCTGTTTCCCCTAGAACTTTTGTGTTGCTGAGGCTGTATTTTTTACAGTGGGATACTTAAAGGCGTTTACATTTCTCCCCAGAAGTTTAACATACTCATCCTGAAAGCTCCCTTTCTCCATCCTGCCGTCCTACTGTAGAGAGAGCACAGGTCTCCTTATAGAGCTCACATACAACTACCAAAAATTCTGCTTCCACAGTCCGTTCTTCTCTTCTGTGACTGTGTACCATTAAATACATCATGCAGAAATTAGCATTAAGTCAATTTAATTGCACAAGCACACAGCTAATTTTTTTCATCTCATATTCGTTCAGTTGCACTCAGTGCTTACACTTCCTGAGGCTTTCTGCCAATTTTTAACCTTTTCATTCACTCCTTTCTCAAACAAAACATACACTTTATATCTACTGGTCAGTTTTACCTTTATTCACCTCTGCTCATCCCAACTATGCAGAAACAGTGGTTTGCATGCTTGCACACTTCACATGCTCACAGCCCCCCATGTGAATATCCACCCCTCTTCCCTTCTATATGCAAGACAAAATAGAGAAGGAGAATGTGACAATGTATGATCATGTGTGTGTATATATGTGTCTGTCTGTGCTTTGGTGTGTATTTATCCACAAGCACACACATTTGGCTGGGTCCCAGAGTAGAAGAGGATGCAAGCAAGCTCAGTGGGACACAAACCCACAGCCTCACAGGAAGCGAAAGAAACAAGAGTTGTTTCTCCACATGCAAGCTGCAACACATAGGATCTTTATTACTACTGCTCTCAGGGCTGAGCAGAGCTCAAATCCAAGCATAAATTATACTCTCTAACAGCATAATTGAACTCTGAGCATAAGCAAGGCTAAAGTCCTGCACCCAGAACTCCCTGTACCTGACCCCCAGAGAGGATGAATTTGATATTCCGCCTGTACAAGTCACTGCTTTCTATACTAATGTTCATGTTGTGGTGCACCAGAAGTAGACAAAGAGAATAAACACTACTTACCTCTATGCAGAGCACGTGTAAACAACTGGGGCATGTTACTGTACACTGAACACATGATACAGTCGTGCCTATTGTGGCATTTGCAGACAGAAGCACAGCACGCAGGTTAAACTGGCCACTGCACAAGGCAGCCAGATCTTGGTCAGTGCACAGACAGGACTTGTCAGAAAGGCTGAGGTTAAGAACCTCTGGCAAGCATCTAAAGAAACATTTCCATATCAGTTCTCACTGAAGGTAAACTTAAAGCCTAATGTGTGACAAATGAGGTGTGGCATTTTCTACCACAGGAAAGAAAAGTGACAGGTCACACAAAAATACCTGCTCTGTCTGTGAAATGCTTAAAGGACAACTTGCCACTTCGGCTTAAGTCTTTAGTTTCACTAGTTTACTAGCTAAGTAATATTCAGAACTTCAGCTTCTATTAGGAAAGAAAAAATTCATTCCATTAATACTCAGAATTAAAATAATTCAATCTCAAAGATATGCTGAATTTTCTCCAATATCAGGTGCAGCCTTTTCATCACCACCACACTGCACAGCCAATGTACTCTTGTAACAAGCACAGGTGATTTAATCACTAATTAATGAAATGCTGCAATCAGAAACCTAGCACAGCAAGCCTTTGGGTCTAAATGAGGAATTCTAATCAGATTTACATAGTTCAGTTGTTCCAGTTACTGTAATGATCTTTGAATTCATGTTTTTTTTAATAGGATGAGACGATCTGACTGTGCCAAAAATGCAGTTGCTCAAGTACAAAACTGTACATACTGTAGGCACTTAGTTCAAGCCTTGAAGCAGCTGTTGGGTTTGTGATAATTTGTGATCACTAAATTACACAATTTTTAATTCATTATATTTGTTTAGTGTTTGTTTCATTATGGCCACAGCACCTTTAATATCATGATTACTTCCTAAATCCAGTTTGCCTCTGCCTTTCAATAATGATATAGAACTTGTAGTTGTGAAAATGGGAACTGAGTATAACAACAGATTCCAATGTCAGAAGAAGAAGTTCACCTGAAATTATACTAAATATAATAAGTTTACAGACTTAGCTCCAGATCATTTTTTAGATTTTTTTTAGTACTGTATGTGAACGATGCTGGGGACCAACCTCCTTATTGTGATTGCCTGAGTGCTGTTTGCAGAAAGCTGCAGTAAAATGCAACTACATTACTCTTGCTGTGTACTGCCCTCTAGTGGATTCGTCAGAAAAGAAATGCAAAAAGGAATCAAACAGGATATATATACAGCAGCAGATTGTTTCCCCAAGCCCCGTAAAGCCTCTGTACATGCTTGACTTCGGTCACAGAAGTGGGTCCACAGAAATTCACACAAAGGCATATAGATAAGCATTACAGAACTGATCTCTAATTAATCAGGGATAAATATATTAACAACACTTCGCATTCAAATTAGAGTTCTTCATGTCCTCAGGGAATACCTCTTCATGTTTTTTACATCTAAATATCTCATAGATAAGAACTTGATAATTTTAGCTACAAAACTTTCTCTTTTTATCCATTATAATTGAAAAATGCTGTAATTAATGAAAGCCTTAAGCTACTTTAGAATCCAGCCAAGTATTTTGAAATTAAACTAAAGTCTACGGCATTTTTAATAGGCATTTACAAATAATGTAAATAATTTAGAACTCATGAAAATTTAGAATATACATATTTTTAGGCCAAGACTGGTAAAATGTCCAAATTTTGACTACCAGAAGGAACATTTTATGCAAGCTGCATACAAGAGAGACACTTCAATACAGCTGGCACATTGAGCAAGACAGATCTGCAAGTATTCTCAAAAATATCCTTTGAGCATCAACATTGTTGTTTGCTCCATGTGAAAATACGAGTTTCTCTGCAATTCAGTCTGCTTCTGAAATTCACAAATTCCTGAATTTTTTTTTTTAATCTTTACAGCAGAGTAAACAATTTATCTCTGAATCTAGTATAGGTTACTGCATTTTTAAAGGCAAAATTGGATTTACTCAAAGGCCTGCCACAGGAAAGGTGCTTTGGTCTGTAGAGTGTACAGCTAAAAGTCTGTGTCAATAACCTCAGTCAGCCTAGTCCAAAGAACCCACATTCCCTTCCATCCCCTTCCATAATTAATTGATTTGCAAAGTAGTTTTGAGAGTCATAAGCAACAAGATCAGAAACTCTCAATTATCATGGTTTACTATAGTGTGATGATACAAGCTCTGCCACCAATCAAGGAACATATTTTATTGATTATTTCCATATTTTAATTCAAGACTTCAGAACAGGGCTAATTATTTTTTATTTCTCCTTATCAAAAAAGTGTGCATCTCGCTATGCTTTCAAAAAAAGCAGATGGACATTTGAAAGGAAAATCAAATCCTGATAGTCTAGGATTTTAATCCATATATCTGTTATCATTCAAATAAGGGATCTTGGCCAATAACTTTGAAGGGAACTAAAAGTATGGGAAATAAACAGTTGCAGTGCTTGACTACCTCCAGACATAATGAGGAATAACACAGTTCTGAGTTCAATGCTGTAGTGAAACTGAAGATTCAGCCCATTGAAGATTCAGTTCAATTAATCTGAATTCATTGCCAACATGTAGGGGCAGATCGAGAATACAGATTTCCCTATGCTAGCAACATATCCTTCCTATAGTGCTGAAGAAGTCTCCACCAGAGCCCTGCTGCTACCTGGCTGAGTCTGTGCTCATTTCTTCTGACTCCCAGGAACCAGAATATGCAATACTTTCCCATTGCCTTATTCAGGATTTAGCTTTTGTGGCATTGCCCATTTTTAAATAGACGTTGAGGAACAGATGGATAGGATGACAAATTTTGCATGTCTTGCAATATAATTATGGGCCAGGCTGCCAGATTTTAGTATTTCTAATTTACAAGAATGTTTTTATACATTTTATCAGCATCAGATACTGGAGCTAACTTTCAGAAGCAGCTAGAAGTAAATAGCTGTGAATTTTAGAATGGACAGAAGAGGACTGCACTTCAGGGAATTTCAAATTCAATAGAAGTCTATTTGAGCTTTCAGTTCTTTTATCTGGGCATCTTTTAGAGCCAACTAAGAAGGCTACAGAATGAGTGCAGGAAAGTTTTCCCTGTCTGGTCATCCAATCAAATTGAGTAGGTCAGCTTTAGAAAGGAAAGTGTTCTTCTATTTCCCTTTGAGACTCTTACTCGTGCATTGATGTGATGTTCTGGTTTGTGCCTGTTCTCTACTATTCTGCTAACACAAGAGGTCCCAGGCTCAAGAATACTGGTGGGTTTGTTTGATGTCTCTAGCAGTAGTGAAATCAGAGCAAAAGCAGGATTCAACAGAAAAAAGGGTCCATAAAGAGCCTTGGAGACTTGTGGATTCCAGTGATTTCCATGGCAGTAGCAGAAAACAAGATCAGCTTTATTCAATTTCCTTTTGTGGTGCATTGCTTCGTTCCTATGGTAGATGGCACTAACAGCACCTATTATCAAGTTTACTGCTTTTCACCTAATATGTTGTTTAATCGTTTATAGCTTTGCCAAGTACCAGTAGTTTTCCCTTAGATTTTGTTTCCAGGCCAAGTTTCATGTCAGCTTGAAATCTGAGGAGGAGGGGCAAGAGAGGGAAAGGAACAGATTTCAATAAGAATAATTCAGCTGTGTAGTCAGAATTGGCTGAGACTGGGTTTACCTGTGTTAAAAAAAAAATAAATATCATCTTGCTGTGTTAAAAGGTCTAGCAATTTGTTCTTTGAAGGAGGTGCTTGAATTTCAGGTGGGCAAGGATGGGAAAGGGGGAGTGCCAACCACTGTATCTCATCCATTTGAAAAATCCACACAAATTTGTGTAGGTTTCAAGTTCATGAAGAATTACAGTATGATGATCCTGAGCACAGGTGGAGATCCTGCCAGGATATTTTCCCATACAGTCTATCTGTGCCCAAACATTTTTTAACCCCATTTAGACAAAAGCATTTTTGGAATGGCAGCGGTTGACTGCTGAGTGCTCTGTTTGGTCTCAGTTCAGGGTTATGCAGAGAGCATGAAATTCCTATTGTCTGGCTGCTTTCATTTTCTGCAATCATATTCTGTAGACAAGGAACACACACAAACACAGCTGGGACAGCACCTATACATGCTCTTGGGGAAGGCTTGAAGGAGCTATCTGAGAATGCAGGGAAACACAGAGGCAAGAGAAGTGCAAAAAGAATATGAGATTATGGTGTGACATATCTATGGGCAAGAAGAGAAACTTGAATTCTAAGACACAGAGGGATCTGAAAGTGGGAGTTAAACAAGCACAGGTGCTAAGTAGGGCACTACATCCCCAAATCTCAGGGATTTCAGACAGCTGCCACTTAGCGTTAGAGGGATAGAAAATACCATTTAGTCATCCAATTGTTTTCTGCATTAGTAGAGCACTGAAGAAGTAATAGTGTTTTAACCCTGTCTTGACACATGGACAATGTCATCTTCATCCTTTCTTCAGCAGTATCTTGTTGCTGACTGGCAAACACCTTCTTCACAGTCAGGAAAGTTTTCCTCTGAAGGAAAGCAAGGGTAGGCAAGGTGCATGCACCTCAAACCTGTAGGCAAACATCAGAAGACAATATTATTAAGAAGAAAACAAGAATCTGCCATACTATTTGAGATGTGTGAGAGCTCAAAGGACAACTTAGTAACTTCTGGTAAGCTTGACATGGCATCAAGGTGAGGT
>WEIV01029016.1:68380-80920 GCA_013390005.1 Calyptomena viridis
TACCCTTTGAAGTTGGAATGTTCTATTAACCCCCCTGCCCTTCTCCAGATGGTTTGTCCCCTCCCTTCTCATTGGTTATTCTCCCCTATAAGAGCCTGAAACAGGAAGTAGTTTTGGCTTTTCTTGGTTGGCTTCTTTAAGCTTAGGACCCTCTGCAGGGCACGTTGCCCTCAGAGAGAAATAAACTTGAAATATTCCTAACCAAGAAGAGTCGCCGGCATCTTCTTTGTCCTCCATTTGCTGGCTAATCCTCGAGGGCTTGCAAGAGGGCACACACAGCCTGGCAGCCCTTAAGCACTCCTGGGCTGGACCTCCCTGCAACACGGAGGCTTTTTGCTCAGAAGTGCCCCCTCCTAACGCATGCTCCGAGGCAATTACCAAGCCCGGGCTGAAGAACGAGCAGGGGCTTGCGGAGGGAGCCGCTATAGAAAAGAGTGACTAAGGGATTTTCTATGAAGATAAATGAGGTCTACAGATTTACTGAGGCTTTCTGCATTCCTCATCCTCTGTATCTTGTAGTAGATAGTTCTTCTCTGGTCTGCAATGCAACTGGAAAGTTATTTAGCAGCAAAGTTAAATCAGCATGTCATACTGATGACTTTTGAAAGTCAGGTAAATCATCTAAGTAAACTGCTGACAGGTTCACAGAATCACGGGATGGTCAAGTGTGGAATCACCTCTGGAGGACATCACATCGAAACCCTCCTGCTCAGGGTCACCTAGAACCCGGGACCATGTCCAAGTAGCTTCTGAATATCTCCAAGGATGGGGACCCATAACCTACCTGTGCCAGCCCTTGGTCACCCTCAGAGTCAAAAAGTGGTTTTGGGGGTTCTGAGGGAACATTCCATATTTCAATTTGTGCCCATCGCCTCTGGTCCTGGCACTGGGCCCAACTGAACTCTTGGTTCTGTCCTCATTACACCCTCTCTTCAGATATTTTAATACATTGATGAGTTTCCTCCTAAGCCTGTTGTTCTCCAGGCTGAACATTCCCAGCTCTCTCAGCCTCTCCTCATAGGAGAGATGCTGCAGTCTTTTCATCTCTGCAGTCCTTCACTGTACTGTCTTCAGTACATCCATGTCTCTCTGTATTTCTCTGGAGCCCGGAACTGGAACCAGGCCTTATCAGTAATGTAATAGATAATATTTTATATGTTCTTTTAACATTTAGAGCATGGTGCACAAGTAAAACCTAGTGAGATGGAGACAGTCAAATTAAAAGACAGCACGATGTACATTTTACACATATTCTGCGAGGATTTAGATCCTATGCAACCAGAGATATCAGTGATTCAGCACACAGTGTGAATTAAAAGAGGACTTTGCCCAAAACAAATATTTCTTACAAGGATCACTGCAATTTAGTACATACCCCAGCTTTTATTGTGTACTCCAGGCACTTAGGGATACAAGATCAATGATTCAGCTACACTGCCAGAAGCCTCCCCTGTGATAAGTCACCTTGTTCCCAGATGGTTATGAAACAAGAACATTGACACTGTCAGAAAACTGTTAGGTTTTTTTTCCTCTCTGTCTTTAGTCAAGTTAAAGCTACGGAAAAGCGTGTGAATGACAGCCCTGGTGACTGTATTCCTTTGTAAAATCACAAAAAGGTTCAGCTTCAGCAGAACCTTCCCTTGGTACCAACTTCCCAAGAATGTCTGATCAAGATCTGTCAGCCTTGGCCCTCAGTGACCTGTTCCACCAGTGAGCTTTGTTTAAACAAAAGCAGAAGCTTCCACAGTGGCCAAGGCTTGCAATGCTGACAGCTCTATTGATGTGGCCAACTGAACCAAGATCAACACTATGTTTCACATAGTTCTCCAACAAGTAGATAGATGGTAAGTGTTGGTCACTATCTGTCCAGCCTGGAATGTGTTATTAACTGATTTTTATGTCCGTAATGACTGTTATTTGCATCTATATTAGCATCTTTTTAAAGACAGCTCAGGTAAGTGTTCCTAGCAAGATGATCAGTAGGTAAATTATTTGATAAAGTAATTAAAGCTCTGCAAATGCAGGAAGAAGTCCAAAGGGATTGCCTAAAACCTAAAACTATCCCGTGAAGACTATTGTGTCCAAGCTCCCTCATTTTTCAGCAGTGAAAGAGAAGTTTTCTTTGCCACAGTTCAACCAGCTTCAGTCATCCTACGTCTCCTTCTAGAAGAGTCCCAGTGGAAGCCAGGGTTATTAGTTTTGTGAGGCTTAAGTTAACAGTGCCCTTTATGAGGCATTTTGTACAGTTAGAGGAACAACAGGAGCCTTGTGGGATGTTTTTGTTTGTTTTTTAGATTATTTTTGACTGCTCAAAACTTTTCCTTAATCCTGCAGCTCCATAACATTTTAATTCCCAATGAATAACTGTGTCAAATTTCTTATAGGAGAAATTTCTAAGTAAAGGTGATACTTTTTATTGCATGTACCTCAGGGTATGATATCCTTTTCACTTCCTCTGTGATTTTGTTAGTTCGCTGAGCCTACCTGACAACAGCTGCCTTATCAGCCCGACAGCCCAACACATCTGCAGAGAAATGCAATAAGAATTAGAAAAAAAGATAATGCCTATTTTGAATGATTATCATATTAAAAAAAAAAAATAGGAAGTCAGATGTCTGGTTCTGTGCATATGAAGTATATGAAGATAAATTTAAGTCTTGGGTGGGAACAAAGGAAAGATGGAAGGAAAAGCACTATCTGCACTCACTAATCTCACAGTTACACTATGGGCAATGCTGGGATACCCCTATTGCAGAGACTCACACCCAGCTACCTTTGCTTTGTAGAAAACAAGCTCACTTGTTTATGCTATTCCACTCTGTCAGTCACGATAAACCTGTTCCTAAGTTGCACAGCTTAGTCATTACAAAATTTTAACTTGACTAGTAAACAAAATACTACCAGTAGAACTAATATTCTTAGACTTACTCTTATTCATTATTATAGCATGGAAAATCCCCTGTATTTTAAGGAGGAAAATAATTTAGAGATTATCAGTTTGAGATCATGCATGTAAAGAAACTTTATGGTCTATAACTTTATGGTCTAAAAAGCTTATTAATATAATGCTTTACACTACAGAAGTGAAATGTTCTCATTAAACCTGTCAGTGGTAATTTCATAATTAGATGCATTTATTATTCATAGTGTTGTTGTTGTGGTAAATATATCCCCCAAGCCTTACAATATTTTTTTAATATTACAAAACTTTATTTTGCTAGTGGAAATGCTTATAAGTAAAGAAATTAAGCAGTTTATAGAACACAAAATTAATATACTGGTTTTGAAACCCAAACACTTCTGATAGGTAAGTGACAAAGCTGGATGGAAATACTTATAATAATGTGGTTAATCATTGGTTAAAATATCAGATTCTGATCCTACACGTATTATCCACAGGAGTTAACCCATAAAAACCTGAATGGCATGCAAGCATACCCTGATGTTCCAAACCATGCACACACATCCTATGGCACCTTGAATGCTTCCTATGGAGAAACTTGATGTGATAGAGTATCAAAATGGCTCTTACTGCAAAGTAAGCTGTGAAATATACGTGTGTATGCATCATGTAGTCCCCCATGGAATGTAAGAATTTTTAGATGTAGACTAAGTGATTTTGTTATAATGGCAGAAGTATTTACAAAAATAGTTACATTCAGGGAATTGTCTTAAAATATTTCCATGATGCTTAGAATTTTTAATTTTTCCCATATGTATCAGAGTTAAGATATACTGCAGTTGTCGAGCATCCGGAATGACAGCCCATTGTACACTACAGAGAGAGAAACAATTTTATTTGGTTACTTTAATGTAAGGTTTCATTTAAGAGGTTATCTTGGCCCTCATATAAAATTAGGGTTATAATTCACTGCTAGCAGCTTAATGGATTTTTCTGTTATTTTAATCTCCACAAGTTCATTCAAAGCCTTCTTTCAAATCAAATTAAGAATCCTATCTGGTAATATTCCATGCATTTCATATAAATGTCATAGACAACTGGCTACCTACAGGGGAATGGAAATCTGCAATGTCACTGCAGTGTTCTCTACAGCCATAGCAGAACGTAAAGCAAATGGCACACCTTTGACAACTCTTCCTCATTCCTGCTCCTTCTATTTAAGCAATAAGTGGATTCCTAAGATCTCTTATGCATTCGTTGCTTAATTTTTTCTTTCTGACAAGCTTTCAGCATGTGATAATATCTGCCTGTTTGTTAGCTTGTTCTCTTTGTCAGATCCTTTGAACTGATTAAACAGCTTAGCAAACTGATTTTTCATCATGTTCAAAGCTGAAACCTGCTCCATCACTTTCTATCAAAGAAGATAAGATTACAAAGGTGCCAACTCATTAGTGACCTCTACCATTTCTGCCTTCTCTACTATTACATTCCTCTGCAAACCCCTTAACTTCAGTGGTAGTGCCATTTCTTCTGGAAAAAAAACCAAAAATTCAATCAATTATACAGACTAAAGTGGTGCTGAGAAACACTATGGTGTTTCAAACTAGTAGGTCCTGTTCAAATATCACTGATATTTCTTAAGTTAGAGTTTCAAGATCCATAGTTCTTACTCCAGGAACCCAAATAGCCTGTTTAGAGCCTATGTAGTTTTATTAAACGATGTTTCTCATAAAAAGATAAACCAAAGATATAGGGATTAATGCAACCACTCTTTGGCAAAGCTTTTTAAGAAGCTAGCAGAAATTAATTTGACAGATATCCATGGGGTATAAAAGCAGCATGATGCTGCTGCCTCCTGAGCGTGTCATCTTAGGTTCCTAAAGCAGCTGACAATGTGGTCTCCAATGCAATTTCAATTTTTTTTTCCTTTGGTTTGGAGGATTTTCTTTCAAGTGTCACAGGATTTCTAAATACTCTTGAATAAAAAATGGTTGCCAGAGCTAGAGGTGATTATTGTTATCTCAGAAAAAATTTTTACCAACTTATTTCTCATGTGGCAAGATGTGAATGTAGCAAATAAACTGCACATATACACACATAGAACTGAAACCAGTCTTTTTAAAATTAACAAGGGACTTATTTATACATAGGCTAAATGAGGTGCTGAGTAGTCTCATTTGCCATCCTTTTAATTTAAGGGAAAGAGATTTTTCTGCAGGTGCTTGGAAATTAACCAAAGATTTAGCAGTGCCTCATCAAAAGTTCACTATGGCTTTTCCATTCCTTTGGAATTTATCCAAGAGACATATCCTGTTTTTGAATGCCAGACACTATCTATGTAAGTAAGAGGTCACTGTGAGTTTTAGTTTAAGTAAACAAGCTGGGCAGAACATGCAAAAAGTATCAGTCTGCCTGCCTCTAGACTGAGGGAATGCACCAAGGGAGAGCTCATCCTACTTCTATTTTCAAAGGACTTTGTGATTTTGAACACATGTGTTTATTAGTTTGCAGCTCAGTTCAAAGAATAGCTATGAGACAAGCACAGAATAAAGAGCAGTTAAAAGAGTCACAGGCTAGAAATACCACTCAGCAGTGATCTTGGTTTTTCCTACAGTGTTGCTCCCAGTCAGTCTTTAGACGATCTCGAGAAATGAGATGAACATGAAATATATTGTCCAACTGCAGTCTGGAAAAGACTCTGTGGCTTACTTTAGACACAAACCTCTTCCAGTTTCTTCTTGCTGAAGGGGAAGGAATCATTTGTGGGTAGTCTTTGCCTTTTATGCTTGCCTTCTACCACAAGTGTTGGGAAGATTCGTGGCTCTATTAATGCCCTAATTTCCTTCCCACAAAGCCTTCTTGACACAAAAGCACATTGACATCTGACTCATCAGAAGAGTCTTACTGACTGGTGTAAGTGTTAAAACGTAGTCTTAATATAGATATATGTCAGATTGTGTGTATAAATCTGTGAAGTTCAAAGCAAGAAAAGTTTTTAAGGGAAGTAAATTGTATGGCATTTGCAAAATATCTAAGGTTTGAGAAGTTCATCAATGCAATAATACTGTGTTTTTGGGAACCTGTCAAAACTTTATGGGAGCTTATCTCACCACTATGCCAGGTCAGCTTGCACATAAAATTAAAATATATTCTTCAGGTCCGTGTTAATATCATGTTTTGACCTTGGACTCTCTGATCTCAAATATGAGCAAAACAGTAACAGGAAACTTGAGAGGACTGTCAATCCAAAGCCTAGCAAGTACACAAGCAAGGAGCATCCCAGACTATGTTAATAGCCGTGTAGCCAGTAGATTGAGGGCAGTGATTATTCCCCTTGGAACTTGCTATATGACTTCTAGAGTACTGTGTCCAGTTTTAGGGACCTGATATAGAAAACACTATTTTATAGTATTACAAAGTAATCAAAATAGTAGTGCACATCCAGTGAAGGGCCACCACAATGATGATGAGCTGGAACATTCTTATGAGAAGAGGCTGAGAAAGCTGGACCTTTGCCCTGGAGAAGGCCAGATTTGGAGGAGATTGAAGAATCCCCTGACAATACCTATGAGGAGATCATTGAAAAGACAGAGACAGGCTAATACAGCAGTGCATGGAACACAAGAAACAAGAGACATGTTGACACAGGAGAAGTTCAGACAACACAAGAAGAAAAACTTTTTCACTATGGGGACAGTGAAAGTGAAAGAGGTTGTCCACAGAGGAAGCACAGTCTTTGTTCTTAAAGGTTTTCAGAAGTGACAGAATAAAGCCCTGGTCTGACCTCAGATGTATTTGCCTCTTTTGAGCAGAATGTTGGGTTAGGAATCTCTTGAAACCCCGCCCCAAGCTAAATTTTCCAATGATCCTATGCAATACTTTCAAGAGAAGGCTGATTAATCTAGTTGAGCATCCTCCGTGTACTCAGATGTATTCAGGACATTCATTTCTCAATGCTAAACTCAGTGTAATTTACCAATTTCATTAGTGAGAGGTATGAACATGTTATCACAGGTACAACTGCAATGATCATACTATTGAGATTTTAGTCTTGCACAAACATACTACCAAGTAACTCAAATCAATTGCTTCAGGTAATAGTTAGATTCCGGATCAAGTCTGTTACCCCCAGAGCTGGCAGTGGGAATAGGGAATTTTGAAAACATAAGGCCTTACATACAGTTATAGTGGGAGTTCAGATGGCTCCATGGACAACTTTTTCCCAATAAGTTTCTTAATCTAACCTGTAAATCCTCATAAAAGTTATCATTCATTGTTCCATCTTACCCATTTTCCTGTACTTGCAGTATTATTTGTATAATAGGTCCCAGACATGATCAATACCCATTACACTAACAACTGTATTTTAACTTTATTTTAACAGATGTTAAAATAAAGAAGTTTGGGGGAGGAAAAGAGTGGGAAACATTATCATTCCTACATTGTTTTCTTCACATTGTTTCCCATTACAAAGTATTATGTTGAACACCTCCTCTCCCAGTCAATAACTTCCTTGCACAGAAATTAGTGGATTTGGATGGAGCCTTAAATTGAACAACAAACACCTCCTACCCACCAAGAAAGGAGTAAGGCAGTTGAATTGTCAGTAATCACTGAGACATTGGACACTAAGATATAACATTTAGAAAGCAGTAAGTGCTAACCTTTATTTGCTAAGTTCAAAGGATAATTTGAGTAATAATACCAGTGCACATACCATTGTTCTTGAGTACACCAACAAATCTTTTTTCTTAGTGTCAGATATTCTCACTGGTTTCACTTACAATGCAAAGTAAGGTGTGTGTGCATACTTGAAAAAAATCTGCATTTAACAACATGTTTAAATTCTGTTATATTAAATTTTATTCATATTAATTAATGACGGTATATTACACTATTATAGTAAATGCTAATAGAAAATGCAGCCAACTAATTGTTTAAGAAGAGGTGGTCTTCACCTCTGCTAACAATGAATCTTCCCTTAGTCTTCAGTAGAGATAAAATGAAAAATCCTCCTGTCCTACTTATTTCGTGTTTCATTTTCTATTTACGTTGACAGAGACTACTCTGAAAAAAATTTGTTGCTTATTTCTTACACTAAGTAATCTGCCCTTCAGAGGAATTTTGGACACCATGTAGAATGTGACAAAGTGACATGAGGAACATTCAGATTTTTTTGACTTTTTTTTTTTTCCAATAGATATTTGCTGAACAAAAAAAAGCTTTTTCAAGGTTCTTTTTTGAGAGAGGAATGAGATGTAATCCGCGGCCAAGAAGACCAATATCATCCTGGCCTGTATCAGAAATAGTGTGACCAGCCTGACCTCAGCCATGACCATCCGATCATCCCCCTGTACTCAGCACTGGCGAGGCCACACCTCAAATCCTGTGTTCAGTGCTGGGCCCCTCACTACAAGAAAGACATTGAGGTGCTGGAGCGTGTCCAGAGAAGGGCAACAGAGCTGGTGAAGGGTCTGGAGCATGAGTCTTACAAGGAGCGTCTGAGGGAGCTTATAAGGAGCTTCTGTTTAGCCTGGAGAAAAGGAGGCTCAGGGGAGACCTCATTGCTCTCTACAACTACCTGAAAGGAGGTTGTAATGAGATGGGGATCAGTCTCTTCTTTCAAGTAACAAGCAATAGGACAAGAAGAAACAGCTTCAAGTTGCACCATGGGGGTTTAGGATTGGATATTAAGAAAAATGTGTTCACAGGAAAGGTGGTCAAGCACTGGAACAGGCTGCTCAGGGAAGTGGTGGAGTCACCAACCCCGGAGGTATTTAAAAGATGTGTAGATGTGGCACTTAGGGACATGGTTTAGTGGTGGACTTGGCAGTACTAGGGCAACGTTTGGACTCAATGACCTTAAGGGTCTTTTCCAACCTAAATGGTTCTACGATCATCTGAATATGAGGGAATTAAATGGAAGGGGAGAGAAAAGAAAAGGAAAAATTGCTACATTAAATGGAATGTAATCACCTCAGGATGAGAGTTCAGGAGATGATTGGGAAATCCAGCTAGGATAAAAGAGAGGAACTTGAAAGGAATCAGCAAAGGATCCACTTTGCAAAGAGTGAGGAAGAAAAAAGAGGAAGTAGTCATAGACTACCAGAAGACCCGAAAACTAATCAAAAAGTAGAGTGAATGAATAGATTGAGGGATGCAAAATTCTAACAGTATTCACTTCACACTAAAAGCAGCATTGGCCATACAAAAGTACCTCAGGAAGTTTCTATCTGCCTCTCTTTCTTTCTGGTGGGCCAGTCTTTCAGTCAGTGAGCTGGTCTGCAAGGAGCTGATACATAAGCCTTCTAAAACCTTCACCCAGGCTGCTGCAACAACAGACTGTTTCAAGACACCACAAAGTCAGTGAAGAAGTTAGCAAAGTATGTTTTACTGAGCACTAGTTAATGTATTTCATATTACCCAAGAAAAAATACACAAAAATATGCATGCTTACCTGATTGACCATATAGGGTTTTCTTAAACTATTCTTTGCTCAAGCACAAACCTGCACCTTGTTTCAATGACAAACAGATCCCAAAGATTGAAAGCATGGGGTTAGGGCATACATCGAAATCAGTAAATATAGAAAAGGTCTTTTGTCATATATACGAATATATATATATAAAGTACACTTGTATTTTTATCATGCTAACATGCTAAACATGACAAAATAATAACTCCAGCATATTTTATAGTTGTTGCAATCTACAGTTTGAACTAGCTTGCTAGACTTCGGGTCGACTGTAGGAAGTTCAAAAATGTTATTTCTGACACTAGGTGGCAGGAGATTGAAGTAAACTGTTTCTGTGGCTCCGAATAGCCTTCCCAACAAATCAGTCTAAAAAACAAATGCCTGTTGATTTGGAAGTTAGTTAGGGTGGTAAAATCAAATTGAGAGATATAGCGAGGATTCTGAAATGAAACAGAACAGGTATTTATGTTTTTAAAGCTAAAATGTTTTTCGAAGGATGACTGTTCAAATATACACATAGAATCTCGGTAATTAGATGGAGTTCACAATGGCAGACCTGATTCTACAAATGTCTAATCACGGTGAAATTCTTCCAGATATGATTAGAAGCTGGTTGTGTATTTAGAAACTAAGTTACATGTAAGAAAATCATGAAGCCTCAAACCTCAGAGTCCATGTTTGTTAGAGATCAGGATGAAACCTAATGAAAGAGACTATTCCACACCAGGTAAAGGCTGTTTGTATCTTCTAGTAAAGTGCTACTTGACTCAGCCAAAGGGAAGAAACCGGACTAGAGGGACTGAAGTTCTGATAGTCACTTTAGATATGTTCATACACACTCTTTCCTGCCTTCTGAAAGTTCATTCATCAAGTCTTAAACTTCCATTAGTTTTGGACAGGAATCTTTAGTGTTATCAGTGTAAATGGGCCTCTTAATGCAATTCCTACAAGTGTCTATTGTGATTTATCATATACCATCATGTTGTCTGAGAGAGAGGTACAGTAGCCTTCCTAGAGAGCTGGTTGTTTCCTTGGGCTATAGGGAGCCACTCACTCCTTACAGAAGCTCTTTTTTTAGCACTGGACTTGCAAATAGGCAGTGCTCCTCCAGCTCTTCAAGCCCACAATTCTGACGTGCTGCAGGAAAACTGGAAAATGAGAAATATCAGATATGCCTCATGAGTAGGGTATGGGCAATGCTGCAGACTAATTCTTGCCTGAGCATGTGTAGAAGTGAGGCTGTGACTGCACATGGCCTGATTCTTAGGGCTGGACAAGGAGAAACTGATCTCTAGGTCATTGAGTAGTTAATTTAAACACTATAGTGTCTTATACAGCTGTAACTGCGTAGGAAGAAGAAGGCAGACATCTTGTAGGCATCTTAGAGAGCAGCCCCTCTGCCTGGCTGTGAGACATCTGGCCAGGCAGAGGGATGTGTCCAGGCCCAGCTAGACATACTGTCTGGGGGCATAGACACAGTCTGCTAGGAAGGTAAGCAATGCTTAGAATTAGGTTTAGATGCAGTAGAGGTAGTTTAGCTTAGGATTAGATTGTAGAATGCCGGCACGCAAATAAACACCTGAGAAACTTCATGAAATCCACCCTTCTCGTCATGTTTTCTACCAGTACGCTACAGTAGGGTGCCTTTTTTATGAGTTTTTTGTTGGTTGTTTGTTTGGGATTTTTAATAGGATTGGTTCTGTTAACTTCCATGATTTTCTAGAAGTGTTGCTGTCACCTACAAGCAAACCTCAGGACAAGCAGGAGAGGTGCATATCCACACATGTTTAGCATGAAAGAAATTATAAAGAAGGGAATATGAGATTTTTACTGAGAAGTTTCAGTGGTCAAACTAAGTAGCTCCTGGTCAACTGCCAAAAGGAGATCCTGAAGCTTTGTCTGCAATTACCTGTCTCATGTCACAAGTGATCTGCACTAGCTAGAAAGAGTTTGTCTCTACAAGTACATGGAGCTACTCTGCAAAACACAGCACAGTGAACTGTGATCATATATTGTCATTTGAACTTTGAACTTTGAAAGTCATTGAATGCTTGGATGTATATAAGACTCTAAAGGACAGTCTCACTTTTACATTCATTAAGTGTTTTGTCAGCCTGTTTCTTTAGCAGAAGTATGTTTTAGAGCAGTTCCTAGCTGCATCCATCAGACAGAGCTGTAGATAAGAAAATACAGAGCCAGTAAGACTAGCTGGCACTTTTCACTATTCATTAAGTGCTCTTTGAAAATGGTGAGTATCATTATACCTCTTTTCTAGACAGGGAAACTTGAGCTGAGGAAGATGATGTCATTTGTGCAGGATCATCATCAGGCTAGCAGCAAGGTAAGTAAAAAAGTTAAATCCCTCAGACCCCTTGCTCCAGATTCTAGCCACTGTCTCCCAACAGCACTGTAAATATCCACAAAAAGATTCTGGCATCTTTTGTCATCTAGGTATTTTTCTTGCATATTGATATTTTATATCTAATGGATGATCATAGCAACATTCCAGTATCTGAAAGGGGCCTACAGGGAAGCCAGAGAGGGAGTTTTAATAAGGAGCCATACTGATAGGACAAGGAGTAATAGGTACACACTGAAAGAGGGGAAATTTAAGTTAGATATTTGGAAGAAATTTTTTACTGTGAGGGTAGTTATACACTGAAACAGATTGTCCAGGGAGGTTGTGGATGCCCCAATCCTGCTGGTGTTCAAAGTCATGTTGGATAAGACCTTGAGCAACCTGGTCTAGGGGGAGGTGTCCCTGCCCATGGCAGGGCAATTGGGACTGGATGATCTTTCAAGTTCATTCCAACACCTTAACATTCTATGATTCTGTGACTGGAAGTTGAATTAGCCCATGGTAGTGGGAACTGGCTTAGTCCCAGTCTCACACTAAACCACTTCAGCTGATGGTCCCTTCCACATTTATTGTGGATCATAGCAGTTAGAGGATAGGTGTCCCAGATGATATAAATTATCCATTTACAAAAAGGAAAAGCAGACCATACTGAACTTAAACCACCCACATGATTCTCTGTAACTCATTGCTCCTGTGCTTTTTGCACTGGTTCAATTTAGTTTCTGTAAATGCCTTCCATTAGTGATTTTTATATTTACTTCCAAACCACAAGGGAAAGTCCTAGATTGTCGGAGTCCAGGATAT
>WEIV01029017.1:2398-41436 GCA_013390005.1 Calyptomena viridis
GGGGCGCAGCTCCCCCGCGTGGCACCGCAGCCCCGCGCAGCGCCCGGCCGGGACAACCGAGGTGCTCGGCTCTGCCGCTCCTTACGGTGCTCCGCAATTAAAACGCTTCCTAATGGGGGCAGCGAGCCTTGCCGGCATACCCGCGAACCCCCGAGCCTCCTCCAGGTGAGACAAGCCCCAGCGGGCTCAGCCTTTCCTCGCAGCAGAGATGCTCCAATCCTTTTTCCATCCCAGTGGCCCTCCCCTTGAAGCTCTCCAGTATGCCCATCTCTCTCTTGTACTGGGCAGCCCAGCACTGGATGCAGCATTCCAGGTGTGGCCTCAGCAGTGCTGAGCAGAGGGGAAGGATCCCCTCCTCTGCCTGCTATCAGTCCTCACCTAATGCACCCAGGACACCATTTGCCTTCTTTACTGCAAAGGCTTGTTACTGATTCATGCTCAACTTGTTATCTACCAGCACCTTCAGGGTCTTTTCTCCTTTCCAGGTGGGTGGCCCAGCACATATTGGTGTGGGGGGCTGTTCCTTCCCAGGTGCAGGACTCTGCACTTCCCTGTGCTGAACTGTATGAGATCCCTGTCACTCCATTCCCCAGCCTGTCTTTGGATGGCAGCCTGACCCTCTGACTTGTCAGGCACTTCTGCCAGTCCAGAAGGACACACACCTGCACAGGACACATGTCAGCTAACTTAGGGCCAAAAGAGATCCTTAACATCCTTAACATCCGCATGGATGTGACATACCGTCTTCCTTGTTACCTGGCCCAGAGATGAGCAAGGTGAGCTAGATGGTGCTGTTAGGTTGATCTTTGCACAATCCTGGTACGTGCTGGAGCTCTTCCAGCATGTCCCTGTGGCCTCGGCTCACGTTCCCATGGCCTTAGGTCTCAGCACCACATCCTGTTGAGAGAGATCAAAGGTGCAGGAGGCAAGTCTCCTTGTTTGCATTCCCATTCTGGATTCTGCAAGGCACTATAAGCTAGTCCAGATGTATCTTCCAGAAAGAGGCTGATAGAGTATGTCACCATGTTCCTGGGCTCTGCAGCTCATTGTCTGCTGCCAGCAGCAGCCAGGAGCTCCTGATGGGTACACTTCCGTGGTTGCCAAGGGCCAGCAAAGAGATGAGTGAGCATTTCAAGGGAGAGGTGGATTCAGCAGATATCGCTCATCTGGACACTGCAGGTGGTTGGATGGCAGGAGGCCACACAGCTCAGCAGGGGCTACAGCAAGTGGTGAGAGTCCCTTGTGCAAAACTTTACCACACAGCTTTGCTGCAGGTGCCCAGAGTGAGGGAAGCTCCCTCCTGCTTCCATTCACTGAAGGAGGAAATCCATCTAATGGAGTGAATTAACTAGACAGAAAAGCTCATGATGTGACCCTGAGTTGTAGAGCAATTTGAGAGGTTTTCCTACAGACCTCAGCAGTGAGACTTGTGTTTATGTCCATGAGTCTAATGAGACCTGGGTGAACAGGCACATGCTCCAGAAGCCATTCTGAGGTTGTCCAACCTGTGTCACTGTGGGAGGCATGACTGCACCAAGTCTGACCCTTTGGCATCCCTTCTTCAGCAAGCCTTGGGCAGATACTGGAGCCCTGTCCAAGCCAGAATACAAAACGTATTTAAAAATGTGTCCGAAAAACAAGACTAATAGAATTTCACAAGAATGGTTTTTGAAACTGAGAGCAGGCCAGGAGAGTTGTGCTGTGTCAGATGGGCCTGCTGGGTGGTCTCCTGTTTCACCTGTAAGAGTCTATGAGAACAGCTTAAAGCTGAGTTTAGGAGAACTTGAACCAAGCTGAGCTGTATAGGCACTGGGTACAAAGGTTGAATAGATTAATTCAGTGTGACAAAAGTGGGACTTCATTCAAGTTCTGCCTTATTATCATGCAATAATATACAATATTATTATTATTATATTCTGCCTTGTTATATTATTCTGCCTTGTTACTCTGGAATTCATGGATTCGTGTTCTCATTCACGAAGCAGTGCCAGACCCTGGCATTTTCCCACCAGTGTCAGAGATTTTTGGCACCCACATGGGCCCTTCTACACACCATGGGTGCCTGTCCTGTGCTGGCACTGGTACCTACAGGGTGCAGGCACCCTGGCTATCATGGCAACCTCAGAGACCCTGCAGCCCCACTCTTCATCGAGGGAAACCTCTGCTCCACGGTTACCCCATGCAGCAGAACAGGTCTGGCTGTTAGTCCTGCTTTGGACAGCACAGAAGACATACCAGTGGGTAATGCAAGGCAATGTCCATCCCTCTGATCCCCAATTCATACCCACCACCTTCTTCCCTGGCACAGGGCTGCCTCTGTTCTGTCCAGCCTCCCCAAGATGCCACGTTTCTACCTATCCTCACTTCACATGGTAAGCCCAGCCCCTATGATCAAGGCAAGGTTCTACCTGGCTGTGTTTCAGAATACAAATCCCCCTGAGCACACACATCACAGCAGCACAATGCACCCTCTCTGCTGTGTGGAGCTATCCCTGGGTTTTGAGGCCACTTAGCCAACGCCAATGCCCATGCCCTGCCTCACTGACACACTTCCAGTGAGCACACCCACACTCTCTCAGGGCTGCTCCTTCAGCATTGGAACACCCAAGAACATGAGCTGTGTCTCTGCTTATGGGCCATTTAGGAAGGATCAGCATGTCCCCTCTGCCCCTCTCACATCTGCACATTCCAGCCGTCAGTAGGAAGCTGTGGTGGGAAGGGATGTGCAGAGGATTCACCGCAGCACAGCAGCACCCCCAGGCACCTCACCTGTGGGCTCACACTGCCCTTCACACGGCAGCTCCACGAGCACAAGCTGTCACAGGAACCTCACATGGTCACAAACAGCAGCACCTCTAGTGATAAACTTCCAGCTGAAAGCACAAAATGAGCGTTCTGAGACAGAAGCCACAATTTACCGAGCTGGTGCAGAAAAACAGCAATCTCTCCACACCCCCTGCCCAGATACCTTCCCACCTATCCTGGACCCCCTGCCACCCCCTGCCACCCCCTGCCACCCCCTGCCTCTGTGCTGGCCCAGCCGTGCTCAGAGCAACCTTGCCAAGACAGGGGCAGGGGACAAGAAAGGCCCTCATGGGGAAGCAGGGGCTTGGAGGAGCCATGGAACTGCTGAAGGACAAAGTAAGGAAACAAAACATTCTGTTTCAATCTCCTAGATGTAAAACCCCACTAGAATTTTCTGGGGAAACCTCCAACTTGGACAAAAGTGAGTCTCTGAGGACCAGTTGGCTTCAGTTCTTTTGGCACTGGGGAAATCAGCCTAGCTGTTCCACATGACTCCCAGCTGTGTTGGCACCTGCTTTTGCTTAATACCCTGCTCTGTTCTCTCCTAAGCTGAACCAGGGACCTGAGAGGTCAAGGGACTGTCCAGGAAGTCCCAGGCAGAACCTGCATACCCTCACCAGCCCCTACAGAGGCTGCTGGGGGTCAGCACTCATCAGGACTGGCAAAGTGAGCATTGGCAAGGTCCAGGACAGCCTTTCCTCCTCCAAGCAGTGCTTTTGAGGTGTCCAGACCGCTGTGGTTGGACACATAGCTCACACGCCTGTGCTCTACTACACATCAGGAAAGGCAAACTTTGTCCTGCAGCAATCATATTACTGCTGAACACCTCATGGAGGGATGCAGGAGAAGGGGCAGGAGAAAAGTGTGGGGAGAAAATAGGGATTAGCACAGACTGACAAAGACATGACCTCTCCCTGTCTCTCCTTGGCAGAGGTCTGGGTCACAAGGAGTGTTGGCAGATCCCATCACAGCTAACTACCTCAGCTCCTCAGGCAGGGAGCAGGGAGCATGGGCCTGATCAGCAGCATTCAGGGAAGGCTTCTCCAGGAAACAGCCACCACATGCCAGCAGCACCTGCAGTGAGGTAACCCAGGTAGCATATCTGGAGATGGAACCAGGCAAGGGTCACCAAACCAGCCCCAGCATCACCAAGGAGTCCTATTAGTGTCCAAAGGAGAGCTGTGAGGATGATAAAGGGCCTAAAGGGGAAGCCATAAGAGGAGCAGTGAGGTCACTTGCCTTGTTCAGACTAAAGAGGAGGAGGTTGAGGGAGGACCTCATAACTGCCTACAGCTTCCTCACAAGGAGAAAGCAGAGGGGCAGGCACTGATCTCTCCTCTCTGGTGACCAGCGATACAACCTTAGGGAACAACATGAACCTCTGTCAGGAAAGGCTTAGTTTAGATATTAGGAAAAGGTTCTTCACCCAGAGAGTGGTTGAGCACTGGAACAGGCTCCCCCAGGGAAGCAGTCACAGCACCAGTCCTGACAGAGTTTCAGAAATGTTTGAACAATGCTCTCAGGCACATGGCAGGATTCTTGGCGTGGTCCTGTGCAGGGACAGAAGTTGGACTTTGATGATCCTTTTGAATCCCTTCCAACTCAGGATATTATAGAATTCTATGAAAGCTTTCCAAAATGCTCTCTGTTTGCCCAGGAATAACAACAGCAGCTCATTCCACCCTGGTCAGCACCCACACCTCACTGTGGGCTCATTGGGACCCAAGAGATTACTGGGAAGATACCTCTATACCATCAGCTTCTAATCCCACCACCTTGACTGCATGCTCACCCTTCTCCCCTATATCCTTGCCAACTCTACTGCTCTACACCCCAACAGCATTGTCCTTGATCTTAGGAAAAGACAGGAGAGTAGGAGCTGGAGTCAACCCTCAGCCTCCACAGCGAGAGAATAACTGTGCATAGTGAGGAGTGACATTTCTTGCAGATGTCTTGCCTCATGGTTTCTTCTCATTAAACACAATGCCTGGGACACCAGCAGCACCGGAAGGGCTTTGTGGATGATGGAAATGCCGAGGGCCATCACCATCTGAGTGTGAGGAAGCCACTCATGCCCACAAGGCTGAGATGGCTGCATCTGGCGAGAGACGCCTGCCAGGCTTTCATGCTGCTGGGGTGATTCATCAGCCCAATGCCTGGAGTTCGGAAAGGCAAACATTCAGATGGACATCAGAAGGACTTCTGGTCCCCCTGCAAATGACAGAGGAGTCCCCAAAAGCCCCACGATGTGACAGGGCATCTGCCACCCCCATCCCCACCACCCCTATTGTGCAGAGCAGAGATCTCCATCATGGACGTCCCCATGGCTAAGCACCCCAGGGCTGTACTAACCTGCCACACTGTCCCTCTTGGACAGAGTTTACAGCAGATGTTGGGGTAAGAGGATGAACCTCTTATGTCAGGTGCAAACTGCAAGGCCAGCACATAAGACCCCTGGATCCTAAAGCCACACAGGGCATGAAAGGAGAGCAGGAGAGCCCAAGGACATGACCAGCACCATGTGTCCGGGCAAGGAACCAAGAGTTGGATTATTAATGCCGGTGCTAGTCCTGCTCCAAGAGGGACATCCCAGACAAGGGACCTCCAGAAACTCATGTCATCAGCACTCCTGTGAGTCTATAACAAAACATCTGGACACATGACCCACTGCTTGTATACAGAGGACTACCCAAACCTGCCAATTGTTCCTGCCATTCCAACTTCTGACTTTGATCTGGTCTTCCTGGCCAACCTAAGCATGAAGCAATGTGCTACAGGCATGCACATGCCTAATTTCACTGACCTCAATCTCTGCCATGGCCTGGCAGCTGGCCCAGAGAAGAAGCCAACTGTTGGAGGCCTCACATTTGACCTCCAACCCTTTCTGTTATCCAACACCTCTGTCATCACATGGACCTGAGTCGCCCCTCCCACCACATCCTGCCCCCTCCCATCCATGCAGCCCAGATCCAAGTAATTAACCCATTCCTCTCCAGGCAAGAATGCCTATCACAAGCTGGCTGAGGAGCTGCTGGGCACAGCAGGAAGAACCTGAGTCAACCCAGGAGTTGCCCAAAGCCAAGGAAGCCACGGCCTGCTGAAAACTATCCAGGGAATTCAAGGCAGGGATGTGATGCAGCCCTCCTGACCCCTGAGCTGCGGCAGCTGCTGGCAGGCAGAGTGTGGATAGGTAGTGTGAGGATCTGCTCTACTCCTGAGTGGTGTTAGTGCATTTTAAGGTCTTTAATAAAACCCCGGTGCTTGGAGGCCATGTATACGTGCCCCAGGCTCCACAGGACTAGCCAGCACAGAGCAGGATCCCTACAGCCCTCACACACTCCTGCCTGGAAATGACTTATCCAAACCATCTAGGCCAGTCTGCCTTTTGCTGTCTCACTATGAATGAGCCACCTTCTACTCAGATGACAAAGACAAGAAATACTGCTGCACCTTCCATGTGCTGTCCAGAGAGGTGCTCACCACGGTGACTCATGGAGCTTCCAAGGGACACAACTCCCACTTAACTAAACTGAACTGACCAAAGCTGCTGCTGAGACAGACAGAAGCTCAGGGCAAGTTTGGAGCTGTGCCTCCACAGTGCACCCTGAGGTCATCTTTGTCTCTAGTAGTTACCTGTTCAAGAGGATCCTACATGTGTGTTCAGCATCTGCACCTTGCACAGCCTGACCCCAGACTGGGTGTCCAACCACCCTCCTGTTTGCTGTGTTTGAGGCAGTTTTAAGGGAGAAATGAATGCACAGTGAGCAGCTCAGCTGCTTTGCCTCAAGCCGAATGTCATCTAGCCCTGGTGGTTCATCTGCCTGCTCTGTTGTGTCTCTACTAGCACTTTGGTTCAACACAAACCCTTCCATTGCAAATAGTTACTGGGAGGGCAGCCTTACCAGGCCCCTCTCATTGAGCATGGATGCCAAAAATGTTACTTACAGCACCGTAGCCTCTCCAAGCTCTGCTCTTACACAAGTGCATCTATTGATAAGCAGAATAAATGATTTACTCGTCATACTGGTTCTTCTCCCAAGCTGTCCCTGAACTCATCCACCAGTTCCCTACAAGATTTCTCCTTCAGACACAGCTTCCTGTTTTGCAAGGCAACAGTGGCAATCCTGTGACAGAGACCCTGTGGGCAGTCTTGGCTCTCTTTGGGCTTTCCCATTTCCTTGCTCACGTGACACATCTGCCCTCAGCCTTGGACACTGCATCCTTCCAGCAATTCAGCCTTACTCTCCCCTGGGAAGCTGCAAAGTGGGGCAGTGTGTGGGAGCAGCCTGGGGACAGGGCCTGGTAGGGGCTGTGGGATGTTCATCCCTGGAGACTTCAGAACTCACCTGGGCATATCCCTGAGCTGCCTGGGACAGCCATTGGGCCACCTGCTTGGAGCAGGGCTGGCTGGAGGTGCAATTCGGCTCTTTCTCCCAGCCAAATACTTCTTGGGGCTCAACAATTTACCAATTCTCAGCAAAACCCACCTGGATCCAGGTCCATCTTGGCTTTTTCCTGTCAGACAGGTTATGCTGCTGCAACATTCCCAGAAGGGTTGCTGCTGCCCATTTCTCATCCACCTCAGACATCTTCAGAGTTATGTCTCTCCTCTCCCCGATCTGGACAGCTCCCCTCCAAGACTTTCAACATCAAAGTTGCCATTCAAAGCTTATCCCTGGATCTTTCCAGAGAAGCTGACTGTATGACCTCTGCCTGTTTACAGGGACAAGTGGGATTCTTCAATCCCACTGCCTTCCCTTCCTGGAGAAGCAAAGGCCACCCTGCCACAGGATTTCAGCCCTGACATCAATCTCAAACTTTCTCCTCCCTTGGACAGGGTTCAGTTTCCACCCATGCTCCTCTTATCTATGCCCTACATACCTAAAAGCCATTTGAGCTGAAAAGCAATGGAGGACTCGGGCCAGGTTTGGAGCAAGGCAACACATTTGCCCACAAAGTTAAAAAGCCAGTGGCTCAGGATGAGGCACAGTGATTAGATATCACATAGCACAACTGATTGTGATAAAGCAACCACAAGTTTTCACACTCAAGACCTGCTCTAGAGCATCTCTGGAAAACTCCTTATCTAGGGATCACAAGCAGCAAGCTCCTATATTAGCACTGACTCACAGCTGGTGCTGCCAGCTTTTCTCCTGTGCCACACCTGGCATTCCTCACCACCCTGCATCACCCTTGGCCCATCACAGAGCCCCATGCTCCAGGCTGGAGCTGTTTCCATTGCACAAAGGGCTTGGCAACTCCACATGCACAAGCTCAGTGGAGGCGTGCAAAGCCATCCAATGGCACCAGCAGTGTCTCCACCACCTTAGGAAGCAAAAACAAGGGGATGGGAACACATTTGGAACAGGTTGACAGATACATGTACCTGCCTGCTCTTCTTGACCCAGTTGCTGTTTCTCCATTATTTTCATGCCTGGATATGCTTGCCATCTGAAAGGGATTAGCTGTGGCATTAAGCTTCCTGCATAGGCATCTGTTAGCCAGGAGCAGGACACGAGGAGCCATCCCTCTTTGCAGGCCAGCTCTTTTGTCACCTGGGTGGTGGGCAACCAAACCAGGTGGCACAGCATTCTTGAGCCAGACTCACCAGGCAAAGGTCACAGAGAGCAGCCAACAAATGAGCCACACCCTGCCCTTTGGGCAGTCCCAATTTCAAGGCTCCATGTCCTACGTGTGCTTTCAGAATAGAAGAAAAACTTAAGAGGTGGTTACAGTTCCCATCCCACAGAACAGTCCCATCCTTTGGGTGCAAAGACATCCAGCTTCTTGCCACATGGAGGAGAGGGGCAGGTGAGGTTAAGCACAGCCACGCTTTCTTTTACAAAAAGGCATGGACAATGATGCCTGGGGTCACAAAAGCAGGCAGAAACTCCAGTAGAGCAGTGGGGACCTGTGACAAGTGCCACAAGACACTAGAGCACCTCTTCCGACTGAAGAGCAGTCCTCTGGAGACACCTGGGCTGATTGTGCATCTCCAGCCCCACGCAGCACCAAACTCATGGGAAAACACAAGCTTTATTCCATTTTTCCAGGCTGTCCCATCTCTCCAAGGCTCAGCTAGTGCTTTAACACCTTTTGTTCCCTCTTCATGTGATTCTGAACAGGAAGCTGAGCTAGAGGTCTACAGAGGCCACTTGGCATCCACACCAATCCCAACTCTTGAATTGGGCAGGCTGAGCTCAGACACAGTAAGACAGAATAAAGACTGGAGGGTGGGAAGAAGGCAAAAAAAATAAAAGCAGGATTCTTTAAATATCTATCTCTGCAAGCCAATTCAAAGAGCCTCTGCAGAGCATGGATTCTCCTGGCTGCCAGCTCTTTGCCAGATTCCTACATAGACCCCCAAGGCCACCCCTCTTTGTGGGCACTCCAGTCCCCAGCAAGATGCACCAGCCTGGGCATGCAGCCTCCTGAGTTCAGGGAGCCTCCACTTCAGTCAGGTGGTACAGGGCTGAGCAGCAGTTTCCCTCTCCCAACCTCTCCTGACCCCTGCCAGCCCCGGGGAAACACCTGGGGCTCCTTTACAGAGAGCATTAAGTAATTATGTGACACATAAGGGTGAGTAAGGATCAGAGACATCTCCCAAGTGCCCAAGGGTAGGAAATAGTCTCAGACATCCCATAGGTGCTCAACACACAAAATCCACACTGACATCTTCAGAAGTCACTTATGTCTTCCAGTGACTAAAAATAACCACCTTTTTGGCTTAATTCCTTTGTTAACAGCCCTCCTGGGGCAGGAGAGAAGAGACCCCACACTCCCCAGGTGCACACAGGCTTATAGTGCAAGGCAACAAACCAAACCTCCCTTCCATCCCTGTAAAAACATCACTGCAAGCAAGGACAAGTCAGTTCCAGCCATTTATTCATCAGGGCACTTGAACGTACTTGGTGCCACGTATTTTGTGAAGGTCTCCAGATAGACAATAGTAAGAGTGGTTGGTACAAAAGATTTATATAAAAGACATTTAAATAGATAAAAGAACATGGTAACCTCTCACTCTTTGCTAACAGCCAAGGTTAACATCATCAGCTTCAGGCTTCCCAGCTAGTTGTGGTTAAAACCCTTAATGTCCTCACACCCAGGAGACAGCAAAGGCATCTTATCCTCACAGTTGAGGCAGGGGTGTGCTTCTCAGGCCAGCTCTTCAGGAGCTTGGTTTCAGATGCTGTGCAGAGCCTGACTGCCAGTAAGGTTCAATGTTACTGAGCAGGTCTGTACAGCTGACCCCAGCTTTGGTGAAAAAGTGTAAGAGCAGCTCTTCTGAAGATCAGCCTTCAAGTATGTCAGGGATCAGCCACAGGTAACATGTTTGAGCCATCTACAAACACTGGTAGAGCCAAGACACAGGGCAGCACCCCAGACTGCCTTTACTGCACTGAGCCAGGCTTAAACCACAGGTTTTTTAGACTGTTCCTGAACCGTGTATAGTTCATTCATGCTGTTGCAAGACACTGCTTTGCAACTGTGTTAAGACAGATTCCATCTACTCTAGGTCTCCAGTTTTATACCAAAAGAAAAAAAATCCCATACCAAAAAGTCTAAGTATTTCTCTTCAGTTTTCAGATTTCCATTTTCAGGAACTGTTCACCTTCTGTTGAGAAGAAAGATTGTGTCTGAAGCCAGGTGCCTGCAGAATATCAGGCAACACAAGTAGCACCAGAATGAAGACAGCCCATGTCACTGATACAAGACTCTTACTCCACTGAGACTGGCTTTACTTAGTCTAAAAGATCTCTGTATTTCTCTAGAATCTGCTCCTCCAGTTCCAACAGCTTTTGGTACAATTCTTCAGCAGTTTCTTCATCCACATCCATCTGGAAGACAATAAGAACAGCACTGAGACCACCACCTTGGTGGCAGCCAGAGCAGACACCAAGAGCAGCTCTAGGGACAGGCAGTGTACATCTCCAGAGCTCCCACGTTCAGAGAGGCAACTAAAGGCATCTGTCATCATGGCACAAGCCAGAACACATTTTAGGGCAGCATCATCACACACATAACCCATTCTAACCATCATTTCTACTGTCTTCCAGACTCCAGCCTAAGCCAGGAGTTACTCTAGGAAACCTCAAAGATAACCCCACATCCCTCCCTGCTGCTCAGCATTCAACATACATCTTGCTTCCACTGCAGCCACAGGAGGCCCTTGGCACCAACCCTTCCATGCAAGGCAGATAAACTCCTATCAAGTCCTCTGCAGCAAGAGGCTCCCTCTCCATTTACCTTTCTGGCCTCCACGTAGCATCTCCCCAATCCAGTAGTACAGCTGTGGTATTTGACAAGTAAATCCAGGTACTCTGGCTTCTGTTTGAACAGCCACACCTGGGAACAACACGACAAAGAGATACAGATCTAGCACACAGCATCCCAACCAAGTCTGCAGGCAAGGACCCGACTGCCAGCAGGACAGGAGAAGACAGCACAGATGCTCCCACCAACCTGGGGAAGACATGGTATGTAGAGAGGAGTTCTGAGCTGGCTCCTCTCAGCTGTGACCTAGCCGAGCCAACAGTAACCCACATTTATGCCACAGCAGTTCAGCAGGGCTAAACTTGCTCCTATTGTGCTTGAGACATGCTGTGGCCCACAACACCCATCTCCATCCCCTGTGCATGCACGTCATTATCCCCAGCAGAGATGGAAGGAATGGTGTTTTTCCAAAATCACGTATTTTATGGGTAGTGGACAAAGGTCAAAGCATCACATGGCAGACCAGCCTTGGTGACAGCTGACCCCCAGCACTCACTGCTGTATGCTGTTGGGTCAAATACAGCACTCAGCCACCAGCTTTGCTGAGAGGCTCTTTGCTCAAGTGAACAGACCCTGTAAGAGGTACCCAGAATGAAGCTGTGAGCTACTTACATGAGCTTCTGCTCCATTATATGGTGTCAGAGTATAAGTTTTGGCAAAAAATCGGATCTGAGGGGAAAAGAAGCACATGACAGATTCTGTACTGTGGTCCAAGGTTTGTCTGACAAGCCCTGCACAGCCCAGATACTCCACATAATCTACCAGGGGTAGAAATTATATCAAAGTTGACTACAGGCAACACCACACACTGATCAAAACATCTCTTTATCACCACAAACCATTTTCTGGAGCCACCCAGCAGGTCAGCAAGCTCCATGCTCCCACACAGAGCTCACCCCAAGGCAGGAAGCAAGGGGCCACACATGCCTTGCAGGTGCCTCTTCTCAAATGGTCTCAAGCACAAATGGCAGGAGGCAAAGGGGATCTGCAATACTGCCAGTGTCGAGGACAACTGAGAAGGCATTGCCTCTCTACTGCTGGGAGAAATGTGACCAACAGGATCAGCTGCTACTACCAGAGCAGCTTAAGCTGAAAAGCCAGTCTTGCAATAAGAGCATCAAGGCTCAGAGCAGGCAGCTTTCAGGGGCAGAATTGCAGTGGACTTGAAAAGCTGAAGCCCAGAGGAATAAAAGGCAAGTAAAGTTTTGAGGAAGCAGAAGAGGCAATAGAAAGCAGGAGGGCTTGCTTTCCAGAGGGATGGAAACAAAAAAGCAAGAAACACTGCCTTCTAGAGGGATAGAAAGAACAACACTGAGAAACAGCCTGTTATAGAAATAAACAGCATTTCAAAGCACAGGGGCCAAGTTTTGTTCTGAGCTTTGCTGCCACCAAAACAATAGTATTTCACAAGCCCAACCAGCCTGGCAAACCTTCCAAGGAGAGCCTTGATGAACACTGCTATGGCTGAAGGGCTGAACCCTGGCTCTATGCACAGTGCTGTCCAGCACCAAACCTCCAAACCCAGCTTGGCAACTGGGGCCTCAAGATGCGCCTGGGAAGGTTTGCAGAGGGGTCAGCCTACCCAGTTCAACAGGAGGAAGAGCTGTATAGTAGCATGGGCAGCAAGGAGTCAGAATTATGCTGCACATCACCTGCAGTGAAGTGTATCACAGCAAGGCTACCTCAGCCCAAAACCACTCAGGAGATCCACTCACCAACCACATGATGGGCATTAACAGCTTCCATAGAAAAACTGGCAAAATTCTGTAGGTCATGTTAGTCATAACGAGACCAGGACAAACAACACTGGAATACAGACCCTGCAGAGAAGAAACCAAGTCAGTGTGCAATTACACAGCAATTAAATAATGGATCATACTCCTTCCCTCCCTGTACTCCTCAGCAAGAAAGTGAGAGTGAGTATAGAGACTAGATAACCTCGGAGCATATCTATTATCAAAGCCAGAGAGTGATTTTTAAGAGGTTCAAACTGGAGATGTTTGTGTTAAGTCTCTGCCCATCACAAGCCCAGGGGATAGAAGATGCAGCCTCCTGACACATCATGGCCTCCCAGTGCACCCTCCATGCAGCTCAGCAGCCACAGCAGACATCCCATAAATTATAGCCCACTCAGACCAAAGGCTACTTCACCTTTAGGAGTTCAGTGTTCTATAACTAAACCATTTTCTTCTGAAGTGTTTGAGCAGAGTGCAGCTGCTACTGCTGGACTAGGGCTGCAGCATGCCAACAAAATCCATCAGGATTGCAGACAACACTGCAAGAGCAGCCCTGTTCTAATAGGCAGGGACATCTGAAAAAAAGCAGAAGCTCTTTGCTCTTTTAGACCAATTCTTTGGTGTAAAGAGACAGTTAGAGCTTGCAAGATAGGGACTGCTCCCAAAATCTTCTGTTTTCAGTACCCCAGCAGCAATCTCTTTGGCAGATTCTCCACTACCCACACCACCAGTTCAACCTCAGCCATGTACACGTAAGAACTAAACATTAAGGAATGTACCACATTGCTGTGAGTGGACAAATGCAACTAGGTAACACCAATGCAATGATAATTAAAACAGAAGGGGCTCATTAGGTTTTTCAGAAAAACAAACCCCATCATCACCTGGTTATTATATTTCCTATTCAGAACCACACTTGTCAGGTCAGTAGCATATTTAGAGGAACTGTATGATTCCTGCCCCTTGGCATGCTGATAGTCAGAGAGGCTGAAGGCAGACTCCCTGGCATTGCTGGAAGAAGTCCAGATGAGGTGTGAGGGCTTCTCTTTACCACAGAGTAGAGACTGAAGTTGACGAACCTGAAAAAGAGTTGTTAACCTATTTAACACAGCAGTTTTCCAGTGTTAGGGTATAGCTTTACAGTACTTAAAAGCTGCAAGCTTATCTCAGCTTTCTTGGCCAGCTTTTCCTAGACTAGCCAGAAGCAGACACTGCTCAGGTGTCTTCAGGCTAAGGTCCACCAGGAACATTTACAAGCAGATGTCATTCTCTTGCACAGCTCAGTTGAGCACCTTTAATTTAATACAGCCAAACCCAGAGAACTACATATGACTTACCTCTATCTGTTGGCTCACTAGAGTAACTTCTAAATTATATTAACCCTTACAACGACAGTGACCATTTATTGCTATTTAAATAAATCTTGAGACCTTTGCCCTGTCATTCTTTATCTGTCAGGCTGCAGCCTGCATCAGCATCCCAGCCTGAGAGAACTGATTCACCAGTACTGCCTGGACCCATTCCTACCCACATCAAACACCAGACCAAGGGCTTGATCTTCAACCTCACCAGCATAAAGTGTCCAAAGAGGTTGGTAGTAAACACCTCCTGAAGTCCATCTCCATTCAGCCTGTCTGTCTGGGTCATTATGCCTTCAGCAGTGGTCAGCATGTGAAGCACCTTCCTGGAATCCAAGGACAGGAGTTAGCAAGGAACACTGCCAGGAGGCACCTACTGCTCCCACACTTCACTCCTTCAGAAGTATCCCTCACCCAAGAGGCTCCACACAGATTCCCTAGTTTCACCAAGGGCTTTATCAATCCATGAAAAAAGAGAAGGGAAAAGTTTACAGAGTATCCCAGCTCCTACTGTCTCAGTACTGACTAGACCAGAGAAGACTTGTTCTTTCCCTCACTTCCGCCATGATAAAGTACCATTTAATGAATCCTGTTCTTCCATTTCACACCCAGTTAACAACATCAAGCTCCAGTATGGAAATAAGCCCTAGGGCCATGTTTTTCTGGCAAGAAAAGCAGTCTGGCATCTGTGCTCAACACCCCAATAGCTGTATCAGACTCAACACAAGTCACTGTGCTTCCCAGCTCAGCTTCTCTGCGTTGCTGATAGAATAATGACACTTATACCAGCACACACCATCAGCTTCACAAAATACTGTGATCCACAGTTGTGAACAGCTACAAAAGCGTACAGCGGGATCAAAACAACAGTAAGGAGAGCCAGTAGGAGCAAGTTTCACCTCCCCAGCAAGACAGCAGCATTTTTCATACAGTACCATAGACTGCAGGCTTTGGATGAACTACTGCCTTCCCCCTGCACCCAAGTGGGCCCCACACGTGGGATGAAAAACGGGACTGGGTGCCTTGGACCACCCCAGCACTCCACTCGGTCGTCAAGCCCACCCCAAGTAAGACCATACATCCCAAAGGCATGTTCTCTGTGTGCTGGGGAAGGGAGATAAGAGCCTACAGCCCCAGACCCAAGGGCAGATCTTCACCATGCCAGCACCCCAGGCTTCCCATAAGTGGGGGGCTGTAACCCCCTGCAACGTCTCCTACCCAGTGAGAAGACCACGCCAGAGGGCCTTGAAGTTCACTTGTGGGTTGGGCATGATCCCAGCATTGAGGAAGACAAAGTCCAGGTGCTGAAACCTGCAGGGAGAAGAGCACAGGGGGCAGTGTTAGAGGGGGGACGGAGGGGTCCGGGCGGCAGGACCGCGGGCAGGAGGAGTCCAGGGGGGCGGAGGACGGAGACCCCAGACCTGCAGCGGAGCTCGCGGGCGGCACGCAGGACGGAAGCCAGGTTACCCAGGTCCACCTGCACGGTGGAGACCTGGGCGCCGGGGTGGGCGGCCAGGATGAGGTCCCGCGTGTCTTCACTCTTCTGCACGTTGCGGCACGCGATGCAAAGGTGGATGCGGCCATCCTCCTCCAGCAGCCGCTGGCACAGCGCCAGCCCCACGCCGCTGCAACGGGACGGTGTCAGACACAGGCAAGGCAAGCCAAGGCAAGGCAAGGCAAAGCAAAGCAAGCCAAGCCAAGCCCGGACCGGACCGGACCGGACCGGACCGGCTCGGTTCGGTTTGGTTTGGCTCTCCCCACCGCCCCTCGGCCGCGGTCCCCCCGGCTCACCCGCTGGCCCCGGTCACCAGCACCACCCGCTCCANCTGCCGCTCTGTGCTGCCCTCCCGCCCTTTGCCACAGAGGGACGTTCGGCAGCCCAGCAGAAACTCCACCAGGTCCCTGTTTCCCGGTGCTGCTGTGGCAGGGAGGTCTGGGTGCGCAGGTCCCTCCGGGAGACCTCAGGGGCAGCGCTGCTGCTGGTGATGTCGCAGCTGGAGCAGGGGATGGACACACCAGCCCCCCACGCCTGCCCGCCTGGTGGGACTGCCCCCAGACACCCCAGTGTGCTCCCGCACCCGGGGCTGGGCGGACCTGTGCGGGTCTACCGGGCACCGAGCCCAGCGGCTGGGGGCGGTGGGACCTGCGGATGTGCCGCTACCTGGCCCACTGCTCCCAGCTCCTGGCTTGCTGAGGCAGGACTGGGATGAGCCACAAGACATCCTGAGCAGGGAGAGGGCATCTGAGGGAAGAGGCAGAGAGATGCCAATTCCATGGCATGAACATTCAGCAGGGATGAAATCTCTCCTGCCACAGCCAGCAGGGGCACAGGTGGGGAAACCAGCCAGCCCCTCTGCAGAGCACAGCCCACCATCCCTGCCCTCCCCTCTCCCAGACCCGCTGTCCCACCTCGGTCCCTGCTGGTGGACATGTTCTGACTGGGAAGCTGACCCTCAGAGCACCCTCCCTGCCACCCAAGGAGATGGACAACTGGTGTGGGTCAGCTAGCTGGTCTCTTGAGCATCCTTCCTCCAGCCCTTATGCTGTTACCAGTGTGCACTCCCCAGGCTTTTCCAACACAATATCCCAGGGCACACAGAGCAGCCCCAGAGCCCCCCAGCCCTCGGGGTGCCCACGGAGGAGGTGAGTTGCCTTCATAAGTGCTACAAGGAAACCATGCAACCACATTCATGTACCAAGAGTCTCTTCAGCGGGTTTGCCCCTACATATAGGTGCATCTACTGAATATATACATGCCTTAGCAATGGAACACTGGGAACTGTGCCACACGTGACTGAGGGTGCTGAACTAATGCATACAAAAGTATGGAGGGGTCCATGTACCCTCTAAGTTCATAGTTCCTCCTGTCCAGCTGCAGGAGAGTCTGATTTTGGGGCATGACGAGTAACTTGCCAGGGCTCTTGGGGGCACATGGCTTTGGCATCTGCCCAATTCGTTCAGGATGCTGCCGGATCCGGGAGGACGGACTGGTGCCATACTGCTGTGGAAGGCTCAGGGCAGCAGAGTCCATCAGGTACTTCAGCTGAACTGTGATCCCAAGCCAAGAGCCAGGGAGAGCTGTAGTGTCCTGCTCCGTGCCCACGGGCTGTTGCAGGCATGGGCATCAGGCAGCAGCCAATGAAGCTCTGCTATGTGCATTCCTCTCCTGGCAAGTGAAGATGTGGGTTAACAGTAGGAGAGGAGGACCTGGAGATTTCCCCACGGAAGTGAAAGGTGCTAATATCCTGCTGACAGCTGCCGTGCATCACCCATAGGGTACCCAAAATGCATTTTCTGGGCACTCTGGAGTGGCTGTAATCGGTGAGGGGATGTCCCCTCAGCATGCCTCTCACCGCGATGCCTGCTCCTCCCTGGCTGACAGACAGGAGCCACAGCAGAGCGTGCTGCCCGCTCCAGCAGCTGGGTGAGGTGCCGGGAGTGCCCTCAGGCTTCCCCCTATGCACCTGGGGTCTGGCCAGCAGCGACAGTGCTTCCTGCCTCTCCATGCAGCATGTCCAAAGCCCAAAATGTCCAGGGAGTGTTTGGTTTCACCCTGTAATTGCACAGGCCACTGAGAGCCAGTGGCAGGTCCCACCTCCTCCTCAAAGAGGTAGTGGCTGCCGGTTGGTCCCTGCTCCAGCGGGCGCATATCCACACATATCCCTTCCCCAGGTGGTTGCCCCGCATGTGGGCTGAGCTTCCTCACGGAGAAAGTCCAGCTGCCCTTCCTCCCCTCCAATCGGGGACAAAAAGCCGCTCTGTCCTGGTCCTTGTCACCAAGAACATGCTGCGTCAATAAATAACCCGCGCTGCTCCCGGGCTCAGGTCTGCAAACAAGCGGGAGGTCTGATTCATGCCACGTCGTGGCTCTCGTTGGGGTTCTCCTCTGAGGCTTCACTGTACAATGAGAACAAGACCAGATGCCCCAGGTTTATTGCTAAGTCCGAGTGAAGTGGCTTCCGTTTGTGTATGGGGCTCCTCTGGGGACAGGGAGGGATAGGAACCTGGCTGGGAGGAAGTCGAAGGTCATTATTCACTGGCTGACTCCTGGAGAATGCGGTGGATGTCCTGGAAAGAGGGACGGTCTTTAGTGTCCCGTCTCCAGCAGCTGAGCATTAGCTTATAGACTGAATCAGGGCACAGTGCAGGCTGGGGAAGGTAGGTCTGCAAAACAAAAGGCAGAGATGGCAAAGGGACAGAGCTACTGCCACAGAAACCAACATGCAAACCACTCCTGGAGAGCCCCATTTCTTGGGGAGCCTCATTTCTCTGTGCCTCGGGGTGGGGAGCTGTGCCCAGGGGCAAGGGAACCTCCAGATGGCACAGTGAGAGGGCTGAGGACACCTGCTTCTTTCTCCCAGCCTGACTGAACACTGAAGCAGAGTCAGCAAGCAAGTGGTGGCTTGGACTGTGTAAAGTGCAGTGTTTGCACTTTACCTTCACCAGGACTCTTTCCCAGAGGAGTTCCCATCCCCTAACTGCCCCACTGCCAAGCTCCCTATCTAGTCACCTTCAAGTCTCTCCCTATGTCTCTGATGTCCCAAGCACAGCACTGTCTGTCCCATCGCATCCCATTCCGTCCCATTCCTACCTGCCGGCCCTGGTCCCGGAAAAACTCGCCAGTGTTTTCGATGACCTGCTCATCAGACAGCTGGGAATAGGGTTGTTCCCGGCAGAGTGTGAAGGTCTCCCACAGTGTCACACCGAATGCCCACACATCACTGGCTGTCGTGAACTTGCCCTGGCCAGAGAGAGCAGAGCAGAGTCAGGCATGGGCATTACCCCACCCTGCTCCATAAGCCCTAGGTGCTCAGGGTTCAAAACCTCTTTTTCTGGATGCTTCAGCTTCTAGATTTGGTCCCAGAGGGGGTCTTGGTCCCCCTGCTCTGCTCCTGGATCTAGAGCCTGGTGAGTTCTGGGTTTGGTTGGCAGTGGCTGCCCTGAGAGCTGTGGCTCGCCCCAGCTCCCTGCAAAGGTAAAAAGCAACCCTGCTCCCTCATCCAGGTCTGACTATGGCCAGGAGAAAACGTTAAGCATCCTGCTTAAAGGATGATGTCCTACACTGGGACATCAAAAATCGCCACAGTCCCCCCAACCCACCTTGAAAAGCTGCTACCACTCCTGCTTTTCACATGCATCACCCCAAATCTGGACTGCAGGAAGAAGAGACTTCCCTGTCCCTTCTGCACCTCCCCAGCCCAAAGAAACAAGACAGTGAGCATCCCCAGAGCCATGTCAGTGCCCATCAGAGGACCCCAGCCCCTCTGTACCAGGAGGATGCTCTCCCAGGACATCCAGCGGATGGGGAGCACTGCCCGCCCCTGGATGCGGTAGTAGTCCCCGCTGTAGAGATTCCTGCTCATGCCAAAGTCGGCTATCTTGATGGTGTATTGCTTCCCCACCAGGCAGTTGCGTGTGGCCAGGTCTCGGTGCACGAAGTTGAGGGAGGAGAGGTACTTCATGCCAGAGGCAATTTGGGTGGCCATGAACCGCAGGTCGCTGTAGCTGCCAGGGGGGACAAGGGAGGGCTGAGGTGTCGGGAAGGACGGCAGCCAGGGTGTACATGGCCCTGAACAGGGTGTCCCACAGCTGGGCAGGGTGCCAGGAGCAAGCAGCCCTGCCCACTTCTGCTCATCCCAGCGCTACCTGACAGTGGGTGTGTGGCTGGCAGGGGGGCTGCCTGCCTGCTGGCGGGACAGGAACTGGTTGAGGTCTCCATTCTCCATGTACTCAGTGATCATGCACAGCGGGTCATCCGTGATGCACACTGCCAGGAGCCGGATGATGTTGGGGTCCTTCAGCCGCGACATGATCTTGATTTCCTTCAGAAAATCATTCCTTTCCGGAACAGAAACCGCATGGATTGGATAGACAGACTCAGACTCCTGCACAGACTGGCCAAGAGTGCCACCCACCCACCCAAACCTTGTGGGGTACCCGTGGGTCCCCTCCCCTGGGACTAAGGGCCATGAAGGGTAGCTCAGGGCTGATTTGCACATTGCTGCAGGGTGGGCTTGGCAGGTAGATAGGAACTGGGGAGCTGTTTAGGATCAAGAATCCTGACACTCAATAGCCCAAAATACCCAGAGAGCTCAGTGGTCTTTGCAGCTGCACCGAGTGCCTGGCTGCTGGAGGCAGAGGATGCTTTCCAGGCTTCGCAGCTCTCCTGGTGGAGCTCTACACGGGGGGCAATGCTGGGGTGTGTGTAGCCCCCTGCCCTGTACCTGGCATTCTTGTTGGCATCTGCTCGCAGCATCTTCACGGCAACCAGCATGGAGTGGTCAGAGCTGCCATCCAAGCCCTCCAGGGCAAAGTCCTTCCCTGTGAACTTCTCCATCCCCTCCACTTCACAGAGGTGAACCTGGGGGACAAGAGGCAGCCATTACCTCTGGCTGATTGACAGTGTCCCCCAGCCCCCATGAACTGGGAAGGGCCTTGCCTGAGCCCTGCTCAGAGCGGGTCCAGTTCTCACTCACCTCCCCAAACTGGCCTTCCCCCAGCTTCTCCTTGAAGGTCAGCAGCTTCCTGGGGAACTCCTCGACAGCCACGTCCTTGCCAGAGAGCAGGTCCATAGTGAGGGCCGGCACTGAGTAGGTGTTTCCCCCTGTCACACCCTGCAGGTTCACGATGTCAGCCTCGGCATAGTGCGGGACGCCCTCAGGGACACTGGCCTGGGATGGCTTCGCAGGGCCACTGCAGCCTGGAGGGACACAGTGAGGCCAGCCCTACCATTGGTGTCCTGTCTCCACCCTCTGCTTCCTGTTCACACTCCCGCCACTGGCTTCTCCATCCCTGTCCTCTCCACAGCCCCAGCATGTCTGGGTTCCTGCAGGTGTCACAGGCTGCTCCACTCCTTCCCCATCACCAATATACACACCAATCCAGCCCCGAGCACCAGGTGAGAAGGGATCAGTACCTGACCTCTGGATCACTGAGGAAGAGATGCCAGAGCATCCCAAGGATGGTAGTGGGACACAGCTCAGTGTTGGGGTAGACATCAGTGATGGCTCTTGGTCACAGGCTTTGTGTGACCTCCACGTGGGATGCACTGGAGTTTGTTCAACCTCTCCCCTCTGTGCCAAAATGTTTGGAGACTGGCCAAAAGCTGGGGTTGTGGAGAGGCGGCTGCAGCAGGCTCAGTATGTGGTAGATGGCTTTGAGCATGCAGGGTGTCCTGGCTCTCACCTGTGTCCTCCTCCCCTGAGGTGAACTCGGGCAGCTTGCGGATCAGGCGGGAGGGCTCCTGGTAGTCAGGTCCCAGGGGGAATATGCGGTCGTAGGTGCAGCTGGACTCCTGATCGCTGGAGGAGGAGGAGCGGTTGTGGTTGAACATGCTGGATTCACTGGGCAGGGAGAGGCTGACGGTCATTTCGTCATCCAGCATCCTCCGTGATGCCTGTGAGAGGGGAGCAAGAGACGAGAGAGATGAGGTCTCTTGTGTTCCATAGTACCAGGAACTGTGTTCCCAAAACTCTTCAAAACTGGTGCCCTGTCCCAGGGCTTCAGCACCCGCCTGAGTTTGTCCTCATGTTTCCCCCTTCTCTTGTCTGCCTCTATGGAGAAGAGTTCAGCTCCATCACTTCTGTGACTGCCCTCAGTTAAGTTGTGGCTGAGATGAGATACCCCCCAGGCTCCTCTTCCCAAGATCAGCTTCAGGACAGAGGGATGGACAAGCAGGAAGGTCTCCAAGTCACCACGCTGCTCAACACATCTCTTTGCTTGGGAGATGGGTGCAAGCCACAACCTTCCTGAGGAGGGGAGCATCAGCCCTTGCATGGAATCTGCTTTCTCTGTACTGAGCTTCCAGAATAACCTGCCCAGGATAAGCCCACTGCCCTGGAGCACCTCAGCAGCCATGCCACGCTAGCCCACCTTCTCCAGCATCTTCTGCCAGAACTGCCGCCACAGTATGATGACAATGATGGCCACCAGGATGAAGATGATCGCCACCAGGCACCCAATCAGGATTCGTGTGTTGCTGTCGTCTACCTTGAGTGTGGGGTCTGGCAGAAGAAGGGCACAGCAGGAGCTGGTCACACGGATGTGAGGAGAGCCCCTGCCCCTTTCCTCAGTCTGATGGAGCACAGCCCCCCAGAGCATCCTCCACCCAGCACAGGGTGACACACTTTCAATGCCTTACCATAAGTCGTGGGGACCACGGGTGCCTCAGCGGGGGGCACCGAGTTGTTGTACATGGCTGCATCTGGCAAGGGAGAAGAGAAGAGCATCAGGGTGGGGCGTGTGGGTGCCTCACAGCCCTGCTGTCTCCTTGAAGCCCCTGCCCAGGAGGGTCTGGTTCCCCCGGGGCTCATGGCAATGGGTACCTGACTGGAAGGTGATCTCACTGAACATCATCCAGGTGTCAGCAAAGTAGTACTGGCACTTGATGGCACTGGCCATGCGGTGGAACAGGGGCACAGTGACAAAGCGGGCGCTGGGGTTCACATCATCCACGACCAGCACCGAGGAGACAGTGCTGGGCTCCCACTCACTGGCATCAGCACGGAAGTAGCACTGCACCTCCTTGAAGATCTTCACCCCTTTGGCGAACATGTTGTTGCAGTGGACCTGTGGGTCAGCCTGTCAGTGTTGCCACAGACGGGGACAGGGACGGGGGACAGGGTGGGGGGTGTGCAGACCTTCATAGCGGTGAAGTTCCTGATGCGGTCGAACTCGAAGGTGATCTCCACGTAGCCACCAGTGGTGCTCTCGTTGCGCCAACCAACGTAGTCATAGCCCGGCCAGACATGGTACTCGTGGGTCTGCGTGAAGTCGTCCAGCCCCGACACCCCATCCGTCAGCTGGCCCAGGCCTTCTGTCATGCTGGCACGTGCAAGGGGGGAAAGGGAGCGTGACTCTTGCCAACCCCACAAACCTGCCACCGCCCAGCACTCCCTCAGCAGCTCCTCACAGCCGCTGGGACACTCAGGAGGGGGTTTTGTTATTGGTGTTCTTTCTGGAAAAGGCTGTAGGGTGCTGAACATGCAGTGCAGCTAGTGTAAATCCAAGGGAAGTGCTGGGGTTGCTTTCCTCATCATGCTATCCCCCTCATGATGTGTATCCTCCCCAAGCTGGCCATCTCCCCCACTTCAGGGAAAACCCAAGCATTTGCTTTGCTGAGGATCAGCCTGACAGTGCAGAAAAGAAAAAGCTCCATCCCCCTCCCGCCCAGCATGGCACCCAGTCCTCACCTGTACCCAAATGCCCCATCATACACCGAGTCGTTCAGGTAGATGACGGTGCCCCCAGGAAGGATGAGCTGTTGCCCAGCTGGTGCATTGTAGGACACCAGCCCATCTGCAGGGAGGGGAGGGTGAGTGGGTGGACACCCTGCCAATCCCAGGGCTCTGCCAGCCCCCAGCAGGTCAGACAGCCCCCAGTGGGATGGCCAGCCCCCCAGCTGGGCTCTTGGGATGCAGGGACAGGCACAGAACTGCACCACCCACCCAGCCAGACGCAGCCATACAGCTCCACACGCAGGCAGACACTCATGGAGTGGTCAGTGACGGGGATGAATCGGACAAAGCGGGCGATGAGAGGCGGCTCCAGGTCCTTGAGGACAATGTCATAGGGGTTGGTGTTTCCATCCAGCACCTGGGGAGAGAGAAGCATGGTGGGGATGGGCAGGAGGATCCTCCTCACCCGCAACCCCGTGCAGCTCTCACTTGCCTCCTCACCTGCTTCCCATGCCGGTTCCTCCAAGAGATCCAGCGTGTGCCATCCCGGCTATAGTTGATCTTGTACATAGGAGCAAACTCATTGCCATGGCCCTCAGCGTGGCGTCCCTGGGTGCCCACCAGTGTGATGAAATGCAGGGCATGCAGGTCAATCTGCAGGAATTCCTTCAGGTCGTTTGGCTCCACTGCAGTCTCAGGGCACCAGGCTCCATCGCCATCCTCTGAATCCAACCTGTGAACCCAGAGTGGAGAAGCTGTTTGCAGCCAGCCAAAGCCAGCCCCATGTCCTCCTTCTCCCCTCTGTGGCAGCCCAGACCTGGCATGGGTTTTGCAGGAAGGTCCCCACACTCACCGTCCATACTTGGCAGCTGTGGACTCAGACCACTGGCTGGAGGCCGAGATGTCCTCATCAGGAATGTGCCCACCTGACATTCCCAAGGGGTACCGACACACCGCTGAAACAAGACCAGCAAGGCACTGAGCAGGCATCCCTCCTCACCTCCCCAGCTGAGATATGTATTGAAAATGGCATGGGCTGGGGCACATCCACCATGTCACAGGCACTGCACCCCCAGCACAGCACTCTCCATCCCCCTGACTTACTGGGAGGATGAAGCAGGATGGGATGGTCCTGCTGAGGCAGACACCTGCCCGAGCAAACAAAGCCCAGCTCAAAGTGAAGCAGGAGCAATGGGAGGCAGCACTCCAAGGGCCGACAGGCACATGAGGCCCTGTCCCTGGTGATCCTGTCAGTCTCACTGGCAGGCATCTGGGCTGTGGTGGGGAGTCTGTGAGCCGGCACTGCTATCCCCATGCTCCTTGTTGTGGGGGAACCCAAAGAGCTCACTCCAGAGGCCACTCACTCAAAAAGCTCACCTGCAGCAACTGTGCTGTGCTGCCCTGCTGCTCCCCCCACCCGCCTGGAGGACCAAGTCACAAAGGCGGGTGCTCACCCTCCTCACTGACCCCTCAGCTCCCGTCACCAGCCCTGCTCCCACCCTGGCTACTAGTGGAAAAGTACTCAGTGTGGCAGGCGGGCTGTGTCCCTGAGTGGCAGCCGGCTCCCCCCAGCACTGCATCCATGCTGCTTCCCAGGAGTTATTTTTTCACGCCTGGCTGCCAAGAGCACTGCTGAAAGGCCGGCTTGTTTGGCCATGTTTACTGTCTGGCCGCTGGCTCCGGCCCACCGTGCTCCCTCCACACGCCACCCCGAGCAAACACCCACAACGAGGAAGCAGAGACCAGGCAGGATGCTGTGCCCAGGATACCTCCTGCCCCACAGCCTCCACCTTGCCTGCTGCTGCACTGGCAAGGAACATGCATCCCAGTGTGCCACCGTCCCTGGAACACCGCGCCACAGGGACCATCTCCCACAACAGACAGAGGGATGAGCGTATCTCATGAACTTTGGCACAGTGGGAACATCACTTCTTGTCTCCAGCTCTCCTGCTTGTGATGCCTTGCAGAGCGCAGCTCCCATTGAATTCCCATTTAATTCTTTCCAAACATGAAGCCAGCCCATCTCCTTTGCCATAAGTAATAACAATCCTGGCCAGGCAAAAACAATGCTGGCAGGCTTAGATGTCTGCATGATAAACAGGTTTGCCTCCTCAAGTAACCACCATGCAACCTCTGGGGAAGACCCAGTGAACTCTTCCCACGGATGCAAGAAGCCTTTGAAGGGACTTGTTACAGGGATGCCCCAGGGAAACCCTGGTGTGCTGAAGGAGCCTGAGCTGTGTCCATCCCTGCAGCACAGGATGGGGCTGAGCCCTGCAGAAACAGCCATCTCAACACACTTCTCCCACTGACGGCTGGCACAGTGTTGTGGTTTCCAAGAAGAAGCCAGGAACCCAGTCAAGCCACTTCACTAAAGCCACCCTTGGTTTGCTGTGACCGCCAAAGAGGGCACAACCCAGCAGCAGAAAACAATATCCTGGTGTATACCAGCCTTCTCGTCATTTTTCCTGCCTCTCGGACCCCTGGACACAACACCCTGGCACCTGGCAGCCTCAAAACTGAGCAGGCTCAATGAGCCCCCAGTGCAGAAGAGCCAAGGCTCCGGCTGCAGCACTTTGCCCATACCCAACACCCTGCCAGCCGACAGGAGTAGGACAGCACTAGCCATGTGCAGGACAACAGAGTGGCCAGGCAGGTGCAGGCTTAGGGGGCCATCACATTCTGCTCCCAGAGCTAGGAAAGTCCCAGAGATGACGTGAGCCCAAACTTGGACATCCTAGCAGGAGCACAGACCAGGGAAATGCCTCTCATGGCACCTGTAGGCACCTGGTCCTCATCTCACTTACCAGGGTTGACCTGGGCTCTCGCAGCCTGCAGGACGTGCAGCAGCAGCAGTGTCAGCAGCAGAGCTGGTCTGGGGGTGGCCGGCATGTCGGCAGTCCTGTGGAGGCAGAGCCAGGCTCGTCACGCTGAGGCAGCTGAGACACATGCTTGGGGCAGCCAGCTGAGGGTGGAAGCACTTCCCCTCCATGAGCCCCTGTGTTCCCACCTCAGCCTCGGTGGAGCAGCAAGGCCCCAAACCTCACAGAAGTGATGGCAGTCAAAGGGGTCTCGGTGTCCCATCCCCTTCACCACCATTCCTGGGAGCTGTGGTATGCCACATCTCTGGAGCTGGCCACATGGAATAGCCACGGGACCCACACAAACCTCCCAGGGCTCTGCTCGGACCAACACGAACCTCCCTGGGCTCTGCTTGGGGCTGGCGCCAGGCTGAAAGGCTCCGGCTGGGCCGCCCACCCTTGGACAGCTTTGAAAGCAACAAGTTGCACAACCCCATCACAGTAATAGCACGTTTCAACAGGCAGTTTCCCTGCCTCCTGGCTCCGGATAGAGGAGAGCAGATAATCACCCGAGATTTACAGCGGATTTATTGTGACAGAAGTGGCAGAGTGGATCCCAGGGACGTGTGACAGAGAAAGGTGTGACAGAGGGCATGAGAACCAGCTTGCCCCCATTGCCTCGAGGGGAGCAAGGGATGGAGCTGAAGGAGACTGGGTGTCCTGGCAATGGAGCTCAGTCTGCAGCAAGGAGAGAAAAGAGTCTGGTGCTGTCAGGGCTCCTTCTCAGAGAGTACAGTCCAGAGCACAAGGAGATCTCTCCAGGACATGCCTGCCCTTGCATCAGCACTGCCACCACAGCCATCAGTCTGGCTCTGGCCAGCCCCCAACTGCCAGGAATCCCCAGAGCCCAAGAAGTTCCCGTTGCGCCCACGCACCTCTGGGGAACCTCCACAGGGCTTGGCACCACACTGGGGGATGTACCAGGGACACACCTAAATGTCACCAGCCCTGCCCTAGACTTCCTGGTTTTCCCCCCCTCCCCTTATTTGCCAGGGGGGCACTTCACACAAGCAGATGCAGAGTCACACTTCACACTAGGTGCAGATTAGCCCTCTTTTTTATTAAAAAAGGCTATTTTAATCTAGTTTAAATGCACATTAAACATTAAAAGAACAACTTACTAACCTGGGGGTTAAACAGATCACAGCTCCTGACCAAATGGAACCTGGCTGATGGGGTAAATCCCAGCTGAGTGCACTGCACCAGGGATGTCTGGGCTGGGCTGGCACATCCTCAAGGCCAGCCCAACACCAGTGACACCACAGGTGGATGCTTCGTTATGTCCCTGCATCTACCCCACAGCCTTGTCCCCATCACCAAGAAAAACCTAAACCAAATCCAAACAAGCTGCCACACATCAGATGCCTCTATCCCACAAAGCCCAGCTGGAAAGTGCTGGATATGGCCCTGGTCACTGCCAAAGCCAGGGTTTGGCAGGGCAGGAGCAAGACAGGGGCTTGCTGTGACCATGCCAGCACCCAAGGGGAGTGTAAAACACCAGGAGCTGCCACCTGTATCCTGCTAGAGTCTCTCTGCACGCCACAGCACATTGCTGGATTCCTGGTGGTCTCTGCTAAACACCATGAGCTCTGCAGGAAGCACAAATAAAAACCTGCACTTGAAGTGATTCTTCTCTCTTTTTTCCAATTTTTTTTTTAACAGAACAATATGTGGTTCCTTTTTTTCCTGTTCCCAGCTGGGAAAGTTTAGCTAGTTGCAACTAACTCAACTGCAACTGGGAATTTCAGCTGCATTGCCGAGAGGCACACAGGAGGCTCCTGTGTTTGATGATGGCCAGTTCCCCCAAAATTAAAATCGCAATTTCCTTTTGCATTCCAAAAATATACAGGGATTTTTTTTCCCCACTATTCTTTCAGGCTGTGTAAAGTCTTTAAGCATTGGGATACCAGATGCTGAAATGTCCTGCAGGGAATGTATTTACATTGAATCTAATATAGGGAAATCATCACCACATAGCCTTTGGGAAGTCCTCACCAATCCTTAGGGGAGTGGGGCTGGGAGACAGCGGGAAGACAGTGACTCAGGCCCTGAGGCTGGGGGCTAAGGGACACACAGTCCAAGCAGTATTGGCAACCCAGCTGGAAATAATTTCTGCTCCACCAACCCTGCAAAAGGGATGGCTTTGCAACGTTTTGACTGAAAATGTTTGCTGAAAATTTTCAATTACTGGAAACTTTTAGCCCAGAGAGTTTTTGGAGCTCCTCCCTGGCATCACCTGGGCTTTGAATTTCCCTTTTTTTTTTTTTGTTTTCCCTTTTTATTTCTCCTCTCTTATTCTACTGAAATAACAAGGGAAAATTAGTGGGGGAAAAACTATACCTGCATATGTTAAGAGACAAACCCCACCTGAGCCGTGGTCCCTCTTGCCCTCTACCCGTGTCAGCTGGTGAGGTCCCCAGCTCACTTCCCAGGAGGGCACTGCTGCCCGTGCCGGCCCTGGAGGAGCATCAGCCATGGAGAGAGGGCTGGATGGCAGCAGGTTCCGGGCATGGGTCTCCCAGAACTTCTAGGGCTCCCGCTGCAACTCCCCATCCTTGCATAGGGCTGGGAGTCCCCTCCTGCTGAGATGGCAGGACATGCAAGGGCCACACTATAGGGTATGTCCTCAAGCAGTGAGAGGCTCCCTGTGACCCTGGACCGAGGCATGTGGTGTTTGGGTAAGGGGGTTTGGGATTCCCACCCCAGCTGGCACTACAGCCCCCAGCATGCCATGCCACCAGTGCAGCCTTGGTGTGAGCTCAGTACAGCATGACGGGACCTGTAGTCCTCCTCCCTTCCAAAAATGCCATTTTAGACCTTCTCTGGGCTGGATGCAGCCCCATTTTCTGCAGCGGCAAGCGCCTCCCCAGCCACAGGCTGGCTGGCTCAGCCCGGGGCATCGTAGCCGGCACATCCCCGTGGCTGCCAGCTGCCCTGGAGAGACCTGCCGGGAGCACAGCTCGTGGCTGGGGGGCCTGGGAACACGGTCCTGTGGGTGCTGCTGCAGCAAGCGCTCCCTGCCAGCCAAAACCTTCCAGCCCTCCTCCATGCTCTGTGCCACAGTGCACGGCATCGCCCCACCACGGTGCAGGGCTCCACAGCATTGCTCCGACACCACGCAGGGCTGGGAAGCCACAAGTGGGTTCCCAGCGCCACGACAGGGCACAATGCTCAACAACACCAGACCAGTGGCCATGTGTCCCCTCCTTAGTGTGACCTGGTGCCTGGCCGGGGGACCCTGGGGACAGCAGGGCCTCTCTGGCTGGCCAGCACTGCCGCTGGCTCTGCCAACAGACACATAGGCAGGAGCTGAGGAGGGACACCAGGAAATGCTAGCCCCGCACGAGGCACAGGGGAAACATCGGCAATGGGGGGACAGCTGGTGAAAAGTGGCCAAACATCACCTCCCCAGGTGGGAACACTGCCTTGATTATGCCCCAGCCTCTTCCCAGGTAGACCCACACCCCAGCCCCTCTGCCCAGGTTCCTCCACAGAGCACAGCTCACCCCATATCCCCCCAAAATCCCAAGCCTACGAGGGGCAAACGTCTCCCCACGTACACCCGAGCGACTCACCGGAGCGGGGAGGCGGTGGTGGGCGGGTGGGCTCCTCGCCCCTCGCCTGGGCCGGGGGAGCCAGGCGAGGAGCGAACTTCCCCGGGCTGATGCAAGATGCCTCTGGGAGCGCGTTCGCATTCTGCGGATTCCTGGGAGCCGGCCAGAAATCCCACAATCCTACATCTTGCACATTTGGTTTCAATTAGGGAGCAGAGAGGGGGAGCCAGTCAGCGATCCGGGCTGGCTTTTCGGCAGAGGTTATTTTCCTCGGCTCAAGGGAATGTGCGCAAAGCTATAATTTACAGCAAAACCCATTCATAGCGCAAGAGAAAAAAAATAAAAAAATCCGCGTGGCCGGCAAGGAAACTTAAAGCAATAGGCAGCATTTCCTTTTCCAGCACTTGCCCCTGTGGCTGTGGGATGGCATACGTGTCCAGGACCCTCCTCCTGTACCGTGGGGTCAGGTGGGACACCCCCAAAACACGGGCAATGGAGACACTCCACGAGGCCCAAGGGTCCCACATGCACTACCCCTCTCCGGGCCCCTAGTGGGAAGGGTATCAAACTCCTGCACGGGCACACGTGGCCAGGACACCAGCCAGAAAGCCGACCTGCCTGGCACATGGCATGGAATCAGTGCTCCAACTCCCCAAGCTCCACGCTGAGCTGGTGGTTTTACATCATTTCCAGGCACTAGCTTGGTACTATTGCCACTGACTACACAACATGGCAGGCAGAAAATAATAATAAAGGGCTCACATTAATTTTTGTGCAACAGTGAAAATTGCATTTAAAAAAATTTTTTTAAAGCAATTTTTTTTTTACACTAGTGTTTTGGCTGTATTTTATGCCACTGCCACATTGTGGGAGGGAAGCAGCACCCCTGGCAGCAGGCCAGCAGCTCCCCAAAAAGCTCTCCCACCCTGCAGAACATGCCACAGCCCCAGGGCTGCAGGCCTGCTCCTAAACCCAACCTCCTCACCATACTCCCAGCCCGTTTGCTCTCCAGACAGACCAACCCAATCATGGGCAGGGGAAGCCACCCACTACCCACAGCAAATGCTGGTGACCCTTGCCACTGCCACCAGAGAGGTGCTGCAGTGCCAGCTGGGCCAGGGGTGCAGGGGCAGGGCACAGCTTCCTCCAGGCTGGCAAGGAGGGCAGGCAGGGAGTGTGTCAGAGCACTGCCTTCTGCAGGGCTCTGCAGTGTGCCTCCAGGTACTGCCCCAGATCAGCTGGCAAGAAGCACAGGCTGCCCTACGTGCACGGCAGCACAAACGCCAGGCAGCTCCACTCCTCTCCTCCTGCTACCTGGAATTGGTGCTCAAATAACTTGGCAGGAGGCAGCGCTGTGTTGCTCTGCCCCAGGACCTAATGCAGAGGTGGTGGTCTGCAGAGCCAGACAGCCAAAGCCTCCGCCACACACAGCCCAGAGAGCCCGCGATGAGCCACCAGCAGGCTCAGCACAGCCGGGACCCCCCAAGTGGCCCTGGCTTCCCAGGCACATTGGGGAACCGAGTGCTTTGGCCGAGCCCGGGATGCCCAACAGCCACCTTAGCACTCAGGGGACTTGGTGACTTCCCCCGAGGGGAGTGGTTTGGACCCATTCCCAGCCCTGCAAAGGAAAATCCCTCTCCAGGCAGCCAGGGGGCAGCGGGAGGCAGTGACCACACCAGGGGCTGCGGTGAGACTCGGGATCAGGAAAGAGGCTGGCCAAGGATCCTTCTTCCCAAACAGGAAGGTGCTCTGCCCGAGGGCATCAACACCACACTCCACAGCGGTGGGCTCTGGCAAGAGCCAAAGAGCCCTCTCAGGAAAAGCAGAGGGCACATGGCACTGCTGGAGGACTCTGTGCCAGGCTGGTTTCACCCTGAGCACACCTGCCTGTTCCTACCTGCTCAAGGCTTGCCACTGTTTGCAGGACTACAAGAGAAAGTGCAACCCTTTGCTTCCTCCAGAAATGTCCCAAACAAGCACTGCAGGCCAGAGAACCTGTCTGCAGCCACCCCAGGCAGCAACCCTTGCTGCACTGGGCAGAACACTTGGCATGATGCAGTCAGCAATCTGCTCTGTGAAAAGAGCCTCTGTGGAAAGTCATCGTCACTCAAACACCAAGAGATGACAAACAGAAGGGACTTAGTTTAATTGAGTGCTTCCAGTTGTGCAACATACAAAGGATGACCAAAAGGGAGGACATGGGCAATGATAAGGACCCTATTAAAAAAAATAGCCATGTAGATTTAAGAAAAATAAAAATTCAAGATTAAACCCAGCCCCGTACCATAAAAATCCTCTCTCTGCATGTACAATGACTATTACTATATACATGTTTAAAAATAAATGCCCACAGCCTGGAGCGCAAAGAGCAGCACCATAGCTGTGCTTTGTGGCAGGGGAATCCATAAAGTGTTTGGTTTTTAAATTAAAATATAAATAGAAGAGTACAAGGTGTCAAGAACCGAGTGGGTTACATCCTTCCCTGCACAGGGCCAGAGTGAGCAGGACCAGCCCCTGCCAGTCACAGCTATAAACCATCATGTGTCCGAGTTCTCTGTAGGACAGGCAGCCATGCTTGGGTACTCTGCTGCCCCTACATCCCATTCTTCACCAGCTCGTGGATCCCATCCTCATCAATAATCAGAGGTGCACGAAACTCTCGGTCCTTCACATACTTTTCCAGACCCTACGGGGAGACAAAGTGGCTCATTAGGAACCCACCACACATCTTCTCTGCTGACCCACTGAGCTGCTCACAGGTGGCTCTGGTCTCCTCTCATGCTAGCAGCTTGGGGGACACTGTCTCAAAAAGCCCCCCAGCAAATTCAAGTCACACTTTGGTGGCTTATCCCCTCACACATGTGCCCTGCCAGCCCCTCCACCTGTCTAGTCCATCTGCAAGGAGCTCTTCAGCTCTGGAGAATCAGTACTCACTTCTCCTCCATAGGAGATGAGGGGAGAAATTTCACACTGGATTGGCAGGTCATTTGCATCCTTCAAGCTGCAGGGAAAAACACAAAGTCCACAGAGTTAGCTACATCCCACTGGGGCACACAGATGGGGCCCAAGATCTCGCTGATGCCAGGCAGGGGGGTCAGTGGCTGTCTGGGGCACCAGTGGCTGCTGGCCCACACAGACCCCACCAGCACAGAGCTACCCTGGGTTAGTCAAGCCTTGCGTGCTCTCCACAGAGCTGCGAGCTAAATTTTAGATACCAGCAGCAACTGAAAGGGAAAAGAGCTTTAAATGAGGCTTTAATGATGCCTTTCCATGTGTGCAACTACAGCAGTACCTTTGTACCCAGCCCCACTGTTTTTGATGCTGCATGCAAACCTCTTCTTCCTCCTCCTCCTACACCCTTGAGGTGAGGTGAGATGCACTCACACAGCACTCTCCTGTTTGCCTGGTCACAACAGGTGTTTTTTAAGCACCATCTTGCTTAAAGCACAACTTGAGGACACAGGGTAAGCCCGTCTGCTCACTCAGAAATACTCCCTGCAGCACTGCCTGCTCCTCCTGCTTTTGCCTCTTAGATCAACTGTCTCAGCTCCTTTGTTCTGCCTGTGAGCTGATATTGGTGAGCAAAATGTCAGAACTACATCAGCACTGCTCACTGCAGCAGCACTGCTGGGCAGGGGGCTGCGTGGGGTCCCTGACCCTGCTCCTGTTGCCTGACCCTTTGTAAGATCCTCCTAGATGCTCCCTGGATCCAGCTGGCATGTAAGTCTGGACAGGAAGTGCAGGTGTATAGAGCCAAGAAGAAGCCACAGCAGCACACCAGGGTGCCCCTTCCCAGCCACTCTCCATGGCAGCCAGGCAGGCATGGCAGGATGTCATCTGTGACAACACTCCCTTCACTTATGTCAAAGATCTTCCCTGCTGCCACACACTCACTCAGCCACCTCCTGTCCCAGCTGTAAATAAAACTCACCTATTCTAACCCAGTCCTCATATTTGTGTTTGCCCTGGAGCTAGATTCAAGATAATTGTTTAAAAAAATAAAAAACTGACATTAACTGGCAATGAAGGGTAAATGTAGGGTAAGGTGCATTCTTTTTCCTCCACTAGAGTGTAAGTAGTGTGATGGCCTAGTCATAAACCTGAAAACACCTGGAGTCTGGAATCAAAACAAAGATCCTAGGTATAGCAAACCAGAAAGTACTAGAAAGTATCACTTCTGAAGGGAGGGAAGGTAACAAGCTTGCTTAGTCTGTGTGTCATTTACACTCACCAGCTCCAAGTCCCAGTCACTCAGACCTGCCCTGTCCCTACAGAATATGCTGCTGTTAACAGAAGTGTTAAAGCTTTCACATGTATTCTTGTAAACTTTCAAGTGCTGAGCCAGGGGCTTTCCCTGGTGTCATAGTCTGAATCTGCCAAACTCAAGAGCTGAAGTCACACAAGGCACAGCTGGCTGCTGCGCCCAGATTCACACATGCTACATCAAAGCCTGCTTGACGTTTGCTTAATGTTTTTAATCCCATTTCAATCTGCCTGGATGCCTGGTGGACATCAGGAGACGGCAGCCATCTCCAGCTCTGGGACTGGCCAGGACCAGTCCAAGCTGCACTGTGCTGTGACAAACACAGGAGTGCCAGCATGTTTCCCAACAGCATCCCGCCTGCGAGGTGCCCTTTGGGGGCTGTGTGCAGTCAGCATCTGGCTGCTGCTGCCTCACATCTGTACCAGCAGCACAAGCTCCCTCCAGCTATCCCTGAGGGCTGCGCCTGCAGAAAGGAAGGAGCAGATGCTGCCTACTGCCCACCACCATGAGAAGCAGCACCCACCGGGTCCAGCAGTGGGACATGCCCCACTCCCCGCATGCGGCCCCGAGCCCCCCGGCCCCGTTAGTCACTGCGGGCGCCGGTCCCCAGCGCAGCCTGGCCTACAGCCCGTTAGTACCTAAGCACAGCCCCGCCACCATGCCCGCTGCACGGTATAGTTACTTGTCATTGACATCTGCTGGGGTGGCAGCTGACCTTCCGTTTGTGACGCTACACGGGAATAAACAAGGGTTAGCAACGGGAGAAAAAACAGAGCAGAACAAGTCTGGGGTTTGCCGATCTCCAAAGGGGGGCACGTGGAGGTCTTGTGATCAAGGGATGCCATGACTCCAGCCTGGCTGCTGTATGGATCTGCTGGTGTGCTTGGGCTTTAGGGAGCCGCCTCCTCTCTGCAGAGGCAACTTTGGCTGCTCAGTGGAGGCTGGCAGGATTCTGTTCACACGCGTTGAATCGGAAAGCAAAGGTGCTGCTGACTGAGCGCCATCCCTGTTGCCACCACTCAGCCCACATCCAGCTCTGCCCCATGGATCACCCAGGAGAAACGACCCGTAGCTGGGTCACTTCAGTGACACTGGTGTCAGGAGCATTAAAATGCGGAAGGGCTGGGAACTGCCTCATGCCTTGTATCCAGCCCTAGAAAGGATGCAGGAGTGCCAGGAGCAGCAACTCACCGAGGGATGGCAGGGATGCGTGTGCCATTTTCATCCACGAAGTGCCCCCCTGCATTGAGAACCCAGCAGTGGTGAAGGGACATCAAGGCATGTCGGGCCGTGGTGGGGTTGTCCTTGCCATTCTGGCTGTCCGCGTTCTTCAGGGGAGAAAACTCATCCTCACGCAGCACCTCATACACCACAAACTTCCTGGGGGGGAAGAGAGCGTGGGAGGGTCAGGCTTGGAAAATGTGGCTGCTTCATCACTTTGGCTTCTCCCCTGCTGGGGCGGCTGAGCTGGGGCCATGGCCCTCCCCCAGCCCACACCCATGGGCTGTTTTCATAGCCCTGAAGGAGGGAGGGGAGGGCCTGGCCTGTAGAATCAACAGATGTTCCTCTGGCCCAGGAGCAGGGCTCAGCCAAGCAGGAGGCAGGCAGTGCCTGTCCCTCCTGCTGCTCAGGTTCCTGCTCATCACTGAGCACAACCACCCACTGCTGCTGATCAGCATGGGAATTGGCATCCTATGGTGACCCTGGGGTATCGCCAGGCACAACTTCAGAGGCTCTCAGAGGTACCCCAGGGAAAGCCAGCAGCCTGTTTGTCACAGAGACAAAAGGACATACTTGGAAAACTGGAAGATGTCAAAGACGAATTTTTCCATCTTAATCCCATTGGGCTTCTCAGGTTGGATTAGCTGCCCTGTAGAGATGTCCACATGCGGGATCTTCTTCTCAGCTACATGGTGCTGCAGCTGTGGTTCATAAGTGCTGCAACGGGCAAAGAAAGAGATGTCACCTGCCTGAGCAAGCCACAATTCCATCTCAGACACTGGTGCAGCAGGAGAGCTGCTCTGCTCTGACTTCAGCTGCCCCGAGGCACGGGGCTGCTCATCCCCACAGCAGCCAGGAGAGGGACAGCCCCACACGCCTGCACTCTGGAAGCAGCATCCAGCCATGGCCAGGAGAAACCATATCTCAAGGAAGTGACTGTGTGGAGAGGCAGAGATCAGGCCACACATGCAGGGGCAAGACATCAGCAGCCTCATCCCAGCATGCCTGCAAACATCTGGAGTTCAACCAGCAGAAAGCAAGGCACAGCCGACTCCACTCAGCACCAGCTCTCCTCCTCCAGCACCCTGACAGCACTTACTTGACTACGTCTTTCAGGAAGGCAGTGGTGAAGTAGTGATTGGCGATGTTGCCTGCATTGAAGAGCAGCCGCCCATCCGGGCCGCGTTTCTGGGCAGTGGCCAGGGAGATCTCACTGTACTCCACCACCTGGTACACACCATCTACTCGGCACACCACGCCGACCGGCTCCGTGGGGTTGGTCTTCTCCACCACCTGCCCAAAGGAAGCACTGTTGGGGAAAGATACCCAAAGCCCTGCACTCCAAATATACTCCCTTGTACACAGAATCCCTGCCAAGGCTTTTTGCTGGGCTGGGATAGTGCAGGGATAGGGATGCTGGAGCCCTCCCCTTCCAGGTCCTTCTGGCAGTGGGGACTAGAGGAGGATGAGATGGCAGGGCTGGGCGACAGGCTGTCAGACACACCCAGAGGGTGCGGGCAGGATCTGGCACCAAGCCCACGTGCAGCTGGCAGAGGGCATGGATATTTTTAGCCAGCTCACTGTGCACAAGCAGGAGGCTGCTGGCTCAGCACAGCCATCCCCCTACACTTGACCTCCCTCCTCTTCCTTGCACTCTACTCCCAGGCACAGGACTACTCCAGCAAATCTCTACCTATCACTGTCACCACAACAGGGTGCACCACAACAGGCAGGGACACAGGGCTTTCTCCTTTCTGCATGCTAGGCTAGGGTTTATTTCCTCTTTCTCTCATGCAGGCCAGGAGGAAGAACTGCATTCCCTTTCTCAGCTTGCTCTCTGAAAGCTTCAAGCCCAGTAAATCCTCTTGCCTGTTTGCCAGAGCTGAGCCCAATGCAAACAAAAACATTCCCTTTGGCTGTTAAACCAGCCTTTAAGTAAAGCTTTGAGTGTGCAATGTCCTGTCCAGGAGACATAGGGCTGGGTTCAGTGTGTCAGCTGCACCCACTGTGCTGTGCTACCCGCAGCCACCCGGAAAACAGCTGCCCAGCATCCGGGTGTGAACCAGGCAGCTCCATAGGGCTCCCAAGCAGCCTCTTGGCCCCAGGGACTAGGGGACCTCTCAGTCCTGGGCCTCTCAGTGGCATATTCCTGTGCAAGGCATGCAAGGCAGAAGGGGAGAAGTGTCATGCAGGGCTCAGTGATGCTCATCCAGGATGCCAGGGGCAGGCAGGACTACCTGAGGAGCAGGTAGGACTCTGGCAGCGTATGTTACTTCCTCATCGAACTCCAGGTACTTAGCTACCCCTCCTGGCTGTGGCAAGCCAGCAAACAGTCAAGGAAAACAGGCAAGGAGCAGGACAGACCTCACTCAGCTCCAGGGAAGCAGTGCCTGCCCTCAAAATCATACCTTGGCCCCACAGTCCGCTCCCTTCTCCAAGCAGAACCCAATGAACCTGGGGTCAGCCACCTTCACCAGGATGTTGTCCACACAGTAGACATGGACACTCTGCACACCCCTCCGCTCCATGTCATCCATGATGCCATGTGCCCCCAGGGCCCGGTAAAGGCCCCCATTGCCATCTGCAAAGGGAACAGACCATTGGAACTGCAGCAACATCCAGATGTCCCATTAGTCACCCATGCTCATCCTTCTTCCCCACAGAGCTGATGTGGAGGGTGATGTGTCCAGCCATACCCCACCCTGGTCCTCCCTCCCAAGATGGACACCTCCCAGCCTGCATCACCCATGTGCCACATCACACTGCAAGACTGCCCTGCACAGGCTCCAGCTCCAAAAGTCTGTCCTCAGCAACATATCTCACCCCTATGCACCCCTCCCGTCAGCTCCTGGCCACTGACCTGGTGCCATAGCAATCTTGCCCTTCTCCTCCAGCAGGATTTTCCCATCAAACCCCAGGGCAGGCAGCATGCCCTGCTGGAAGAAGATGACATTTTCCTTCTTCAAGCCAAAATACCGATGCTTCTGGAAGAACTCCTTGGTGGACTCCATAGTGCGGCCACTTGTCATGATGTACCTGTCACAGAGGAGAAGACACCCAATGAGCAGGGAGGAGAGGCAAGGTGTCACACCCCTCACCCCAAATCTGGGGAACACCCAGGACAGGCTTTACCCACTACACATTTAGAAGGATCTGAACTGCTGTGTGTGGTCCCACCACTCTGGCAAAGCAATGAAGGGCTTCACCTTTCCTTACAATGCATATCTCCACAACCATACATCATCCTGCACAGTGCAGGGGACACTCGGCTGCAGTGGCCAGCTCTTACCTTGACACCAGTCTCCTGCTCACAGCACCAAGGCTTCCCCTTGTTGCCCAGACCCCTGCTCTGCATGGCTGCTCTCTCACATGGGGACACGACATACTTTTCCAAGGACCATGGGGCCGTGCCTGACAACGTGGGACCTGCCAGTGCCACCAACTGAGCCTTGAACCACTAACTCTAGAGGGCTATGCCCACAGCAATAGCACTGGTATCAAGAAGGCTATGTCGACCTACGGTCTCTGGGGTACTAAGGGGGTCTGGGGTCTGCATCAATCCAGGGGAACCTCGGGCTGCCGAGATAAACTGCCTCAATCCAAGGGATCTCTGTTGATATCTACAGGGCTACGCCAACCCACCCGGCTGGACCCATCGGCGCCAACAAGATCCTGCCGACGAGCCCTGCGCCCCCGAGGCCGCCCCTGCGGGCACCGTCCCGGCGGGCCGGGGCTCACCAGGGGATGTGGCAGGCGGTGCCGTGCTGCTCCTCCGCCAGCTGCTGCAGC
>WEIV01029017.1:42101-57402 GCA_013390005.1 Calyptomena viridis
ACCCAAAGCACAGCTCACCGCCGCCGCCCCGGCCCACGCGGCCCCGCCCGGCCCCGCACCGACAGCGCTGCAGGACGTTGTGCAACCGCTGCATCTCCCGCGGAGGTTCCTGCGTCACGGCGTGGTCTCTGCCCCCGATGACATCCCTTCGGAAACCGTTACGCCAGAGCCAGCGTGGAACGCGCCCGTGTGTGCTGTGAGTAAGCGGTGCTGCCGCAGGAAGGCGAGCCCCGAGTGACTGGGAGGGGACACGGTGGGCTCTGGCCAAGCAGAGGTCACCCCAGCGCTCCCACCGGGGTTGTCAGCCATGCTGGTGCACAAGGTGAGCAAGTTCCAACAGCCACGGGTGCCAAGCACAAAAGCCAGCACCACCAGACTGAGGCCCTGGTGCAGGGTGAGAACATGCCCAGCTACGTGGTGTTTCACCATCAGTCCCACAGGAACAACACGCTGGAAAACCACTTAGTACTGAAGCATCATTTATTAATCACCTGTATCAAGCACACATCTGCTCGGCAACGGTGCGTGACGGGATATACAACAGTTGACATCTAACCCGAAGGGAGGCACGTGGTTACAGGATCCAGCACAGCAGGAGGAAGTGTACTGAACCCTCTGGAAAGACAACCCAGGTGCAACAGGGTGCTCAGGCTATGTTGTTAGGAGGCTGAAGACCAGTGAGAATAAAATTAGGAATACACTTAAGATTGGAGCTGACTTGTGCTTTGGCCAGTGATTTAAACCCCAGTTACCCTACGACTAAGGTAGGACTACATAGGTTGGTGCTATCAAGGGCTATTGGGAGGGAGCAGCACAGACCAGGAAACCCAGCAAACATCTGAGCAGGAAACCTCAACACTTCCGCACCTCAAGCAGGCAGTAATCTGGAGATGAGGAAAGCCAGGCCTATCCAGGCACACACCACGACAGACTCCTTTGATTGAATCACAATGTACACTTCAGATACAATCTAGAGTTAAGAAAGGTTTTAGCAGGGCTAAAACTTATGCCAAGCCACCACTATGTTGCTGAGACACCAGAGTGAGCATCATCTTGAGAGAAAAAGTCTTTGAAGGCAGAGAGTGAGGAACAACAATAAAATGCTTTTAAACCTCCCTGTACCCCACAGCCTGCAGAGGGGTGGATCCAGTGATGGGACAGAGATCAGCACCTTCAGTTCTTGCCAGGAGGAAAATGAAAAGCAGCACTGGCATTTTTGCCCAGCTTAGTGCTCAAGCCTGGACATCTGGAGAAAAAAACCTGGTAACAGAAGTTTGCATTTTAAGGATTTATTTAGTTCCTATTAAAGCAGCTGAACAAAACCCCAGCCAAACTCTGGTGGAAGAGTTCTACCATGCTGCCGGAACAGGCTGTGACTCCTCTCTAAGATTAAACCTGGCAGAGCTCCTTATCTTTAGCTGAAAATCCAAAGCATAATTCAATTGAAAAAGAGACATGCTCGATAGATGATAGAGCAGCTCACAGTCCTAGAAAAAAGCATGTGAGAACTTAAAACACATTTAAGTTCTGCACCTGCACCTCAGCATGTCCCTGTCCCTGTACTGCTGTAGGTGACAGACTTCACACCCTCCACCCAGGGGAGCTCCCTGTGTCCCCACGTGGGCTGGCACTCAGTGGGGCAGGAACTCTTGGGTCTGTTCCTACCAGTTAATGCTGCTGACATGATGGCATTCAACATATGTATGTCTGGGCCAAAGTGCTTTGACCCCTGGCTCAGCCACAACACAGAGCTGAGGAGGTCAGTCAATACCTACCAATACTTTAAACACTGCTCTTCACATAGGAAAAACCCTCACCCAGTTAATCATCCAATTCCTCCCAGACACTAAAAGGTGCTTCACTGCAAGGACAGTTAAATTAAAAGCAATGAATCACACAGCCCATCTATGCAAAGCTGCTTAACAGCTATGTACACCAAAGTAGCATCATTCCCAGAAAAATGTAATCAGCAAATCACACCTTAAAACTCATTGCGGCATCTTTTTTTTTTTCCCTGGCAAGCCCACCATCTCAAAGGCAACAGGAGAATTCAGAGATTGGTCCTTTCGGGGGGGTTTGGGAAGGGCCACAGTAGACAGGACTATACACCAGTAGAAAGAGGAGCTCAGACTTGTGAAATGCTACAGACATTGGATCTTCTGACACATCACGTGCAGGGCAAAAAATCAAGAACTAAGTGCAGGATTCCAGCAAGTCCAGCATCAACAAGATGCAAACAGTAAACTGCAAGGTAATTAGGGTATTATTCCAGGGAAGGTCAGGGATGGTTCAGGCAGCAGCCCACAAGTATTTCAGCTGGAGAAAAGAATTCGGGAGGGCTCTCCTCCTCACTGAAACTGGTACCAGGGCCACAAGCCAGAATAGACTAGTCACCCTCTAAGCAGGGCTGTTTCACCCTGCGCTCGTCAGAAGCAAAGTGCCCACTCTGCAGGGAGAGGCTCTGCTGGGTTATGGGTTTGGACACTCCTGGAAAACAACCACTGGCTACCCCACACCAGCAGCTGTGTGGGCACCTGCCAGTGCACCGAAGCCACGTGAGCAGAGTGTGCTTTAGGGGGGAGCAGTGATGCTGCTCGCCCAGGGCTTTTTCCCCAAAAGCATGTGGCAGTTGTCCCTGACCTTCTCCTGGCTAGTCAAGTCTGATGACTGATTAAGCCCTTTCCATACAGAATCTCAGATTGCCTCAGGCCCTTTGTGTAACCTATGAAGGACCAAAAGTGTCAGTGCTTCTAATCTACAAGTCTAACGGGTTAATGCAGAACCAAAATGCACAACACAGAAAAGCCAAGCGTGGGACCTACGACAAATATTTGTTCTTTTAAGACTCACAGGGCAGGAGTCCTGCTGAGACACAAAGAATACTGCGTGCTGTAGCACTCCTTCCCAAAAATATCACCTAAAGACGCTTACATATTACAGACAATTTGGCATCAGAGCTAGGGAGAATCAGTGCCAGTGCAGGGTATGCATGAGAAAGATGACTCCACACAGCAGGGTTTTCACATCACCTCAGGCTACAAAGTGCTTACAGGTTGTGTGGGGACTAAGGCTGGCACTGCTCTGACCACATATCCACCATCAGTCCCAGCCCACCCCAAGCATACAAGCAAGCTCAGCTCCCCACAGGCAGTGTCACCCACACCTCGCTGCCCCAGCCCATCATGATGTCTGTGCCAGGTCAGACAGATGGCTCTGCTCAGGTCACAGTGACAGGGAACCCCACAGGCTCAGCAGATCTGATTTCACTGCCTCCCTCTGCTCTACATGAGGAGAAGACTTCAAAGTCCTTCTGGTCTGGTTTAGAGAGGATGGTGTTTCTGCTTCTTTTATTTATTACAGGTATCAGCAAAAAGCAGGGAAGCCTTCCTCCTCTTCCTCCTCCCCTGCACTGGAGAAGAGCACATGTGTTATAGGAAAGCTTAACAAAGAAATCCTCTCCCTGGAGCCAAGTCCAGTGCTAAGGCCAAGACTTTGGTCTCACTTCAAATCACTGAAAAGAGCTTGCCAAGATCTGCTCAGCCTCCCAGGCTCCCACTGTCACCACCCCTGCCACCTGAGTGCCCACAGGGGCAGAGCCACACACCCCCTGAACACAAGCAAGCACAACACACACAAGCACACACTGAAAGCCATCCAGGCCTCCTCGGCACATCACAAAGCAGCAGTAAAGGTTTCAAAGCCCATTCAAGTCCTTTGCATCTTTCCTTCACAGATGACTCGAAAGCAGGGCTAGGAAGCTCTTTTGCACATTCAACTGTAAAACATGTGAGGAAGAGGAGCAAGACAACTCTCCTGATTGTTGCTACTGCCTACAGCAAGTTTTGGTACAGATATCCTCTCTTATAGGCACTCAGTGGATAAAACGTAGCCACGACAAACTTGCCATCAAAAATCTTTCCAGTCAGCATTTTTTGGGCAGCTTTGGAATCACCAGCATTTGCATATTCAACAAAGACCTGAAAGAGAGAGAAGATAAATAGGACCCAGTGCACCAAGCCTCTTGCCCCCTCCCACCCCTGCAACTGGGGAAACCATTCCTGAAGAAATTCTTCCCCTCCATCCTTGGTTGAGCAGACAGCATCAGAGCTAAAAAGGAAAGAGCTGCATCTCTGAATTGGGATTCCATCTCCTGCTCCTCATTTGGTAAGGTGAAAGTATGATGATATTCTACATCCTCAACATTTCCTCTCTCACCCATTAGCTTCTACCCTTCCATCTCATATCCCAGCTCCCCCACTAAAGTTGTTTGGGCAATCTTATATAACCAGGAAGGAACCTGTGCTGTCCTTCAAAATAGCCATCTATTTTTAGCACTGCCATCAACCAGGAGATTTCCAGGCACTGAGCAGCAGTCCTGCAGCACATGGAGTGTACATGGGAATACAGAGCCTCTTCCCTCCATTCACTTACTTGGCCTTTACCAGGATTCTCCTTTGGAATCAACAAGGAAACCACCGGTCCATATTTCTGACACTCCTCCCTTATGTCTTCCAGGATATCTGAGAAAGGAAAGAGCTGGTTGTCTTTCACTTTGCAAACTAGGACGAGCCAAGAAACGAATGAAGGCAAGATGAACATAAGAACACTCAGTCAACACACAGCTTTTTCCTCTCAATTTAAAATAAACAAGCACAAAGTACCACAGCAGAAGCTGATGCTGCTCAATGGCCACGTAACAAGATGGAAGTGTCTCAACTGAGACTCACAAATACAGACCTGCAGGCAGTGAACCTCTGACAGCAGAGTTTGGAGTACATGAACAGTGCTTTTCCTTGCACACAAAGACTGGCCTTCCAGTAGCTAAAACGTTTGGGATTTACAGTTGCCTGCTATGGCACTTGGAGGAGGGGAACTACAGTAACTGCCACAAGCCCTTCTTTGTGTAAGCAGAACCCAGCCTTTAAATTTGTATTCCCAGAGCTCCCTGGCTTTTCCCACACATGGATCTGACAGCAAGCAGAAATGCAAATTCCACCAACATGCCTGGCCATCTACTACAGTTTAAGAAATCCAATGAGATTTTTCAGTTCTCTGCTGAGATCCTGGATAAGTTCATTAGCAAGTTTTTAAGGATCTGTCCTACTGGGCTCCAGACTCCTGTATATGTCCTGCAGAAGTTCAGTGCCAAAAAACCATAATGCAGTCTGTGGGCATTTAAACAAAGAAAAAAAACCACTTTTTTTTTTTAAATCTGAGATCCTTCAAGAACTTCCTACAATCTCTGCAATCTCTGCTTTCTCAATATATTAGTCTTTTCTCTGTTGGTGCAGTTGATCCACTTGGTACCAAATCTCAGCTGAGCAGCTCTTTGTTTGCGTTTCTTGTGCTTATTAATTGCTCACCTTGCTTGCTTTCATATCCCCAGAGCCAAATAAAACAGAGTCTGTAAGACAACACTGCTATATGGGAATTGCAGGGTTGCACCAACCTTCATATTCTTCTTCACACTGCAGAGAAGCATCACTTAGAACATTTAGCAGCCTCAGCACAGGCGTGGGGAGCATCACCAAATCTTCAATATGGGGAGCTGTTTCACATCCATGGAATTAAAGAAAAGAACTCAAAGTCAAAGGAGCAAAAAAACAGGAAGTTGACTCAATATGAATTACAATACACAAGCACTTACTGCTGTTTGCAGTACAGTTTTGCTTCTCTGCACTATTACGTGCATTTACAGTCTGTATTCTGTTTCCAGCTTATCTTCACCTGTGCACTGGGAGACTCTTCCAATGGGTTCAGTATACTCTGCAATTATTCTGAGGCCAGAACCTGAAATTGCCTTTAAAGTTAAGACTAGAGTTGTGTCTACTTAGTTCGGTCTCAGAAACTGATGTGATCTCTAGAGCTATGCTAGTTGAACAAACTATCCCATATATATGGAGATGTGAGAAGATCAAAGAACTACTGTGCAACCTGCCTCTCCTGTCCCTGCTACCAGACAAGCTGAAAACAGGCTGGCCAGCTTCTGTAACTCCAATTCTTAAGTTATACTAAGGCACGGGTCTCAGATCTCCCTAGAATCTTTCAGTTCTTCCCTGAACTTTATGTAAACCTTCCTTCTTCAAAATCCAACTGCAATCCACTGTTTTGCAGACCACCCTACAATCTTGCAACAGAAGTGGGGAAAGCTACTTGGTGACTTAAGCAATGCATGTTGTAGAATCAGGCACGGACACAAGGTGGCTGAGCAGTGATCCTGTGGACAACTTCCCAGGAGCAGAAATAAACCCTTTTGGGCGTTGGACACGGGGCACTTGGCTCTAGAAAACAAGCAGCTCCAGGATGGCCCAGAACACCGATACCACTCTGGGAGAAGGAAACAGTCAAGGTGGAAAGGCTAACTGCAAACTATGAAAGTCACATATGAGGATACCCAATCCTCTAGAAACTCAAAGCCACAAGGACAGTGTCACTTCTCCAGGAAAAAGCCTTGATTTCATGTTCCTGGGTGGAACTGGCATGCCAGTCATGAGTTTAAGATCTGGGAGCCCAACCTGCAGTGCTTGGAGTGTGTTAATGTGTTTATTTGTTTTGGAAGCTACAGCAGCTGAACACAATAGCAGTACCTCACAGCTCTTCCACTTGACAGTGAGAGGGGAGAGAAAAGGGAAGTGGCTTCAATTCTCCAGACTGAGCCTTCTGACCACATTTGCAAAGTGGGCTGTTATTTCCTAGGAAATACTTTTCCAAGCTGAGCACACAAAGCATATGAGGGAGCTGATATCTCTGCTGGCAGCAGACAGAAGATGTTAATCTTGTAGTGCAAGAAGAGAAGCAAGGCCCACAAAGATATTATAAATCTCCTGCCTCACATGGAAGAACCTTTATGAAAAGCTTAGAGTATGAAAAGCTTTATCAGTCTAGACAATGCCCAGAGAGCACTGAGGGGCAGCCCTTTGAAGAAAAATGCTGCCTTCAGATAAGCAGGCATGTTCCAGCTCCAAGTAACTTCTAGGACCATTCTTCCACAGGACTATTTGAAATCAAGATGAACTGGAGACTGAAAGAACATTTAAGTGTCACCTTGTTTTTATATGCTGCCTCTTTTATCCACAAAATCATTTAGGTTGGAAAAGACCTTTAAGATCATCAACTCCAACCCAGCACTGCCAAGTCCATCACTAAACAATGTCCTCAGGTGCCACATCTACACAACTTTTAAATACCTCTGGGGATAGTGACTCCACCACTTCCCTGGGCTTGGCAACCCCTTTAGTGAAGAAAATTTTCCTAATATCCAGTCTAAACCTCCTGTGGTACAACTTGAGGCTGTTTCTTCTTGTTCTGTAAATCTGTTCTTCGTTTCATATGTTTCTTTTCAGAGAGGGAGACCAACCAGCCCACAGAACTCAGTCACCTGGTCTTCTGGTACCCAAGTGACAAATGCATTGCTTGAAATACACCCTTCTGCCCTAAGAGGTACTTTCTGCCCAGTTCCTCTGCTCCTCTTCAAATGCCAGGTGAGACCAACCACACTGACAACACAGGAAAAAAGTTGATGAACTGGAAAGTCAAGACTTGGCTATAAATGACAAGGAAAGCCATTCTCAGCTGTCTTTGCTCTCAACAGAAAAGCCATGTCCAAGTGAAAGGCAATGACAGATCATTTTCTGACTTGCTAGGGAAGCAACAGTAAATGCTTCTCTGTGCAGACAGGCATAAGCACAGGTTTGGCAAAGAGAAGAACCAGCAAAGAAAACTAAGAAAAATGGAAGCTGTTATGGAGACTCATAGCACTAACCACAGAAGCGCCTTCCTCAGTACAGTTGAAGGTCTGTGTGTTTAAAACTAGACCAGAAAGCACTGCCAATATACTATTCCCTCTAAAGCAATACTGGCTGCAAGGTTTAGGCATGGAAGGCAGTTTTGATTACAAAAGTCCCAGTTTCTGAGATGCAAGTGAAGTTTGGAAACAGGAATGAGTTTGTTACCTTTGCCTAATACACAGAAATATCAGTAGCTATAAGAAGCAATACTTAGTAACCTCTGCTGCAAGGTACACCAAGGAGCTTAAGAAAAGCAGGGCTAAGATTCAAGAGCCAGCCAGAAATTGGGTGCTTGAAGCATTTTTTATGCTGCAGAAAAGCTGGATGCAGAGTTCTTCACTGGTGTTCTTGAAAGACAAGCTCTGGAGAATGCTACCGTGTTGCTTTTGGAACAGAAAACAGGGAAGTCTCAGCCCACCTTTTGCTGACCACCTGCAACCCACAGAGGGAGGTCCTAAGGAAATGCCACTATTTACTAAATTGAAGGGAGAGATGAAAATGACAGGCACCAGAACAGACAGACCAGTCACTGCAAAAATATGCTCCCACCACGAGAATGCACTGGGACTATCTGACCTGTGCAGAGGCCGCAGCACGTGCCACCACCAGTCACTGCCCTAGCTGGGCATTCCTGGTGATTTCTGAACTGGGAAACACTGGGCGTTAAGAAAAACCATCCACTCACCATAGATAGCATTACACTCTTCAAAAGCACCTCAATGGTCACAATATTAGGTAAATATCTTGGTTGTTTCTGTCCCCTCAGATGAATGCTGCTGCCAATACACTCTGGGTGAGAATTTAATGGGAGTCCAACCCAGGAAAAGTGACAGCCCATGGGGCTGGAGAGGCCTGGCAGCACTGAGGGCACAGGCATTGCTCTGACCTGCCTACTGCAGTATCACAGAAGGTTGGCAAGAACCACAAAGGAGCAGCAATGAGGCCTGAACCAGAAACAACAGTTCAACTGCACTCTGTGCTGCTTCCAGCACATGAGCAGGGGTGACACACACAGCTTACCAAAGGGAATGCTGAAGAACGGGCTGCATAAAGCCTTCTCAGCGGAGGCTCGCTTTCCTTGGTCACAATGAAGCATGCTGGAAGAGAAAACACACTTATGTTCTTGCATGGGACATTCCTGCATTGACAAATTCCTCTCAGACTGAAGCCAGTACAGAGGAATTCCCTGTATTTGAGGTGGTTATGATACAAAGAGAAGAATGAGAAGCATGCCTTCCAATTCACAGCTGAAGCACACCAGAAGGATTCCCTGAAAGAATTTTAGGTACATGGTAGAGCTGGCTTTCTTTCCCCATGTGTCTCAGCACCAAATAATGGAAGGTGCTCGCTTACAAGTTTACAAGGAGCACAGCATGTTCCAGCTCAAACTCCTCAGGCCATTCAGCCCACATCTCAGGCATATGTACAGTCTCATGAAAGTGATCACATGCCAAAATGTTCTTTCATCTTTCCACAAATGGGACTCAAGGCAGCAAATAGCCCAAGGCTTGCCTGAGAGCATGCCCTACTCAGCTTTACCAGTGGCTCCCAATAGTATTTCTGCCAAGCTGTGACCTCATTCTCTCTGTAGCCTCAGATCACAGCCACAGGACAGTGAAAACAATCCCCTTGGCAGACTTCTCAGTAGAGTTGCATAAGTGCATTTGAACCTTTGTGGAGAACACTTTCTGTCTCATTTCTGACAACATTCCCCAAAAGCAGAAAAGTCTTCAGTTTTCTCCAAATGTAACCTCCTGGCTCTAAGTGCAAAGCTTACTCCAAACTGTGCCAAAATCAGAGGAACCAAAACATTTCTGCTAATGTTTGCACTTGTTTCCAGCACAGTGGGAGATTTAACAAAAAAAAAAAAAACCAAAGTGTTAGGTGTGGGCTCTAAGTGCCAAGAGCAAGGCAACAGGCTTGATTTTACAGAGCACATCTTTACCCAACAGTTAGCAAATATAATAAGATACCTTTTGATAAGGTCTCTGAGGTGATAAGCTGGAATGGCTGAATTAACCACCCCTTCACTGGCAAATATACGATCAATGATGGCAGAACTGTTTGTCTGCAAAGAAGAAGAAACAGTGGTTAGGGAAGTGAAAAACAGACCAGTGCAAAGCTTGCAATATCCCACCATATTCTGGACTGGATGCAGAGTGCTGTGGTACTGTGGGGTTTTGTGAGAGATCCCTAATGCCCAACTAGCAAGCCCACATTAAATGAAGTTTTTCCCATTTGCCTGTGCAAAAGCTGGAAATTTCCATGTGCAGGAATGTTTGCTGGAGGCTAAGATGTGGAAAGGATACTCTGAGAGAAGGGGAACACGAAACAAAATTATTTCATACAAAACAGAAAACAGAGTCATGCTCCGGGCTCACAACACAGAGCCTTCCTCTTGTTTTCTCAGGTACAGACTTACAAGAAGATCCCCAATTTAGCCCTAATGTTAAACTAAAACCAGCAAATAATTCCTCTGTCACTGTGCTGCTGAACTAGTTGACAGCATCAGCCATTGATTCTTTCTTCCTCCTGTGCCACAACAGCCAGTACAACTTGGCTACCAAATCCAGGAAAGATGCAGACTCCAAACAGATTCCTGGAATCCTCATCTTTCAGTAACCTGAACACAGGCAGCATTCAGACATGCCAGTCCCACAGGGCAGGCGTGTCTTTAAGGCTCTGGAACCATAATCCTCAAGGCAATAGGATTAGAGAAGCATCCTGGAAACACAGTCTAGTTGCCAGGTGCTACCTCTCAAATCCAGGTTATGACAAGAAGCAGGAAGACTCGTTTGGTGAAAGCAAGACTGCTTGCATCAGCGCTCTCACTCACCTTCCATTCCTGAGATTGGACTGTATGTTTCAGTTTCATTCCTGAGAACATTTCCAGTAAAACAATTCCCAGACTCCACAGATCCACAGCAGAGGTACATTCCGTCTCACTCTGGAGCCCTGCCTGCGCTAGGCAGTTCTGCAGTTCTGCCTCTGGAGCCCGATACCCGTCTGTTTGAATATATTTCACATCCTACAGGACATCAAACACACAGAAAAAGTTCATTTTCCAGAATCAGGTTCTCCACTCTATCCTTAAATCAATTCAGATATCCCAAAATACTATTGCTAAATTGACAGGGAGCATTGTACAGACTCTTGCAAGGCAGTCAACTCCCTGCACTGCTGTGTCAAGGAAAAAACAAGACTGCCTGGAAGAGAAAACAGCTCCCAGAAAAACAGCAGGCATCCCACTAACATCTGACCTCTCTGAAAAACAGCACTGCTGGGAGGAAGAGCCTGGGTGTCACTGCAGACTGGCTCTTTACCCTCACTCTTTACCCTCCCCTAAGCACAGAAGACACTAGAAATTTTGGGATAAGGGTTGAACACCCACACTGTGCTCCCACATTGGCTGCCTGAGAGCACAAACAGCCCTGTCTGAGCAGTGAGGATCAGTAACTGCTGCCATTATTCAAGTGCTGACGTTCTCTGGAACAAAATGTTAAAAGAACCAAGAAGGCTCTCAATGTTCAGACAAGGAAATTATCAAAGGCACTTCCCACACACCTCTTCCTCCTCCCCCTTGCAGCCTCAAGTGCTGCAGCAATCAATACCTGCCCAGCTGCCATGGCTGGCACAGCAAAAGAAAATGCCCACACACTGCCTGCTTCCAAGAAAACAGGAAATTATAGAATCACACGAGTGCTGGCTGGAGGGGCTGCTCTGAAGGCTCCAGTCCAGCCTGCTGCTCCCAGGCAGTACCTGGTTAGTCAGCTGTGGCTTTGTCTAGCCAAGTATCCAAAGACACACTGTGTCTTTTTAACACAGAAGGGCTTGTTTTAGACACACTGATGCAATTCAAACAATGACAGAAGAGTAAGCAAGTCTACTTCCTGGATAAGGCATGAGAGTTCTTACCATGAGAATATAGTCAAACCAAGATTATCTGGTTCTCTGACTGAAAATAAAGTTTACAGCAGGCATTTTCCAACAACAGAGCTCAAAGTGGTGTATAAACTCAAAAAAAAAGTGATACACAGATTGCTCATCAGTGTCCCTCCTTCTATCAGCAGGGAGCAGAACCTCCAACATGGCAAAAGAAGCAACTTGTCAGCCCCACCAAAGAACATTTAGAGATAGAGAAAACACCATAGTCAATGACACCAGCAAAAAGAGTGAGATGGAATTTCCTTCTTGCAACCTAAAGCATTTTGAGAGCTGCAACTGGTTGAGACCTCGCTGTATGTACAGCCATTCTCTTTTAAAACAGTAATAGCAGGAAAATTTATGTAAAGGTAAGCTTGGGAGGGCTGTCATAAATAAAAGTAGCATGGCCTTTGACACGGAAATCATGCATGTAGGGTGCTGCTCAAGGCAGGGGTGGGGATGGGACACTGATAGCTGGTGCATATTCAAAGCAGGGTCAGAAGGTTCACCCCACACAACCAGTGTGTTTGTGAGAAAGGGCAAAGGAAACTCAGCCCAAAGAAAGCAGATTGGAAGGAACTATGGAAACAAATAAAACATTCAGTCAGCTATTACAAGGCAACTCACAGAGCAAGCAGCAAAATACAAACCTGAATTAAAAAAAAATATCTGCATTAGACACAGGACACCAAGAGGATGTATTTTGCTGATAGACAGCAACAGTTTACCAGCACAAACTCAGCCAAGACCGTGGGAGAACTGAAGACAACATGGAGGAGTTAAGAAATACAAACATTAAAAAGAACTCCCGTACCAAAGAATTCAGAGACAGGTCACCCACACAACCCTCTGATATCACAATCAGTGAGCTGCACTGTCAATACCAGGTAAACCAATAAAAACCAGTCTATTAATTTAAAACTTCTAAAAGAGAAGAGTGCATGGAATAAGGACAAGCCAGGATAAAGTCTGAACAGAAAAAAAAAAAAATTAGAGCTCACTGCCTTACCATCCATCCCTCAGTGACCAAAGACAAATGTACTATGGAAAAGCTTTACTGAGACTCCTCACAGGCCACTACCGAGAGAGTGAGAGGTGAAAGGAAACTATCAAGCCAACAGCAGAACCTCCTGAGGCTCTCTGCTTCCATCACAAGCCATGGAAGAGAATAAAATGGTCAAAGACAAACTCACAAAACTTGGATACCACCAAAACAAAAAAGTGACAGCAAGAAGAAGGAAGCAAAAGTCCAGCAAATGAGAGAAGCAGAGTAGAACAGGCAGACATTGTTTGTATTAGTAAAGAACAGACACTGCCTACCCACAATCCAGAGTATGGGCTTGAAAAAAACATCCAGACTTCCTGAAAAAGGAAAGCTGCTGAAGACAGGGTAAAGTAGAGACAAGCACAAGGACACAATTGTCTGGGGAAGCTGATGGTGAAGCCTGGATTAGTACTACACATGATAAGGGATGATAAAAGGGAATTGTACATTTCTGGGTGCTCCCACTCATCTGACTAGCAAACTTCCCAGGAAGCTGAGACACCAGTTTTCTCAGTGCATCAGTAACTTTGGAATTTGTAGCACAAAGGCTAAGACATCAACAGAAACCAGAGACATGCAAGGAGAATGGGAACATGACCTTCTGTTGCTGGGGCCAGAAAATATTTTGCCTTTTCCTGGAAATCCTTAACACCAACTCAATTACTACTCTGATCAGGTCACATCGAGTTCTACACATCACAGAGCCACACAATTCAACACAAAGTCATCTGCTTCAAGAGTAGCACATTCCAAACCTGATTCCCCTCTTTGAAGCTAAGTCCAAAGTCAATGAGCTTAAAGCACTCCTCCTCTGCACTCCACAGGATGTTTCGTGGCTTGAGGTCTGCGTGCACGTAGCCTTTGTGGTGCAGGAAAGCCAGGGCTTCGAGGACATCTCGGGCGCAGTGCTGGATCATCCACATGGAGCAGCCCTGGTTGCTGGAGTGCAGCAGCAGCTCGGACACGCTGATGTCCAGCAGCTCCAGCAGCAGACAGCGAGACGGGCCATTCACAGAGTAGTGGTTGGTGAACACGCCGTACAGTGTCACTGCAGCGAGACACAGCCATCGGTAAGGAGCACACAGCCAGCACCCCACACCCCCGACAGCACAGCACCTGCATGAGGCAGCTCATGTTTTATAATGGGCGATGTTCAGGGAGATGGGACCCAGGCTTCAGAGGGAAGCAGCATTGGAAAACCAGCTGTGTCACCCCTATGGGCTTCAGAGGACAGGCTGGTGTCAAAACACCCCACCAGGCTTTGCTAAAGTGCTCCTGCTCAGAAGAACAATCTCTGGGATAGGATAAGCAAGGACACGGATAAGCAGGTGCCAGTGGGCAAACTGGACATAGTGCCACTCTTTTTGAGATTTGCCAATCATTTCCTATGACAAACCCTGCACAGAGAGAACCTGAGCTCGCTCTGGGTGTCCAGGCACATTATGGCATTAAAAACCATTTCCTACCAAAAAATACCAGCAGCAGTGGGTGAACTAGGGTGTTTCCAGCAGCCACCTCTGACACACAGGCTTCCTACCTTCCCAAGCTCATTCCCACCTGTGGAGGCAGCCCAGGAGCTCCAGCCCAGAGCCAGGCAGGCCTGCTGGCACACACTGTTCCACTACTGCCCCAGAAGCAGCATGGTTCTTGCCAGGGTGGCTCTGGCAAAGGACGATGCCCATCTCTCCTGCCCACCCTGGGGGCGTCACCTGCAGACCCTCCATCCAGGGAAGTGGTGTGGGGTACCCAGGAGCCCGCCCCAAGGGGGTACCAGAGGGCATCTATCATTGGAGTGCCCAATTGGAGTGCCCAAGCTGGAGGCCTTCAAACCCNCCTTGCCCAAAGGAGGACTCAAGGGTGCCCTGCCTGCAGTGACCCAAAGGACGATGCCCATCTCTCCTGCCCACCCTGGGGGCGTCACCTGCAGACCCTCCATCCAGGGAAGTGGTGTGGGGTACCCAGGAGCCCGCCCCAAGGGGGTACCAGAGGGCATCTATCACAGCGAGGCTGCTTNAGGTGTGGGGTACCCAGGAGCCCAGAGAGCATCTATCACAGCGAGGCTGCTTTGGAGTGCCCAAGCTGGAGGCCTTCAAACCCGCCCACCCAGGGGGCACATTGCCCTGCCAGCGGGGGTGGGTTTGGGAGCAAGGATGACTATATTCCCCAAGAAGCTGAGGGTTCCCCTCCTTAGCTGGGGGTTTTCAGACATCAGTTTGTCCTGGGGAAGACTATCTTGGAGGGGAGGAGCTCTACGGACTGCGGGTGCCCGCCAGGGCCTCCGAGAAGGGGTGTTTGGGGGGTGCCCGGGCGGGAGTGCGGGTTGCCGGGGTGCCCGGGTAGTGGGGGTGAGGGTTGCGNTCAGCAGCCCCGGGCTCGGGGTACGGGCGGCTTCCAGCACTGCAAGGACCCCCTGGCACTGGCGGGTCCCGGGGGGGGTGCGGGTTGCCGGGTGCCGTTACCGATGTTGCGGTGCCCACGGAGCTGCTCGAGCGCGGCGCGCTCCTTACGGAACCCGTACTCGGCGCAGTCGGCGGCGGGCGGGCGG
>WEIV01029017.1:57803-175107 GCA_013390005.1 Calyptomena viridis
CCCGTTCCCTCAGCGCTCCCAGGGTCCCGGCCCCTCAGACTATGTACTCCAGCACCCTCAGTACCCCTGGGGCACGTCTCAGTTCAGACACCAACCAGGGCTCCCGTCCCCTGCGTGCCAAGCACAGCAGGGCAGACACGTCCCCTCTCAGCCTGGGCACCGCCAAACTCCCTCAATGCCCCGTCTCCCTGCTGAGCCGGGCTCCCAGCGTGGGGATCAGGCTGGTGCAGGATGTCCCCTCCCGCCAAGGGACTGCCACATGTCAGTGGGTAAAAAAGAAAAACAAATTTATTGTGCAATCTGTATCTTTTGTCCCAAACCACACTCCCCCCCGACAACATAAATAGAGGGACTGGACCGGCGGTGAGTGTGACGACCCTCCCTTATGGGAAAAGTTCCCTCGGGATTGCAGCGATGGAAGATGCTGGTTCCTCAGAGAGAGGCTACAAGCCCTGGTTTCCATCAATACCTTCAGCGCAGCACAGGTCTGGGCAGCACATACATACACATATACATATCCCTGTTCGGGGTGGCACTGTCCATGCACAGCGTTATCACATTATACACAGGGTGTGTAACACCTGAGCACCGACCACGGGCTCTGTCTCTGCATCCCCTTTGGTCTTTAGCAAGGTTTTCCTAGGGCTGAGAGCTGCAGAGCCAGAGCACCACTATGGCATCACCACCATAATGGCAAGGAGATGAGTGGCTGCTCCCTGGGTAAAGGGTTACATGCTCACACCCTCCTTGCTTGAGCAGGACAACGTGGTTTTGGGTGGTAGAAGACATTTCTTTGGCCCAACCACTCTGCATGGCCCAGAAGGAGCTGCAAGCAGAAGTGCCCATCCGCAAGCCCCTTGCCTTCTCCAGCCTTTGGGCTTTGTAGCTTTTCTTCTCAAAGCCACCCTTGTGGTGAGGCTGTACATAAAAGCTCTAAGCAAAAAGTTCCATCTCATAGCTGCTTCCTTGCACTGGCCCAGGGATCCACAGGCTGGCTAACTCCTCCTGTAATCCATGGGGAAACACTCGTAGAGCAGTATCAGAGAACCATTTGGCTTCTTGTGTTGCAGTCTCACACAGACAGTACTGTCCCAGGAAATAAAGGGGATCAGTGACACTGGCCCACACAGAGTGGGCTGCCTGCCTGAACAGGTTAATCCTGTCCTTGATGGCTGGGGCAAGACCAGGAAACAAGCAGGACCTGGAAGTAGATCTCACGGGAGCTTGGCTCCCTGCCAGAGCCTATTGACCTGTGCAATCCCAGGTGTCCAGCTCTGCTCCCCACTAGATCCTGCCCCATGAGCATGTCTCCTGCATCTGGGGCTCCACTGCAAAGAGATGGTACTGGGTAGAATAATGCCATGAGGTCAGAGCCTGGAGAAGGTCCTGGGCAAGTCTGCTCTCCCTTGGTACCAGGCACTAGGGCTGGGTGAGCCTGCTGGCACCCTGGGACAGGATATCTCAACAAGCACATAGCATAAACTGAGAAATCCTCTAGACCAAGGCAGCCAGTGCAGGGGAACAACAGTGTGGGATGCTCACTCCAGCAGAGCTGATGGAGTTTGGGCCAGCTGGCACTTCTGCCCCCACACCCCCCCTCAGTCCTCAGCTCAGCATGGCCCCTGGCTGCAGTAGTGACACTGTAGCAGGACAGGAGCATGGCACTGCCCAAGGTGAACAGGCCCAGGACAGGGCTGCAGAAGCAGGACAGGCTGTGTCCCTCCTTGACTCCATGCTTCGGGGAGAAGCAGGTAGTCATGGCTCCCCACACCCCACACTGCAGCAGCAATGGCTCCTTCTACCCCGGGGCTTCCTGTTCTCAAAATAAAGACCCCAAAATGGCAAGTGGCAGCAAGAGACATGTTTGGGAGAGCCAGCCCCCTTAGTGCTCCTGTCACAGCTCCCCAGTGCTACTCAAAGGACAGTAAGTCAGGATGGGTTCCCTCCACCTCCCAGCCAGGGGTACATGGCTCCAGGCATCCTGTGCTCCTAGGTGGCTCATGATCCAGCTCCGGTCTCCGTGAGGACTTCTCTGTGGAGGGTGACATCTCAGTGGCCCTCTCACCCACTCGCCACTGGCCCTCCTGGCTGCCCTTATGGATGAGGTCAGGCACAGGTAGGGCACCAGTGGGCTGGTTCCCGCCGGGCTCTGGGGTGCCTGTTGTGCTGGGGACCCCAGGGCATTCTGAAGGGGACACATCCCCAATCTCCAGCTGCTCCTCTGCAAGCTCGGGGTGGGATGTGGGTGGTTCTGGAGGCTCCTCTGTGCCACCCCTTGTGCTGGTCCCCTCCGGCTGCGGGGCGATGAGCATGTCTTGTGGAGTCTTCAGGGCACGCGGCGTCCTCTTCTTGGTGATGGGGGGTGGGGGGTCCAGCCGGGGAAAGGCATCCAGCCCCACAGCCCTGCGAGCACAGAGGGAAAGTCAGACACAGCCCCATGCTGTCCATGTCTCCAACCTGTCCCAATGGTCCTGCCATGGGGCGCACACGGCAGGACACTCACCTGTCCTCACTAGCCGGCTCTGCCGTGCCCAGCATGGCGCCTGCACTGGCATTCACCTCCATCACTCCCACACTGGGGAGGCCAGCTGGCTCCTTTCGACGCAGGAGATCATTCACCTTGGCCCCCATGGCCTTGCCCAGGTTGCGGAGGTGCTGGCTGCCAGCAGGGCGAGAGGGCTGCGGCAAAGTGCCCACTGAGGCAGGGACATGTTGCGGCCGTGGGGTGGGTGCTGTGCTGGCGATGGCATTCTCAAACATGCTCTGGTCCACTGGAGGGGCAAAGGGAACAGAGAGGGGGAGTGAGCTGGGCTGGTGGGGGAATCCCGGCAGGGGTGGCTGGCCTCAAGCTGCCTGCCAGCAGCATGGGAATGCAATCTTGGAGACAGGGAGGCTGCTTCTGCAGCCCCACAGGGGCTGTGGGCAGCCAGGCCATGCCAGAGCTGCAGCGGGCAGTGCATGCATGGGGGACAGCATAGGGCAGGACAGGGTAGTGGCGAGCCCAGGGTTCCACGCTGGCACTGCCAACACACTGAGAGCTTCTCTTACCTGACACTGAGCGACTTGGGAAGCAGGTTGTGGAAAGAAAGAGAGAGAGAGCATTTACCAAAGGAATGGTGAGGGGAAGGGCCTGTCCCTTCCACACTGCCAGATGAAGTGTGCTGCTGGCCCCCCACCCAGACTTGCCACGCTGCCTTGCGGAGATGGGACTCATGTGAGGCGATGTCACCCAGGCCCTGGTGAAGCTGCAGGGGCTTCAATGGGGGCACTGCCCATTCCACCGAGGCTCCCTCAGCCAAGCCCAGACTGGGTCTGTGTGGTGGGTGGTAGTGGTTGCTTTCTGGGGACCCAGTGGCGTTCTGCAGTCACACTCCACCTCTGAGCTACAACAGTTTGTCCCCCATGTCCTCCCAGCACGAGTCCTCAAAGCAGTGGGTGCTGCTCCCAGGAGTGCCAGCTCAGACCACCCATGGCTGCCCCCATGCCAGTGTGGCTCTATGTGTGATGACTCCAGCCAGCCAGGTGGCCCTGACACCTGCAGAGGCCTTGGCATTTACCAGCATCCCATGCCAAATTCTACCTCTGCATCCCAGGGGCATATACTGTGACAGAGCTAACCACCTCCACATCCCATGGAGCCAGGGTTCCCAGCATCGCTTCCAACTCTGTGGGGGGACCAGACTCTTATAGGGATCCCCAACTCACTGCAGGCCCTTTCCTCCATAGTCTGTGGCCCTACCATCCTGCTGAACAGCAAGCTCCCTGCCCACACCTGCACCATCTACCAGCCCTAGGGTTCATCCTACAGCTACTTCATCTGCACCAAAGAAGCCACCCAGCAGTGCCTGGGTAGCCTCTCTTGCAGCCTGGACACCAGCCCCCAGGAGTGTGAGCAACCTGACAACCTCTTGGAGAGCATCTGCTCCTCCTCTGGCTCCTCAGATGACCTCCAGGCCCCTGAGAGTGACAGGCTGGCCAGCAGCATAGCCAGCATCACAGTCCAGGACATCCTCACCACTTCCTAGTGCCAGCCTGTGCCCCAGCGTGGTTACCAGTGTATGTTGTGCTGCTGCATCTTCCCCACACTGTGGTTCGTCAAGACCCAGATCCAGCACAGCTCCCAGGAGGACTACAGCTGCAAGGGGTTCTACAGCTGGCTTGATGCCCCAGGGGTGCAGGAGCACAGGGAGCAGGAGGCTGCAGCCCCCAGAGTATCCATGTAGCCCCACCAGCTGGGCAGCCACCGCGGGAGGGCACTGCTCCATCGCTCCTGCCAGCAGCAGAATAAGTTGTTTTAGGAGCAGTCAGCCCTGCCTTTGTGCTGCTCTTGCTTTAGCAACGCTTTTGCCATCCTTTGAGAGGCTCTTCCCTATTTTTCCTTTCCCAGCAGACAAAAATCTGAGCTCCTGAAAGTGCTGCTTAGCAACTCTGCATCTCTGTGGGGATCTCTGCAGATGCAAGGAACCCCCTGGCACCCTCAAGCTGTTGGATCAGCCCTGAAACAAGCCTGTGCTGTACAGTGGCTGAAGGGGAAGACTGAAACCCCTCTATTCCCAGCAATATTCAGGGATATTCAATACCTACTCTCGTGGGTAGCCTGTCAATAGCACCACAACAAGGGTCCCACGGGGGAGGAGGCTTAGGTTGGAGGGGTCTGTGCAAGGCCAGAGGATGCCACTGCAGGTGCTGGTAGTGGAGGGGGGAAGGAAGTACAGAAAGAGAGAGAGTCAGTGAGAAGAAAGAGACAACAGAAAGCTTTGAGAAATAGAAAGATTTATTTAGCAAAAGCCAGTTGACTAATGACAACACCCAAGGGTTAAGTGCACTTACATTGACAGATTGGTTTCCCAGATAGATTGAGTCAACAGTTAGTAATACGACAGTTGTAGGAAAAGAAAGGACAAAAAATATAGCTATAAATCCTCTGTCAAGGTCCATAATAAAAGTGAGAGGCTAGAGAAGTGTTTTGGAGGCAGCACTGACTTAGGAGGAGGGTCATTTACACATGTACACCGTGGAGCAGCATGATGCTGGCAGGGTCCCACCTGGCTCCAGCAGCACTCCCTCAGCCTGTGGGGCAGCTGCCACTGTACCATGGGCTGAGTGCTAGGCAGGAGCCTGAGCACACAGCTCCTGACAGCTCCTCATGGGACACCATCCGGGCTCTGTGTGTGCAGCAGGGATGGACCAGAGTGGTGTCTCAGGAGATGGCCCCTCTCTGCCTGCTTTCTGAGGCAGCCCAGCCTGGAAGAGACATCTGGCCTAACGCTGCTCCTCCCAGGCTCTCCCTTCATCTACCCTGTGTGTACAGCTGAGCTTCTGCTGTCCCCTCTCCTGAGTGATCTGTCTGCCCACATGGAAATCTGTCTCCAAGTTCACCTATGTATTCCTACCCTGTCTGCGCCATGTCCGGTGCCTGCTGCCATACCCACTTCCTCCTGGCTGGACCAGTGTCTCACCCCATGCTTTTACCTCCAACTGCTGCAAGCTGGCAGAGGGATGTCGGGGTCCCCAGCAGAGGGGCTGGCACACAGCTGTGCCCACAGTGGTGTGGGACAGGGCGTATGGAGGTAGTGGTGGCCAGAGGACAGGAACACCAATGTACCAACAACATCCTCTCCCACTCTGCCCCCTCTGTAGCTGGTGCAGGGGCTCCCCTGGACACCAGGGAACTGCAGGGGACACTAAAACATGTCCTTCCTTCCCACTAGGACTCTCTAGCTCCTCACAGCACCCAGCCCTGTCTTGTGGCAGAGAGTGCACAGCACAGCTCATACTGAGCCAGGGGGTCTCATGCACATCTCACTCCTCAGCAGCCCTCAGTCCCAAGGCAGAAAAAAGTGATGGACCTTCCTTAACAGCCAGGCTAAGCCCTGGAGGAGAGCAAGAGCTGGTGTCAGCCAGGGGTTAGTTGCAGGCAGACAGAGCAGAGACAGAGCTGGCAAAGGTGAGAGCAGCAGGGAAGCAACAAAGCGAAGCAGAAGCAGGACAGGAGGGGGGATGGGGAGAAAGACAACTGTTCCAATCCCCACCTCATCGAGTGCTTCCACATGGATCAGGGTGGACATCGGGACTCTGGTCCATATCCCTTCAGTCATGGCCTCTTAGAGGCAGCAGCACCAGGCTTGATAAAAGTGCTTGCAGAAAAGAAACAAGCTCTGGATCCCTTGGAGGCCCTCACAGATGGGTCTCAGTCATGAGTGTCTTGGGGGCTGGTGGGGGATCCTGAGATCCTGGATTCACTTTTCTGGAGGGTGTAAACCAGAGACGTGACAGAGCCCCTCTGCAGACACCAGCAGTTCAGTTCCCACTGAGGAGTGGAAGTGTGCTCATCCTTGCAGATGCCAATGCCAGCACTGCAGGTCCCAGCCCTCGTCTGGGGGAAAACAACTGCTCGGAAGTGGGAGAGTTTGTTTATAAAGAAAAGTAGGGAGTTTGTGGTGATGGGGCTGCAAGGAAGTGCTTGAAAAAAGTGACTTGCAAGCACCAAAAAGGCTTTGAAAGCTGGCAGATGTGCCAAAGAGCCAAAAGATTAGATGATGACGGGAAGGACACTTCAGGGACAAATGCTGCATGCCCTGGCTCCCTGCTCCACACTGAGCTGTGCCTTCCCCTCTACTCCACAGCCTGGGAGAGGAGTTGGCTGTGCCCACATGCCCTCCACCTGCCTCAGGCAGGGACAGACCCTGTCCTGGAAGTGCTACATCACCCTGCAAGAACTGCCTGCACCTGACCAGCCCGTGCAACCTCATCTCACCCTTTCAACTCCTTTCCAGGCTCATTCCCACTGTCCCTCAATGTCTCACCACTTTCTCACCATCCCACTCCAACAGTGCACCTCACCAACCCTAACCTAGCATGATCCTGTCCTTGTCTCCCACCCTGTCCACCACACACAGAGGCAAGACCACCTGCCAGCCTCTCTGTCCCTGCTCACCATTCCAGCACTGCCCCCTTGGTCCCTGCTTAATGCCCAGCACCTCCTCTCTTATTGCCTCAGAAAAACCCTTCTCCATCAGCAGCAGGGGCTAATCTGGCAGGGAGTCTCTTGCTTCTGCCTCACCTCAATATACAGTTTGGGGGGGGATGGGGTCCAGGGGGGGAGCACAAGGAGCTGTCATCTCACTTCTGCTGAGAAGCAAGGATGCTCCAACTCAACACACAAGCCCATGCATGCTGGAGCACAGCACACCCAGCACACCAACTTGGCATGACTCCATCCTCACCTCCGCACACCTCCTGACTGGGTGCTGGAAGCCTCACACTCCCTCCTCCATCCCCCTCCCTCTGGTCTGTCCTGTCCCTGCCAGGGCCACTGGGCTATGGCCAGGATGTGTTGCAGCTCCAGCAGGTCCTGGCTGCTCCGCACCACCTCCTGCTGACCCCCCTACACCGCGATCTCGTCCTCCAGGCTGTCACCCAGGTCCTGCCTGGGCTGGACGTGGAGCAGGCGCGGCGGTTCCTCCTGGGACCAGGAGTCGCGCTCCTCGCTCTCGTCCGTGTTGGACTCGTACTCGGAGGCGATGCCCGACTCCCGGAACTTGATGAGCTCCAGGCTGCCCAGCGCTGGCTCCGGGGCAGGCGGCCCCGAGTCCGGCAGAAAGCGGTAGCACTCCAGCTTCACCAGACAGTCGTTCCTACCTATGGGGCTGCCCAGGGTGCTGGGGAAAGCCGAGCTGGGGCCCAGCGGCGGCGGGTGGGTGTCCTCGGGCTGCGGGGTGGTCGGGTCGCAGAGGACGGGGAGGACGTTGGAGCGAAAGGTGATCTCCAGCAGACTGTCCTGGGAGCCTGCTGCAAGAGAAGGGCATGGCTGAGAGGCCCAGCTTGCCTGAGTGTCCCCTGGCTACCATGGCTGGCTGCACATTGGCCAGAGGAGGATAGTCTGGGGCCATTTGGGTATCAGCCTCCCCACTGTCACTGTTTAGAGGTGCTTATTTGGTGTTACTGGTATCAGGAGCTGCTGCTGGCCAACAAAGAGCTAGTTCTGCAGGACAAAAAGTTAGCTGTCTCCTACCCCAGCTCCTGCAGGGAGCTGATGGCCACATCTGCTGAAGACGAAGATCAAGGAGGGGCTCTTGGGCATGTATGGAGCTGGCCTAGAGCATGCATGGGGAAAGCGGACATACCAGCTGATGGTGGTAGGTAAATACCTGTTCATACAGCCCTCCCCAGGTCCCTTCCCACACGACATGCAAGCACCCTGCTGCACATGCACAAGCCTGGCCAGAAGGGCACAAATATCCTGCAAAATAAAACAACTGGAAATGCACAAAAAGCCCCTAGAAAAACACCCCCATGCATGTCCCCCAGAGCCCTGGCTAGATGCGAGGGGAGAGGAAGAAGCAGGAGCGCTTACTGGTCGTGTTCCCTGCCAGCTTCAGCTCCAGCTCCTGCACCTGTTTGACCAAGAGTGAGATGTGCTGCAGCAAGTCCTTGTTCTGGAGCAGGAGCTGGTGCACTCGAGCCTGGGCCTCCAGCCGCGCCGCCGCCTCTGCCGCCAGCTGGTCCTTCAGCAGGTGGACCTGTGGGACAGGAAAGAGTGGGTGAAGGCAGGGAGATGCTGCTCAAGGGTTGAGGGCTTCAACTCTGGCCACCACCACTCATCTACCAGGGCTCATCACCATTCCCCTGCAACGGTGTGGTGAAGCAGCCATACCCTGTGGGTACTGCAGGTGTGATGGGGACCGTGCAGGCAGGTGGCAGTGTCACATCAGGGCACACTCAGCACATGGTCCCCTGGCCTCTCTGATGGCAAAGCTCGACAAAGGGGGACAGGACTGACCAAACTATCAGCCATGCACATGTGGTGTGGATGTACAAGGAAAAGGCAGCCCAGGAGAAAGTCAGATGGATTCAAAAGGGAAGACAAGCTCAACCCACTCAATGGTGCTGTGGATGTACAAGGGCACAGCTATGCATCAGAGCTGGCCCTGGCCAAGCTTTTTGGGCAAGTTTCACAGAGACAGGGTCCTGCCAGTGCTGTCTGTCATGAGCAGGGGCTGGAGCGACACAGATGGCCGAGGTGTGCCGCTGAGGTGTGGTGGCTCTAGGGGTGCGAGCTGGCTGCTCACCTCAGCCCTGGGAAGCAATGCCTGGACATCAGCCAGCAGGGAGCCCACAGGCAAGACCACCACTGGTTTCAACATAACTACCTATATGCAAGCATCTATGTCCCCAACACTGTGTCCCAGAGGGCAGGCAGCCAAGAGCTCTTGCCCAGGGCAGCTCTCTGATCTAAACTCAAGCAAGGAGAGCCCCAGAAATGTACTCTGAACAAGGGACAGCAGTGACCTGGGGGCCACATCGGCTCAGCACCCCTTCCTAGCACCCATCCACAGCTCCTACAAGTGCTCCTCTCTCCAGCAAGGCCTGAGACAGCCAGGCCTGAGACAGCCAGGCTTGTGGGGAACCAGGAAAGCAGAGGTTTACAAACAAAAAAACCCTAAAGACAAAAAAATAACCCCACTAAACACAAAAGGCAGCTTGGCCTAGAAAGTGACCTTGAGGAAGAGGAGAGAGCTCTCCAAGCTGTGAGCTGCTGCTGTGGCTGCAGGGCTCCCAAAGTCACACACCTGGGGGCCACCTGCCCACCTCAATGGGTACCTGGAGGCAGTACCAGGTGTGCTGGCAGGCAGGTGCTGCCCAAACACAGATAGTGAGGTGTCAGGGCAGTGCCCTTGGCAGAGCAGAGCTTAAGCACAGAAAGGTTGGGGGTGGCAGGAGGCCAGTCAAGGGGCTGGGATTTGCAACTTTCCACAAAGTGAAATCAAGGGCGAATTTTACAATCTGAGCAGGCCTCATGGAGCCTTTTTGAATTGCGGGCAACCCTATACTTGGGCAGACATAAAGGATCCCCCAAGGATGCAGGTCCCTCTTCCAGAGGGGAAGACAACTTCATAGCCTGTGACTCCAGAAGGCATGTGGGCTCTGGGGGCAGCAGCTCAGCCAGAAGCACAAATTCTGATCTACTGATGTGAGAGGAAGAAAGCCATGGGACAGTACAAAAAGGCTACTGGAGCCCATCGGTCAGGCCAGGAAGAAAGTTGAGCAATTGCAGAGAGTTCTGTGAGAGGTCAGGGAAAAGGTAAAGTTCAGCTAATGAGTTGGATAAAGCAGCTATAGCTGCTTAAATGACAAATAACTGCCTGAAGAATGAGCTGCCAGCCACACAGGCCAAGCAGCAGTTATCTGGGATGCATGCTGAGGCCAGGCTCTGGCAAGCAGACAGGGGCCAAAGGCCCAAAAGTCCTGGTGGCATGCAGACCTAAGCACCTCCTCTTTTGTGAGGGGCCGGGGCAAATTGCCACTCCTCTCCCCTGCTTGCCGAGCCCAGGAGGTGGTCCCTCCCCATTCCCTGAGTCACAGCTTCTCCCTCAACTGCCACCTGGACATCTCTGCCTGGATCTCCCCACAGGCTTCAACACTTTCTCTAGGCATGGATACTCAGGTGGGCACCAAGGGGCTCAGTAGTGTGCCCCAGCCCTGCCACTGCCCCTGGGAAAGAGCAGAGGGGAGAACCTGTGCCACAGCCACTTGTGTCTGCTGCTGCTGCTGCTGCAGGAGCTGCTGGAGAAGCTGCATCTGGTGGTGGGCAGAAAGGGGTGTTCCCAAGTCAGGTAGCTGGGCAGATGAGGGCAGCAGCATCTTGGGTGACGCTGTCAGGATATCTTCAGGGTGGAGGCAGCCCTGCAAAACACCAACATTGAAAGTGTGATCCTGTGCCACTCACCTCAGAGAACCACCAGGCACATACAGGCTGTGGCAGAGAGCAACCCCCCAAAATACCCATGAAAGAAGCAGCTGAGTCCAAAGCAAATGCACACTTTGCTGGGGGTGCTGACAAACTTTGAAGACAGTATTTTTTCAGTTTCAACAACAACACAAATAGTTCCATAAAAAATTCCCGAAAAGGCTTCTTAGGGAAATTTCCACTGTATCAAAAAAGTCTTTTATTTTTGTTTTTTTGGTGGAAAATAATCCCTATCAGCTCTGCCCCAAACACTTTCCGTGTGGCTGCACATAGCTGAGCCTCGGCACAGAGCTCTCCAGGAGCGCCCTGGGCCCCAAGCCAAAGGGCAGCTCTGCAGCGGCAGATGGCTTTGATCTGGGAGTTGGGGAATGCTGCAGAATCCCTCACAATCCCTGGACTCCCAGGATGTGCATCAAAGCCATGAGGCTGGGGCCATGCAGTGCAGTGCCTCAAGAATGGACCTTTTGGCATCAGTGCAGCCACCCACCTCCTTGCCCACAGCGTCGAGGTCGGTCACGCCGCGGCTGAAGTCCAGGATATCAGCTCCAGGCAGTGGCAGCTCCACGGCATCGATGTCCGTCTCCTCCGCCGAGGCAGCTGCCCTCTCCACACCAGAGAGGCGGCAGGCTGTGGGAACCATGTCAGAGCAGAGCACAGCTCACTCGGAGCAGGAACTTGCTACAAGTGGTGAGCAATGCCCATGGACAGTCCCCATTGCCCCCATGCCACCCACCCTCCAGCTCTGGGAGGAAGCAGGTACAGAGAGACACAGCTGCTCTTCCTGCTGCTGCTTAGGATGGGGCTTGCAGCCAAAAACACACACACAGCCCCAGCACACATAACCTGGGGAACAGCAGCCAAACCTCCCGATGTTGGACAAATGGGTCACCAAGTGCAGAAAACACAGATAAAGTTAAAGAAAGGTAAACAAGAGATTAGGGGAAAGAAAAACAAAAAACAGATGCTCAGAATTCTCCAGGGAACTGCATATCATGGCCAGGACATTGTGTGGAGGAAAACCAAACAATGACTGCTCCAGGACAGCCCAATGATTAGGTCATCACAACAGCACAGGTCACAGAGGCAGGCAGGAAACCACAGCCCAGCCCAGGCTGGTCCTATTGGGATGGGGGAGATCTATCCCCCAGCATGAGATGGCAGGGGGCTACATCCATACACAAGCAGGCAGCAGGACCTGCCAGCGCAGAAGCAGCAAGGGAATGTTTGCAGTGTGTACAGCCAAGCACAGAGAGTACTTCAGTACCCAGCAAGTCCCGGGTGCTGCTAATGGGCTCCCAGCAAGGGGGATGTCTGCGAGGATGATGGCTAACACCTAGCGAAGGCTCCTTGCTGGGCAAGATCCCAGCTTGAACCTGAGGCACAGCAGGCTAGATTGCTGTGCAAATCCATTCCCCACAGGTGTCAGCTAGCAAGGAGTGGTATAGGAAGGCAGAGTCTCTGTAGTCTGTGGCTGCCAAGCTCCAGGACCCCCCATGCTAACCCCACCTCTGCCTTTGTGGAATACCTGGGACATCTAGGTCATCTCCATTCCTCTCACTGTCTCCATCCTCCTGCCCGTCTGCATTTTGCTGGGTGTGCTGCAGGCTCAGCTTGTGGCAGACCTCAAACGCCTGCCCCACTGTCCGGACGATGCGCATGGCTTGGCTCTGTGGCAGGCAAGGAGAGGAGGAATGTAACCTCAGCTGGGCCACCTCTTCCCGGTGACCCCCCAGCCTGGCACAGCTTTCAGGGGTCTCTGTGTGGTGCTGCAGGCTCTGAGACACTAAAGCTCAGATCACCGGGTGCCTTGGGCTGCCAGCTGCAATGCAGTGCCACCGGATCCTGCCCCAGCTGCTCCACCAAGACAGGATGAGCATCCCAGCATCTTTACCTTCTTCTTGGATTTGAAGACGTTGCACCTGAAGACATTGCTAGACCCATCCCTGGCAATGTAGCTGAAGATCTTTAGGTCTTGAGAGTCATGAGACACATAGAATATCCTGCAAGGACAGAAAAGAAGGGAGGATATCAGCACACACATTACCCACATGCCCAGGAGACTGCCAAGGCCAGAGACAGCACTTCCCAGGGCACAGGGTGCTGGCAGATACCCAGCCTTTGCAGCACATCCCTGCTAAAGCCCATCAGAAATTTTTTTGGCGGGGTTTTGCCTCAGCTGGGAAAATTAGCCTGCTGATTCAGCAGCAGCAAGTGTTTTGCAAAGGCAGCATGGGACTTCTCTGCTCAGCCCTCAGGGACAGAGTCAGCGGCCCAGGAGCCCTCTGGGGATGGAGGAGAGCAAACCTCACTCCTTGCCTGCTCAGAGAGTCAGCCTCCTTGCCCAGGTGGCTGCTGACCCTGCCCAGCATGGCTGGGGCCCTGTCCTGATCCTGTTCAGCCTCCACGGGACAGACTCATAGGTTTTGGCAACCAAGATGGAAGAAGAGAGCTGGGGACTTCAGAGAGCACCATGAGCGAGGGGAGCTGCCCTCTGCAGGGATGGTGGTGGCTCTGCATGGTCAGTCCCCTGCACCGTGCTGGTGTGGTGTGGGTAAGTGGCATGGCAGAGCAACACAAGTCTGTGTCCCCTCACCCAGCAGGCTTACCTGTAAATGGGATCGTGCATGACGAGCATTTTGTTCTCATCCCAGGCCCATTCTTTTTTCTGCAATAAAAGAAGCTGAAAATGAGTACGTCAGATGCTGTCCTTGAGAACAAGGACAGGGCAGCGATAGTCCAGTGACAGACTTGGGAAGTTCTAGTCACAGCTCTGCTGCTGCTCCCCTGCAACCCTTTGCCAAGGGTTGGGTCCTGCTGGGGATCAGTCATGTCCCACATCACCTCCCACAGGGCCCCCTGAGCCCCTTCTATACCTGCATCAGAACCAGTTCAACCACACTGTGGGAACACGGCTCACCCATGGCTGATCTCAGCCCATGGCTGATTTCAGCCCATGCCTTCCTCTCTTAGCCCACCAGGGTTTCCCAGAAATTCAAAGATGCTACAGGTTCCTGCACCAGGAGGGGAGGGCTCCTGCTGTCAAGGTACTGCTGCCTCAGGGACCAGTGCTGCCTACCTTCTTCTTCTTCTTCAGAATGACCTTCACACCATCCACCGACACAATGAGATTCACTTTCTTCTTCTTGATATTCTTGGCTTTAAATTCATACTGCAGGAGATGGAAGAAAACACCTGAATTAGCCTTTTGGTGCCAGGACAGTTTCAGAGAGGGCTGAAGAGGCTCTGATACGGAGAGGTGAGATGGACAGGGACAGGTTTTTCTGATCTCACATGCCTGCATCAACCTGTGCATTCATACTAGGACAGGACAAGGGGTCCTTTTATCCTGCAGTGTTCCCATGCCCAGGATCTGGAGGAGAACACATCAAAGCAATCCGGCTCCTGGGTGTGGATAATTCTCTGCCCAGCCCAGGATGCTGCTGGGAATGGTAGCTTGTGTTTCAAAGGCACTCGCTCTGCCCCTCCAAAGGGCTGAGCCTCACCAAAGAAGCATTGCCACCTCCCCAGCCCTGTCAGCCCCTGAGGATCCTCAGCCTGGCTGTGTTTCCCCCACTGGCTTGTGGCAATTGCTGAGCTCTGGTAAGGGAAATGGCATTTCAAGTGGGGCATTTTGGGGCTCAGTGTAAAACTGACAATGATTGCTGAGGACTCCATGAACCTTTCCAGGGGAGATGGGATAATGCAATTACCCACTTCAATTAGAAGTCACTGGACAGGAAAAATCCCAACAGGAACTTCTGAAGATCAGTGACTAAACACAAAGCTCTGGTCTGGCCCGAGGAGAGAACAAGATTCCCCCAAAATCCATCCACTTTGACATTTAGTCTTACAAGCGGGGAGAGAGCTGGCAGTAGAGAGCTGGGAAATAGGCTAATTAAGCCATTTAGGCTGAACAACCTCCTGCTGTGGGACTTTTGAGGAGTGCCATAACCTGTCTGCCATGGGTGCACCCACATCAGGTACCTGATGTGCTGGTCCCACGTGCAGGGTGCTGTGCACAGCCATGGGGACAGATCCTCTGTGCTCAGAAAAGCCCTGCATCCTGCACCTTGCCTGCCTGAGGAAGAGCTACTTAATTTATCCTCTCATTATTTTGGCAGTGTCTCTGCAGAGGGAGCACAGGGCAGGCGCCCGATGCATTCCCTCGCCTCTGGCCCGCGCCGAGCCTCGCCGTGACATTTCCAGCACCGCATGATGTATTAACTCTGGCAGCCAGAGCCAGCAGGCAGGAAAAGCTGCTGGCCCTGACCTGTGATCAAATGATAAAAGACCTGAAAGCACAATTCCTCAAAGCCATTTTAAAGTCGCCGATGGGGATGGGTGATTCAGATGGCTTGGAAAACAGTGAGGGGAATGCAGCTCTGCCCTCCCCCATGCACAGACCAGACAAGTCCATCCGCTCTGGGGTTGAAGCCATGGTGATGGGCTGGAAAAAGCAGAGCTTAGACTCCCACCATGGCTATGGTTAGCCTCAAAGCCCCCTGCACACACCCATAAGCTGCTTGCACAACTTATTCCTCATGGAGAAGGGTCTCACCAAAGTCCCTCACCAAAGAGCTCACTAGTGTGGGTTTCCAGGTCCCATCTTTCATATTTCCCTTTCCATCTTTACCAGCAGAGGTGAAACTGCACTCAAGAGCATTTTCTCTGTGCCTTGCTAAGATACCAGACCAGTGCCAAGATCAGTGTGTCTGGTACCTAACACTAAAGAAATGTCTTGATTTAGCCCTGAAAAGGTGAGCTCTTGTCCAACTACCTGGGACTAATTAACCCAGCCCCTTCTGAAGCTCCTCTGCATGTGATTTTTCCAGGAGTAGCAGGCTGAGCTGGATGCTCTCTGCAGCATCCAGGGTGACTGCACAGCACCTTGGGGCGCTGCAGTCTGATTTACTGGTCCTAACAATGATTGATTATAAACATTAAGTTGCATTTCCAAACTGCTGGTGCTGTGGGGTTTCTATTCTGGGCTACCCCAAGTGCTAATTAATGTGGGCACGGAAAAGACAGCATCTCTGAAAAATATCCCAGGCTTAGACAGGCTATTTTGAGCCTGTTTTTTTGGTGAATAACAGCCCCAGGACAGAAATGCAGACAGGCCAGGAGGTTTCAGCAAAGATACTACCCAGCCTTGACATGTTTCAGGGACAGAATCAATGCAAAGCTCCTCAGAAAGACTTCTCCAAACCCTGGCTGCAGACAAGGAATTCTGCCCAGGCTCGTCCTGAGCCTGGCAGAGGGCAGTGCAGTGGGGAGAGCTCTTGTGCCTCTGCCACGCTGAAGCCAAAGTCCCCTTGTGCTGATGGCTCATGGCAAAACTCCAGCAAGGACCAACGGGGGGCAAAGAAGTCAAATTCTCAGACAGGCCAACCAGACAGATTTGTTAAGCCCTTCCATAAATCCAGGTCTTTACCCTGACACCAAAATGAGAGCCAAGCTCCTTTGCAAGCCTGAGCTGTGCATTTAGAGACCTATTGCCCATCCCGCCCCATCCAGAGCTCATTAGTGCAATCACTCCAACGAGCCCAGAGGCTCTCTGGGATATGCTTCCCATGCACCGAAGTGCAGCTCTAGCCAATAAAACACTAATGAACTCATGCCCACTGGGGCTCTAATGAAACACTAACCGTCATTTAATAATAAATTAGCAAGGAAGAGGATTCACTAAGACAGCAATTCAGCTGAGCCGCCTCTCGCCATCCAGGGCTGTGCAGGGAAGGCACGCTGAGTCCCACAGGCCAGGAGATGCATTGCTGCTTTTGAGGGTCTTTCTAATTTGGTCTGAAAGAGTGTTAGCTCTTCAGAGTTCCTCTGAGTGAGATCGGACCCACAGTGACTGTATGAGATGAGTCCAAAGCTGTGCAGGGCAGAACCTGCACCAGCTCATGGGGCAGCAGTTCATGTAAGCAATGATAGCAGGTGCCACACCCAGCCCTGCACAGTGCCCGGCTGTGCTGAGGGGCTGCTCACTGGTTATGGCAGGAGAAAGGCATGGCTGCCACAAGTCTTCGCTCACTCCAGAAAGCCCCTGCAGCTCCTGGGAAGGCAGTGCCTGATGGTGGCAGCCAGCCCAAGGCACCTGCCCCAGGAGCAGTCCTTAGGGCTGTGCTGGATGCCAGCTCTTTACCCACGCTCTCTCCAGCCTGGGAAGGGTTCCTAGCCCTACACTACCTCCTTGGACTTCTCCAGAGCCATGGCAAATCCTTGCCACCAAATCTCTTCCACCAGCAGACTACAGATGCCAGCAGAGTATTTTTGCTCCTGAAGACTGTTGGATGTCTCAGACAATACGTTGCATATCAACAAGACCAGCCCTTTTACTTAACTTTGCCATGGAAAAACCTCTCTGTACAACCCATCAGGACCTCCCCGGCTTGGAGGTGTTCTTGACCACAACTCTGTCTGCCCCAGGCACAGAGATCTGCCACATCTGCCCATGTTTGTCAACATTCCCCCTTCTGCCGCAAAACAAAGAGAAAAAGCTTAAGAGGAATGACAAGCATTAGGGTTTTAGCTTTTCCTGCTGCTGGGAGGAGAGCAGAGGTGATAGCAGGGTTGGAAATGCCACCAAAGGGACTCTGAAATGGTCTGCACAGCCACTGCTGCTGTGTCAAAAACAAGCAGGCACTGGCTGACCGATAGGAAAAGAAAACCCTCATGTTTCCAGAAACGCTGGACAACTGCCACAGCATTGCTGCTAACAAGCTTCTCTCCAAGCCGATACAAAACTGCCTGCAAAAAAGGAGTTTGTCAAAGCCACCAGCATAGGACCCACTCCGCTGCCAGGAGCAGATGAGGATGCTCAGGGGAAGCTCAGGGGAAGCTTTGCTATGCATTACACCAGGAGCAATAGGAGTGTCCCTGTGATTGGATGCAGGGATCTGGGTGACAGCAATTCAGCCCATGCTCACTGGGCACTGCATTCTGATTTCTGGCGACTACTTCAGGAGGAGAAACACATTTTACATGATGAACTCATCTAAAACAGCTCCATCTTGGAGAGCTGAATCCCAGCCTACTTAAAACCCCAGCTTAATAAAGAAGTGATACAGAAATAATTATCCAGCTTGGGATCAAGAAAGCAAAGAGGATTTGTGCAGCTTTCCCGTGATCCCCTTGAGTTTCACACCAGGTATCATTTCACTGTATTACTTACAACAAACTAAATGGTGTAAAGGTCAGAAGAGCTTTCTTGGCCTTCAACCCAGGTAGTTTGCCCATCTTGGATCTTTAAATTTGCCATTTTGGATCTTTAAATATCTGTAATAACACTACAGGCTTGAGTTAATTATGTTAATTCTTGACTACAGCAATGTGGCAATCCCAGAAGACAGAGAAGAATTAATTTCAGGGAAACACATAGAAAATGGAAAAAGCAACAGAGAAACTGTCCGTTCCTGGATTTTCACAGCACCACAGTCAGTGTCCAACTGAATCTCTAAGAACTGTACTAAAATTTTTGAGGAAATACTAAAAATGGGCATTGGAGTTACATCAGTTAAAAAACCCAATCATCTGAAAAAAAAAAGCAAAGGTGGTCTCAGTAATTAAACTATATAAGATCACTCATAAAATCCAACCAGAAGTGAATAAAGGTTATTCCTTCATTTTACACTGCCCACAGAAAAAACATGTTCATATTTTCAGCTGGGAAAGAAACGTTTACTCCATCAGAGCATGAGAGCCTTACCATCAACCACCGACCTTAGTGGGAGTCTATTTTCAACATCTGTCTTTTATGCGGAGTTTAGTATTTAAATAACTTTAGAAGGAAAAGAAGCCAGCTGGTGTATGCATCATTGCACAAGGCATTCCTACTGGCAGAGTATTAAAATTGCCCTTTCTGGAGAACCGAGTAACATATGTTGCTTAATAGAGAGCGCATGTAACCTTGTCAGCTTAGAATAAAATTATGTATGAATCTGCGTGTGATGGGTATGTGTGAAAAGCAGGGAAAACTCAGCATCCTTAGAAAGATGCTATGCATCCCTATCGTGGTGTTTCCACACAGTAGAAGTGTAAGAAAACTTGTAACCACGCACTGTACACTAGGTTAGGCAGATCAGATGCTAAAGAGGAGTGATGGTATCTTTCTAGATTCATCCCCCCACATTCACAAGCATCTGAAAAATGTTAGCCTGAATAAAAATGCCCTCATTTCATCCCAGCCCATCTAAAGTGCCACGGGTACAGTTTTAAGTCTGCCCACTAGCACTATTCATCAGTAAAGGAAGGTACCAGGAGTGCTATATGGTCAGATTGTGCTAGCAGAATACAAATAAACAGAATTTTTCTTAGTGGAAGTTGCTCTAAGTGCATTGAGCTGTCACGTTTCCTTCCATCCTCTACCCCCCTTATTAAAATAAAAAAAAGTTACAAGGTTTTTCTGGGAAAGAGCAGTGGTCTGAGAACTCAATTAACAGGGAAGAAGCAATTCCCACAAAACTCATTGCTACTCTGGTATAAGAAAAAGCATAAAAGGTGATACATTTTTTGCCAGAAAGCTGTATTTCTCTGTGTTTATCCCGAAAGGACATGAAACTGTGAGCAATGCTGGATCTCCCAGAGCCACCTCTGTCAAATGCAAAGGGCTGGCAGGCCAGGACCCTGCACTGTGAATACCCTGAGATTTTCTAACCACGGTGATGCCCCCGCAGCTCCCACGGCTCCCGCAGCCGGTGCCCGCCTCCCCTGGCATCCCCTGCTGCTCCTTCCCAGAGCTGGCTGGCACAGCAGCTCATAAAATACTTTCAGAGTTAGACTTTAACCCAAGGTCAGCTCGGACTAATGACAGACTAGCGAAGCAAAGGCTTTCCCAGCACTTTGGGGGAGGAGCAGTACCGTGCTCTTGATGAAGAATTAACTTATTACAAAATGACAGCCGAGCTCGAGTTCAATCATCACGGGCTCCATGGCACCGAGAATTAATGACTGGGGGGAACCACATACCTCGCAATTTCTGCTGCTGAAAACATGAGGAATGACAGTAAATCTCAGAAATGCACAGGAGCTCAGGCATAACCCACAGGAGGGAAGCCTTAGAAACCTTGCTGGGATCTTAATAGCCATAATTGTGAGGAATAGCAAACAGCAGTGCTGTGCAGAGGACAAAGATTTCACTTTACTGAACCACACAAAAAAATGGCACCAGCACCAGTGCCCTTGAATGACTCAGAAGCCACCTGCGGGCTGTGGGGGAACAGGAACCTGTGAGGGACAGGCCTTTTTTTCCTGGACAGGGGTGCCAAGCTGCCCCAGGGATGGGCATGGAAAGCAGGAGGAGCAGGAATGCAGCGCTGGCTTCCCGGTAGCCCTTTGTGGGGTAAACAACACCCAGAGCTCCACGCTGGGGTCCTGCCAAAGCACCGGGAGCAGACTGCAGCCAGAACACCTCATTTCCTCTCTTTTCTTTCTGGTGCTTTGTTAACTGGAGGAGAAGCATGACTTCCAGTGTTGGAGGGGCTGCACACACCAAGACAGTCAGCACACTGAGCAAAGGACCACAGCGTGCCCATCTGGCCTGTGAACCAACAATTTCTTGGGCCAAAAGGCTGGGAAAAGGCCACGTGTTAGTAAGGCACACACTGCACCCAGCTTGCCCAGTGCAGATGTGTGATGGGATTGGTGGGTGCATACGGGATGAATCAAATGCAACTGTGCCTGAAAGAAAAGAGCACTGCAGAGGAGAAGGGAATGATTTAAAATACAGCTTTGGCACAGCAGCAAACAGATGCAATATGGCCAAGAGTAGCCTTGCAGATGAGAAGAGTCCCCAGCCATCCAAACCACATAGGTCTGGGAATACTGGGTGGTGTCCAGCAGACAGCTGGGCACAGTCTGCCACATGGCAGGGAGTGGAGGCAGCACAACCTCTCCCCAGAACCTGGCTGTCAAAAGGGTAGGGCAGCAGAGAGCCAGGGTCTCACCAGCAGAGTCCCCAGGCATACAGCATCACTCCTTCCACTGAGGGCTGCTGCCTTGAAAACAGAAAAGCACCTGCCAGCTTGCCTTGGTCCATGTCTCCCTCCAGCTCTACTGGGGCAGCAGCAGATGTCAGGGAATAAAGTGGCTGGAAAGCAGGACACTTCCCAGGAGGGCAGTCAGCTTCATCCAAGAGGCATTCTGAAAAAGGCTTCAAAACATCTGACAGTCCACTGCTCTGGGCTGAGCTTTATTCCCTCAGGGGACTCAAGCTTGCTGGAGGGGAGCACACTGAAATACCTGCTTAGCCTACTAATGTGATCAGCAATAACTAAAACCCATTTTTAAAAGGCTGCCTTAAGGCACCCTACCACAGTGCTGTGCTGCTGCCTGTGTCTGTTGAGAATTCCTCATGCCCTTTACCATGGGCATGAGGTCCCATCACAGCTCAGGTGAGGAGGTTTTACCACCCCAATTCCTGCATGCAGCTGTAAAGTGTTTGCCAGGCCATGACTATGCCCATGTTCCACACACAATCGAGGTGTTTGCCCATGGGATGCCAGCAGCACCTTCCTGTTCGCTCTCAGGGCTGAGAGACAAAGAGACAAGGGCAACAGGGAGATTTGGGGATCTCCTTGGTGTGGTCACTCTGCTTGTGCTTCCTGCTCCTGCCACCAAACCCTGGGACAAAACTAGCCTGTAGCACTCACACTTGCAGCAGGGATGGTTCCCATTGTGGGGCACAGAACCATCGAGATATCTGGGGGCAGGATCAAGGTTCCCACCAGCTCCATTGGCAAACTGAAGGCATGGCACGGGCAAACATGCTGGAGAACTCTGCCTTGCTGCTAGCTTGGGTTCAAGCTGCTCCTCAGGACCACCCTTCCCCTGTCAACCTGTCTACAACTCATTGCTTGTGGGTTTGCCACTAGCTGGACTTAAATTAAAGGGCACAGTAATTTGGAAGAGAGGAAGAATAATAAAGTATTGGATGCTTGTTCTTGGGCTTAATGATGCTTTTTTAAACTCTTCCATGGTTCCTTGGAGTTTGCATTTGACATATGGGAAATGAAGCTCTGAGGTACATGTGTTTGTCTGAAATAGATATGATTTTGGTTTGCACTGACAAGGTCAGTGCCTATTTTCCCATCCAACTTCAGGTTTAATTTTGGTAACCGTCTGTGACGGTTGCAAGTACTGATGGGTATAAATGGGAATCAGTCTAAAAATACCCATGTTGTGAGAGCAGCAGAACACAGTTAGGGTTGCTGCTTTGAAACCATCCCAGGATCACAGCACACCCATTTATCAAAATATGTTTTCCAATAACATTGAATACTTCACAATAAATGCCTTCTGCTCAGTTTGCTATTTCCTACCATATAGCTGCCTCCATTCACTTCCTCCAACCTCCCCTCACTACCTCTGAGTTTCACAAGTTGAGGTGGCAAACTGGGACACGTACATGAGCCATCTGCAATTGAAGCAGTTTCACAGAAATCTCAGAGACATCAGAATTGGTAAAAATTAAATCAATATCAGTCACAGGGTTAAATGGATAAAGTTCCTCCAGGTAACAGCTTATTCTCACCCTCTCTTCTGCAGGCTTCCATTTACAAGATTATTTACCTCCCTTACAAGAAATCCTTAGGGGTTCCATACTTCCCTGTGGTTTTTTTTTAAAAACATCTTCAAATCAGAGGTTCAAAACAGACATGAGACATATCAGCAGTTTGCAGCCACTCTGTGTGCCAGGGGATGCAGCAGCATAGGGCACATGAGGGATGCAGCCGGCAAAGCATGAGCACACTTCCCAGCAACATCTCTCAATTCCACGAGCAGCTCACCAAAGCCACCAAGGTCCCTTGTGCAAGAGTTACTGTTCACTTCTTTGGGGCTTGATTAATCCCAAGATTATAAAAGAAAGCTGAGGACCTTGTCCTATCCCAGCCATAAAATTTCTCCTCCAGCTTGGGCATGTGCTGCGATGGCTCTGAGTGGGAAAAGTGGCACCTCTCAGCCAGGCATGAAGGTTGGTGGAGACCACGCAACGCACTAGCCTCCAGGCTTGAAAACAACTCTAAACCCCTTTCAGAAATCCAAGGAAGTGATAATAGCACAGACTGGACCTGTGTGGGAGGTTGCAAGCTTCCCCCTGCCTTCACATGCTGCCATCTCCAGTGACCAAGCAAGAGTGCAAATTAACCAGTGAGTGGGTGTATGTGGGATACTGGTTGAACTGGTTACAAAAATAACAACCAGGCTTTGAGCTGCTTCCTTCAGTTAAGGAAAACAAGGACAGGCTCTGTGTGCATCTGTGGGCTTTGCTCTCGCACTGCTTTTCACAGACCGAGAGGGAGAAGACAAGAAATGGGCTGTACACGTTTTTAATATTTACCACCTGTTGCTAGAATAAGCAGAAGCACATTCCTTGGAAACCCCACATCTGACTGGAATTTATGGTATTTTTAATTAGACATGCACTGGTTCGACCTATGCAGGCAAAGGCAGTGGGTGCACAAGCTGTTTGGTGCAATCGCCCTTTGAAGAAGGTAAGAAGCTACAAGAGCCTGGAAATGGGCTCTGTTCATCCAGCCCACAGCACGTATGAGCCTGTGTGCTTGAAAGAGCTTGGCTTGAAGAGCAGCATTGCCATTTGCACCAGTTCAGTCATGCCCCTTTACAGCAATGCCTAATAAAATCCTGCCCCTTTCTGGCACCTGCAAGCCCTGATGGACCCAGGACTGAGCAGTGCAGCAATGTCCAGCCCAGCACCTTCTCCCACCCGAGAAGGAAAACAAAATTTCTATATTCAAGATTAGCTTTAGACCCTGCCTCATGGCATCTGAGATAATCCCTACCCACACAGAGGGAGCCAAAGGCAATGCTGATACTGCAAAAGAGCACAAAGTCATCCCAAATCCACCTCGAGGGCAGGTGGCAAAGCAAGGGGCACCCTAAGAAGATACCCACACAGCACTTCAGAAAGGTGTCAGTTCCGCAGAACAAGCCAAATCACAACATGGTGATATTTACACCCCAAGTTGTGAAATACAGGATTAATTCTGGTATTTTTTACTGCTCACCACAGAGCTGCTCTCCCACAGTTGCATAAAAAGCTTGAGTAAGATCAATTGAGAAGGCAGACGAGAATAGCCAGGCAGAGGAGCAGTGACACACCAAGGCAGGCAGGCTGGTAATACTGTAACTAAATCAGCAATTACGAAATTCAGACAATTAATAAAGAATGAATGAGCAGCAGCATTAAACGCCTGGTGCATCAGAAACAAGCCAGCCCTGTGGGGCTCATTAGATGCTGGTGGTGCTCAACAATGTTTCTGACTTTTAACCAGAGAAGAGGTAATTATACATACCACACTTTCTTCACAGTTTCTTTTTCAACAATGACTAATGCAGGTATTAAAAACCATTCACCAAATTCTACATGCTGAAGGCAACAAGAATAACATCCTCATTAGAGAGATTTAGACAGAATTATAGAAAAACTTCCAAGTAATAGAAGTACCAAGATTTTACGTGGAGTTAGAAAACAAGGCTTGAAATCCACCTCAGGGGTGAAGCCTCAGATGAAGCAGTGACAGACAGATGACAGAATGCCACTGTGCTTCCAGGAAACCCTAGAGAGGACAGCACAGCAATGCTCATTTTTATACAGGTCTGGGGGAAAAAAAAAAAGAGTATTTGCTATCCAGGCCAAGTGTACAGGAATCTGGCACCAACTAATTTCAGGTTGATTTTATACAACACTGGCCAAGCAGCCTCTTAGAGAAAAAAGGAAGAGAAGCAAGATGCAGAAATGTATCCTAAAAAAACCCTGGAGCCATTAAAATATATCATCCCAGGAGAAAGGACACTATGAAGACAGTGTGGGCTTGAGCAACATGAAGCAAAACAGAAAGGTAATATTATCTCAAAATATGGCACTGCTGAAATCACTATCAATACAATCCACTCCAGCATAACATTCTTCTTTATTGTACATTTCAAAAAAGAACCAACAGAAAAGAATTCAGAAAAAAGCAATAAGAACATGAGGTCGCTTTCCCAGATTCCTACATCCCAGAGGTTAAAACAAACTCTCTATTTAGCTTAACCAAAAAGCAGGCTTGGAGGGGACTTGTCTGCAGCTCAGACCCGGGATTTGAGAAGAGCTTCCTCACATCAAAGGCCCTGACTTTAGGCAAATGCACAACTAGCTGGAAGCTGGAATTGAATCCATTCAAACCACAGAAAGACAGGTCTTTTTTTCACAGAAAGCTCAAGGGAACCTGCACCCCGAATCACACTCACCAACAGCTTTGGCCAATTACCTTGGATTTCCCTTCTTTTAGATATTGTGGATTTCTTAGCATGTATGTAGAGGTCAGCAGAGATGTGCTCTTTGTGTTTCCAGTACTGGAGATATACATACATCTCCAAAGTTTCCAGGGATCAGGGAGTATTTGAAGGAGTCCAGACCAGTCCCATCCATCATGTTAAGAGGGAGTAAGAAAATGTCATTGGAGCAAAATGCGAAAACAAAACTGGAGGCCTTGGAGAGGAAAAGAAAGGGATGGCTCCCCCTGACACACATCACTGTTGCAATCCAAGAACAACACTGTAGGGCTGTTTTCTGTTCAGAGTTAAGCTGAAATTTAAGCATCTTGGCTGAAGTTTCCTGCAGTAAATGCACACTTCAGGCTGATTTTTGCAGTTTCTGCTGAAACAGATCAGAAGTTTCCATGGGCAAGCACATGGCATGGGGAATTGGTTTAGTTGGGGATTTTTTCCCCATCATGTTAAACTCACACTGCTGAAAACCAAGCAACAGATTAAGGATCACAGGGATCCTCATTCCCCATCAGGGAAGCCTGGCATGAGAAGCAAGATTAATCCAAATTTCTCTGAGAATTTGTCCAAATTTGGCTACATTCTTTGTCTAATGTCTTTGCTGTGGTTAGACTTCAGAGAGGAGTCCATGACCTCCAAAATTCCCAGTTGAAGCATATCACTTCTCCCTCTGATATTGTCTACAGGGATACCAGGGCAGCCAGGGACCACATCCCTGGCTGCAGTGCCATGTGGAGAAGCATCAGCCCTGTGCTGCCATGGGACCCTCCCTGTCGGGTGCAGAAGTTCAAGCAGGAGGAGGCAAGGAACGTCCAGGGCTTTCATTGTGCTCTGCACACTACAGCCCTTCTCTGCTGGGATGGGGAGAGTGCTTGGCTCTTTTGTCTTGTTGTCAGCAGTGTTCATTCTGCTGCCCTACAACAGACACATCCTTTCCTTCAACTCCCTAATTAAATGAGATCCATTCCACAGAGCAGCTCACACAATAGTTTTTGCAGCCTCTCCTTTTAAACACATGTGATCCTTTCCTCTGCTCCTGCACACCACAGGAACACGCTGTAACATCCTTAGAGCTCTCACAACCACAGAATCACATGCCAAAATCTTTCTCACCTTGCCACAGGCTGCAAGACAGGCTCTGACTCTGCACTTGCCTGTCGGCTGTTTGGTGTACAGCATCACTTGGAACATCTCCTGCTGCACCAAGCCAAAACCACCAAGAATTAATTTTAGCACTAAAGAAACTGGGGCACGTGGTGTCCTTTTTTTTTTTTTGGAAGGCTGCAGCCCCAGGCTTTGTCTCTTTTCTGAGATGGTGCAGCAGAGAACACTTCAGCTTCAAGGGGTCCTTGGCATTTGAGGACCAGCAGAGAAACACAAGAACAGAAAGGATCATACATAAGAGCAACACTTAAAGTTGACTTCAGTTTGGTTCAGCTATGATTCAGCCCAGTTCCCTTCACAGGAATGTCTCCTTTGAAAGGAAGGAGTCTGACAGGTCACTCAGTCTCCCTGCATATTAATTTCTCATCTATAAAACAGATATTAGTTATTGCTTGACTCTTGCCCCCGATTGTGATTTTTTTTAACACTTTGTTCTCCTTTCACTGAGCTATTTCTTCCTTTAACCAAGGAGCAAGAGTGAGGTATCCTCTCTGGACACACTCATGCCTGGCTGGAAGATGTGGCTGCCCAGGATGTGGCTGTGTGCATCTCTCCTTCTCAGGCCCACATAGCATCAGTACTCAGCACCAGGGACCATTTGGATCCACTCCATCCCATGAGTAAAATGTTGCCATGATGGCAGAAAATTGATGAAAGCACTGATTTATTAAAAAACATGGGAAAACTCCGTGTTGCATTTAACAAGAAGGAAAAAACCTCCAAATAGAAGCAATGCCATGGGTGTGAGGAGACACAAACCCAAGGGGATTGGAACAGAGGGACAGGCCCATTCTCCACTGTGCTGACCAGATAGTGCGGGGAGATGCCAGGATGAGTTGCAGCCCTCTAATCATCCAAACCTCAGCGTACCTCTCTCAAATCCATTTTTTCTCCCAACAACCTCTCAGGCAGCCAGGAACTTATTCTTAAGCACAATCAGAAATTTATTCTAAAATGCAAAGGTAAGTGCAGATGGTTATCTTTGCTAGCAAGCTTCTAGCAGCAGAAGAGACTGTCACCTCTTGGTGACAGTGGTGGGGCTGGTTTGCAGTGAGCTGGGTGTGTTACGGCTGGTGACACTGAACACAGCCCTTTCCCTCAATAACAATACCTTCTGCAGAGATTTATGCAAATGTGAGGGTCAGGTTATCAAAGGCAGCTCTGACACCTTGCAGAAGGAGCAGAGAGCTATCAAAGGAGAATGGTTTCTGTAAGAACTCCAAGGAGAAGAGAGCTACCAAAGGACAATGGTTTCTTTAAGAACTCTTCAAACCCTCACAAACAGCAATTCCAGTGCTAACATGACCCCAAATCTCCCAGAACAAGCTGCAGACCTCCCAGCCTTGACAGCCAGGCTAAATCTGTTCATTCCCATGAGCCAGTGTGCAACAAATCACCCTTTTCTAGGCAGAAGGAAAACCCAGAACAGGCATACAGAGAGCAGGAGAGCCCTGTTGGCACCTCCAGCAGCTTCCACAGAATTTGTGGTCCCGCAGACATTACAGGTGTCTGTGCTCCAGCTACGCCGTGCTCCTGCAGAAAGCAAGGTTTGCAGTGACTGATTCCCCTGCTTCAAGTGCACTGAACCAAGCCAGCTGCCCTACCAAAACCATGGGTGCAATATGGGAGCCTTACAGGAAGGAGCCACAGAAAGCCAGGGTTACCTGTCCAGCGTGCTGTGCCTCACAGATTGTGCAATCCACCAGTGTAATCTTTAAAACCTGCTTGAAGAATCATTTCTGAGGAAGAACAAGTGGGAAGCAGGAAGAAGAGAAGGAAGCACAAGAGCACACAGGGGATGGAAATTTGTGAAATGACTTTACACACTGGCCTTGAACTTAGGGAGTGAGAGCTGGAAAAGTGTCCCCTGGCTAGGAAGGAATGATGCTGAAGGTCTGCCCTCTTCCCCATGTTCAAGGAGCCTGTCAGAGTTATTCCCTGTCCTCTCACTTGAGCTCCCAGCAGATATTTGCTGATGGCTCAGATGATGGCATAGGCAAGCTGGTAACGTGACTCACTGTGAGTGTGGTGGGGAAAGCCCCCAGCCAGGGAGCGAGATGAATCACAGGGAGACACCACAGGCTCTCAGAAAAGGAATAGAGTCCAACTGATAAGAGGCCAACGCAAGCAAATGGAGGGCAAGGATGCATGACAGGGATGTAGGGGACAGGAGGCACTGCTGCCTCCCAGCTTTTTGCTAGCAGCTACAGTCCTGCCCCGGGCTCGGTGCCTGCTTGGCTCCCAGCCCTCTCAAAGGCACTGGACTGGCTTCAGGCCAGCATCACCCACCAGGAACATTGCTGCTTGCGCTGGCACGCCCAGCGTCAGTCGGTGTGTTCCTGCCAGAGCCATGAGCATTGCCTGCCTGTGGGACACTTGCCCAGAGCAGAAGTGCTGAGCTTCTCAGAGAGACAGGAGGTATTGGGAAGATCACACACTGGCATGCATCTCCTGGATCAAGAGCTTTCCCAAAGCACGCTCCCCCATCTGGGTTATGGTTTCTTTCATCCTCGCTGGCTCCATGACCAAGCTCTCCACCAGCTGGGAACCCCCTACTCTTTGCCAGGCTGTACTCCTGCCACCAAGGTCTCCACCCCGCCATGTTTTGGTTCCTGGCCACAAGGGACATGATGCTGTCCCAAGTTCAGCAGAGAACTCTTAGGCAGGGCATTGCTGGAAGCCAAAAGGCAATGAGCTTATCACAACTCATTTATGAACCCAGCTACTAGAGGAAGAGAGGCATGCCTGCTCCTTGTCTCCTCAGCACCCATCAGGTCGCATGTCTGGCTGAGCCCAGTCATTCCTGCCACTGCATGACCCAGCAGGCCCGGCAGACAGCCGGCACAGGCAGTACTTGCTCGTGTCTGCCCTCAGTGCCTTCCCAAAGTCTCTCTGGCAAGCAGTGCCGGAAGCCCCGTTCCCTAACTGCCTTCCCCGGTGCTCAGACCTTGCTTCCCAGCATTAATGGCTCACACTTCACACCTCTTTACCAGTCCAGATGCCTGCCCTCTGCCACACAGAGACATTTACCCTCCTAAACTTGTAATTTTACTACGTGTAGATTACAACTCACACTACTTAAAGCTGCCAGTAACCTCCCCAACCTGTCCATGATGGACAGGCAGTGAAGCCAGAGCCACCATACTTTGGCCAAGTTTCCTGGAAATCATCCCTTCCCCATGGGCAGTCTTGGACAAAAGGCTGTTCTGATCAATCTGGCTATTAATTTAATCAGTTTATTGATTAAATACTAAGCAGAGGATGAGGTCCTGACCTATTTCATGCCACCAAGTAGGTGGCATGGTGGTAGCAATACCAGACTAGCCATTATTTTATTATGACATGGAGTGGCACTGGTGATGCCAGGAAAAATACAGTGAGCTCGCCCGGAAGCCTTCACTCGTTTACTGTGACTGTCAGAGCACTGAAAGAGCAATTGAAATGATCAAAGACATCCTTTCAGTTCCTCCCAGATCTAATACAATATAATCTTGTTCATCTCAGATAATCACATGAAGCCATTAGGTTGTCAATAATTCACCTTGCGCTGAGCACCGTGACTTGGCAAGAAGCAGGCTGTGCTTTGCAGGTGGCCAAAACCTGAGCATCTCCTGGGCAGCCCACTGCCCACAGTGCTGGTCCTCATAGACAGATGGGAGTGGGCTGTTCCAGGCACACAGGGCCACCTTACTCCCAAATCCTGCTCAGTTTTACAGCAGGTACAGCCATGCTGCTCCTTGCATGATGAAAGAAAGAAAAGAACAAAGAAAGAAACGAATTTAAAAAAAAAATGGCATCACTGTAAATGACCTAATGCTTTTTAAGACTCACCATGGCAGGAACACGGCCTATCTTGGAAATATCCTAATTAAATAAGCCCAAAATTACACCAGGTGCTCTGCACAAATAACCAGCCACACACATCAATTTTCACACCAGTCCAACTGCACCTGTGGCCTGCAGAGGATGCAAAATCTTGCTTTAAACAAGCTTGTTGAAATTCAGCAATTTTGCCAATTTGCTAAAATTGAGCTCAGCTATGCAAAGAAGCAGAAGCCCCACAAAATCAGATGTACCTGACAGAGTAGGAGGTGTAGAGGAGCTAGATATCCAAGTGCTTGGAATGCCTCCCTGTTTTGAGCCTGCAAAACTCAGCTGGACACTTCCCAGAAACAGGCTTGCAGAAGACTTTCATGGAAGCAGCTTTTAAGAAGCGCCTATATAAGATTTCATCTTTTCTGGCTCCAAAGAAAACCTGGATTAAAGCTGCATTCAGCAATCCAAGTAGCAAATTGGAAGCAAAAAAAGGCTGATTCCAAATTCTCTAAAACCACAGCACCAAGCCCCAGCCAGGTAGGACTGGCTGCACTCAAGACACGTGAGGGGCAAGGAAAGGAAAGCATTTACATGTGTTTACATCATGACAACATAAAAAATATCCAGTTGTCATTTAGGGCCCCATGTTCTCACCAGGAAGAGAAGGAAAGTGAAAAGATATCTTGCAGCTAGCTCAGGCACTTTTAACTGAAGTCTTCAACAGCTCATAATCCTTATGGTTGGGAAGATACATCACTTGGGCTCTTGCTTTCCAGTACCGTAACACCCTCTCTGGTAACTGATGTACCCAGGAGCTCCCACCTGAATTTCCCCAGCTTTTCCCATAACTGGCACAGAACAGAAGAGCAGTGAGTGTGGCATCTTGGCTGCTGCTTCCCAGAGACCCTGGGCAAGGAAGGTCCCCTGCCACACCAACATGACAGGCTGGATGCAGCAGTGACAATCACTTAATTACTCTCAAGTTTGGGACTTTTTGACCTTCAGGTGCCTGCAGATTGGTTCCTCACACCTTGCATCCTGAGGAGCCAAGGAGCATTTTGAAAGCTAACCTACTCTGGCAATTTAGGGCATGAAGCAACATGGACTAGGCCACTGTGTTTTGAGATGAAGAGGAGGATGGAGCCAGTTGTACTAACAGAAGACCGGCTGCTTGCCTGGAAAACAAACCCTATTGTATTTATTGGTACTGATGTGGCCATCAGTACTCTGCAGAAAAGATGAGCTTTGGAGGAAAGCTGCAGCAAATGCTCACAAAACTGCTGTCCAGGTGTATCCTTGGCATGGCTAATGTCTCATTCCACTGAGTCCTTTCAGAGGCAGGGATTTGCACCACAATCCAGTGCAGAAAGAGCTGTGTCCCCAGAAAGCCCAGTCGACGCAGGAAGGAAAAGGCAGGAAGGCAAAGACAGTCAGCTGAGCACCTCCCTTTCCCTCCTTGACCTGTGACCAGCCCAGGAATTCTCCACAACCTCCTGCTTCTGGACAGAAACTCTCCTTCTGGCCAGCACCATGAAGATGGCCAGGGGATCACCAGCCCTTCAGCAGTGGGGAGGAAGGGGATGGCATCCCTGCCCTGCAACATCAAAAGCCTGCTTAAAGTCCCTCTCAACCTACATCCACAAAATGGACCAGATTTGCACTTAATCTATACTTCTTGCTCAAGTGGAGCCGTCCTGCCCACGACCATTGCTCTGCTCTGCAGAGTGGGAGAGTGGCAGCAGGCAGAGAGCCCGCCCTGGAGCAGGCATCTCAGCAATGTCAGCTATGCCGTGTCCTCCTCCGTGCCCCCAAAGGGTCAGGTCTCCATCTAAACAGGAAGCCAGGATCAGTCAGGCCAGGGGTGCGGGGGAGTAGAGGGGAGGCAGCGCTGCAGGAGGTGCTGCTGCTGGTGCCCCCGTCCCTCCCTGCTCTCAGCCCAGTGCCAGCAGTCATGGGGGGCTTCCAGGGCACTCCCCCCTGGGATCCTGGCTATCAGGCAGAGAGCTTCCTCACTTCTTTGCAGGATCAATTTTTTATAATTTGGTAAATAGAGGCAAAGTGCAGAGAGCAGTTACAGTGAAGGCAGCGCTGAGAGACAACCGGGATGGTGAGGATCCCCCTCCTTCACCAGCAGCAACTAACTTGTAATAAGCTGGGACAGAACATTTCTTCTCTAAACCAGGGACTGCATTAAAAACAACACAAGCCTCAGAGTCAGCAGCTGCTTCCCACCCCACACACAGAACTGCTGTCCCTTGCACTTGATTATCTCCTCTCACTTGATTTCCATGTCTAAATAAGATTTTTCTTTCTCTGGCTTCCTCATGCCAATATTTTGGGATTAGTTTATTCCCTAAAGCAGAAGGGTAGCTGTATTGTGTAAGAAGGACATGCATTCCTTCACCTCCAGCCAAACTCCAGCCAAATGCCATGGTGCGTCCTGCTGCTGGGTGTTAGTTTGCATGGGAAAACAGGGGAGGGCTATACACGTAAACATCCATCAAACAAACCATCCTCCATCCTCCCCACAAAGAGCACCCTGTGACAAATAAACAGATATTAAGTCTGCCAGATTTGATCTGCAAAGTCATGGCCTTTCAATGACTTGCATCTCTCCTGTCTTACACTAGAGAAGAAAGTCTGAGCACATGTTTCAAGCACATTGCTCACCATCAAAAAACATTATTTTACCCTATTTTGTGCCCTTTCTCGGCTACTCAGAGCTTCATCTGATAATTTTCTAGACTCTGTTTAAGTTTATTTATATTGGTCAATTTGTTTTGCTGTTCTTTTTTTTCCCTAGAGTTTACTTAAGCCCTCACAGTTGTGCCAATCCACCCATACTGAGGTGGAGTTCTGTGATTTTGGGGCTGGAGCTGCATTCTTTCGAAAGTCTTATCTTGAAAGGCAGAGGAGGAAACTACTGTTTATAAGAGCTCTTGGTGGTGTAATAGTTATTCTGCCCCAAACCTCATCTGAAAACAAGATGAGCAAACCTAAAGTCATAAAGGACTTTCCAGCTTGTGCATTGGTCACAACATTAACCACCATGGAGAAGACAGGGCAGAGGTAGGAAAGCTGTTGAGGAGTAAAGCCCACAGACTATTTACATCCTGGAAGTTTGAAACAGAAGAGCCTTGCAATCTGTGTCCTTGGGAGACGATACTCCTCTCCTCCTCTGCTGACAAGGAAAGAGAAAACAAGATTACAGCAAGAGTCCGCAGGAGCAGCTGAGAAGAGCAGAACTCTGGTAGGGCTGCTCAGTGATAGGATCCACTGGAACAGGTCTGGTGCTTATGGGATCCCAGGAGACCACCAGAAGGACAGCTCATCCATTACCCAATGTCCCTGCGAGCGTCCTCAGGTCTTTACAGTTAAGAGCATTATTCCCAGGAGACAACCATCCCTGGAAGGCAGGGCAGACCCTTTGCTGTGGCCTACAGAGAGGCCAAATTACTTGCACCTGTGGCCACATGGCCACAGACACCACACCAAGGCCCACCTCAGCCGAAATGGCAGCTCTCTCATGCTAAAGAGCAGTCAAGGTATTGCTGTTTTAAGCCTAGGGGCATCGAGCTCATGGAGGTGTGTGGTTTGCTCCTCTCCCAGCCTGCCCCAAACACCTTCCAGTTTTGCAGGCAAGAGGCTAAGGAGCAGAAGAAAAGCTCCTTTCCTGGCTATTGGCCAAGCATTATACTTGAAGAGCGTCCCATATCCTGACTACAAGTATTTTGGGAAGCCAGATGACTTCATTACCAGATGACATCCCCTGACCTACTCGCTGTTAAACAAGCTTGCAGCTGGGCCGCCCCAGAGCTCGTTACTCTGCACTTTAATTTGCACATTGCCATTTAGCAGGCACTAACCTGTGGCCATATCCAGGCAGCACTGGAATTTTCATGCAGCTGAAACACTTACACACATAGTAAAACCCTAAGGTGCCTCTGCCACAAGTATTTTGTTGTTACTTTGTTATTGGCACTGACAAATGAGGAAATCTTCTGAATCATTAACATGCTACAGTTACCACCCGGTGCAGGCAGCGCCACATCCCGCACACACCTTCCACCGCATTCCTGCCCCCGCAGCACATGCTCCTGCACAGGACACAGCACTGTGAGCACACACAGCCCTGCTACTGCTCGGGCTGCAGCCGATCCCAGCCACAGCACACAGGATGCCTGGGTACCATGGGGCTCAGCCACGCTGCACACATGACCCTGTGGCACATGGAGCTTGCGGGCATCTTGCCTGGGTTACATGGAGATGTCAGTGGAGAAAGTGACAGTGAAAAATACAGAGTTATGAATAACTTGGAGGACAAGATTCATGCAAGACAAAGCTGCAAGTGCAGATGGAGGAGTGGTGCCCCAGCCACCTCGACACAGAAGGGGAAGGAGTGTCCTCTCCACACTCACCCTGATCCGCCGCATGGCCGTCACGATCTCCACCCGGCTGTTTGGCCGTGGCACATCCAGGCTCCCGATGTACTGGAGGGAAAGAAAGAGAAGATGAGTCAAGTTTATACAGAACTGGAAACATTGTGGTCCCACCATGGCCTCAGTGGCATCCACGGAGGGAACCCAGGGCTGCTTCTGGGGAATGGGCAGCATTTTGCCCGCTGCACTTGAATCCTTACATTCCTCCCACCACGAAGTTGCAAGTAGTTAGCAGCCCTTTTTCTAGCAATAAAATTACTTCATCCATCAGGCCAGCAGGACTCATCTAGGCCACGATCAAAGCACACAGGTATAAGCCAATATCCCCTCAGCTACACTGAGTCATCTACTATAGACCTGGATATTGGAATATCCCTAAAATAGCTGGGCCAACCTGTCCTGTGACAGGCCCTTCATTATTTAATTACAGCCCTGCCAAACCCGTGGCTGTTTTTGCAGCAATGCAGGCCAATCCTTCAGAATAAAGGAGCCACTTTGCTATTCAGAGCGGACCAAAGGCAGCACCACTGTGACCCAGCACGGAGAAACGACGAACAAAAACCTTTTTAAAAATAAAATGAAAGAGGGCAGATTCAGAAGAAGGATCAGAAAACAGACAAGCAATGAAGAGTCAATGCTGAGTGCTAAAAACATGTAGTTAGAAGAAAAGCATTTTGAGCCTATTTACTAGCCCCCTGTGCTCCCACACTTCATCTCGACACAAGGGCTGACGTAACCCTCAACAGCACAGCACGGGCACTAAACCTGGCAAGGCTACATGTTGCTGTGAATATGGACATAACCTTCACTGACAACATGAAAGCCCAGGTCACTGGTTTCAAGCAGCAGTGCTGAGATGGGTGCCTAAGTGTCTGAACACATGCTCGAGGATCACTGTGCAGGCAGAGGTTATTTCTCACTGAGCATCGCTCCGGGACTCCCAGCTCCTCCCCACCAGGATGCTGCTGCCACCTCTATGGAAGGCACAGTGCAAAGGCTGCATGACTGTGCCTGGAATTTATGTGCAGGGGCTGCACATATGCTGGGGCTTTGTTCACATGCTGTCCCAGAGAGCCCTCTGGGACAGAAACTCAGAGAGCCCTGTGTTTGTGAGAGCCCTCCTTGCTAACCCCCCAAACCCCACAAGCCCACTGGCTTGCCAAGGCCATCCCCAGATGCACAGGTCCTACCTGGGGGGAGACAGAGGCAGGTGTCCAGTGACCAGCACTGGGCAGTCAGTGCTGAGAGATGGGAAGAGAGAGGATATAAAAATAAACACCCAACAGCTGGCATGTCCGTCATGTGCTGTGCAGGCTGCTGCGGTGCAGGGCAGCTTTACATAACTGGGAATTACAGCCCATAATGCACAGTGCTGGCACATGTGGCACTAACGTAGACCCCAGCCCTCACTGCCTGGCTGCAAACACACAGGTCTGGGTAAGTTTTCAGTCACATCCCCTACACAGAGTCTTCAAAGCATCAGTCATATTGAGAGAGGCATCTTCAACATCAATCAATTTTCTTTTCTTATATAAAGTCTGGAAACCAGCAATAAAAAGCAGAAGATGAGCAGGAGGGTCAAGGCAGCTGGAGCTCTGAATACACAGTCACCATGGAGCATCTAATGAAGAAGCCTTTCCCCATCCTGCCCTGCCAGGCAAATGTCCCCCCTGCACAGCAGCTCCTCATCAAGCCTCCCCACACCACTCTTCTGCCAGGAACCACCTGGGGTAGAGAAATTCTTAAGTTGCATGAGAAGGACAGATTTTTGCAGCCAGAAGATGCCTATCTTCTTCCAGCTATTCCTGACAGCATGAGATCATTGTCACTGGAAGGGTAATCGCTTTCCTTCCCCTGTGCTTTCCTTCCGCAGGCAAGTGCAGAATACAGGCACGTCCAAGGACAGGGCAAACATTGGCAGCTGGGCAGGAGACCTGAGCTGCATCCACCACTGGCTCCCACAGCCACATGAATTCCAGCAATGCCAACCTCCTGGCTGCTGACCACAACCTCATGCCCACAATTACATGTGTGAGCCCAGCAGGGGCTGGATGGAACAGAAATCAGAGACCACCTTGGGCTGGGCACCACCACCTTGGATGGGCTTGATGCTGTCCTATCTATACCCCTTTACTCAGCTATTCCCCTTCAACCCATGTTCATATGTACCCAAAACAAGGGACACGAGTTGCAAATCCTGCAGGATTCATTTGTGCTCCCAAACCTGAGCTCCAGGGCATCCTGTTGTATCCCACATGCTGTGGGTGCTCCCACCAGAGCTCACAACACATCTAGCCCCAGTGTGGGCTCACTTCACACAATTACTGTGCGCACAGCTCCAAAAACACCCCCTTCTCTCTTCATTCTGGAGGCAGTGCAAATTTTTTGCACATTTCACAAAACTCAACAGATGGACAAAGTCTCCCCAGATTATTTTTGCCTTCAGGGCAGAAATAACATGTGAGAACAGAACTGCAGAAGAGTAACCTTTCACAATGTGGTGAATATCCCCTCAAAATGTGGACTTGGGAGTTGGTCTTTCAGCTAAACCATTTCCCAGGCGAGGAAGGAGGACGGCCTGAGAAACCACCTGTATTTAGTAGTGATTTGCAGGCAATAAGTACATCGAGGGCTGCTCCTGCTCTGCTACCTCCAGCCCTCCTATTCACAGCACCAAATTCAATTAGGGGAAGAAGTGCAAGAAAAACGAGGTGAGGCAAAGATGAGGATCAGCAAAGCAGCCAGGGCCTCCACAGTTGCAATAGTTCCCCCTCATCCCACCCCAACACTGAGAGTGACTCCCTGCCTCCCAGGGCATGAGGTGCAGAGACCCCCAAGTATGAAGACTCCCCAGCACAGACTTTTGCCTTCCTTTAACATATGTGTGCCCCGAGTGAGATGCCAAGCACATGGTGGTGGTCCTGGTCCCTGCAGGCACCATTGTCCTGGCTCCCAGGGCTGAGGCCAGCATCTGTGCCAGCAAGCTGACCCCACAGGAAAAGAGGCAGTCTGGCTAGGGCTAGCTGCAGGAATGAGAAAGGAAGGTGCCCAAGGCAAAAGGAAAGAAAATAAAGCTGTGTGAAAGAGCTGACAAAGAAAAAAAACATGAAAGAACCCACCCCCCCTCCAAAGCCCAGCGAACTGAGGGGGAAAACATATGTACATGTGGAGGATGCCGATTTTCCAAATAATTGCCTCTGTACCCATGGTCTCACCACCCCATTAAGGGATGGGGGACAAAGATAGAGCCCCCAACCTACACCCAAGAGCCAAGTGGGATTAGGGGGTCACTGATCCCCATGCTCTGAAGGTGAGGAGGGCAGTCCCAAGCAGCCCCTCCTCCCCAGCCCAATTAGAAGAAAGGCCACCCGGTTGGAGCAGCAGTGAATGGGCAGCTGAGGGGGTCCCTCCTGTAACAGGTGCCCTGGCAGCCCCACAAAGGCAGCCCTCACACTGCCAAGAGCCAGAGCTGCTTGAGGCTGTGACACCAGCACAAAGCACCTCTTTTGCAGGGTGCTTTTGGTCCCTCACATGCCCTGCTGCTCCTCATCCCTGTGTGTGGGATCCAGTCTTCCATCCATCCTTCCAGGCCCCCCAGAAAGGGCAGTCCCTCTCCCTGCCACAGCACAGGTGCCCATCACCCATCAGGCTTCTGAGCACCTGAAGGGACTCTTCTCGCTGTCCCCCTTCCATGCAAACTGGCTCACCTCTCTGACCCAGGCACAGTGGGAAGGGGCCTCCAGACACAGCACACACAATGCACCCCCTGCCCATGGCTTATGAAAGTCCTGCCCAGTTCTGGGAAATGCCAGGAGAAGAAAAAAATCTGTTTTTTAAACAGAAAACAAAGGGGAGCACTTTGCCAAAGCACTGTTTGCACAAGTCACTCAGTTTCTCATTTTCCCTTGAGGCTATTTAATATTGCTCATTTTCTGCTCTGTCAGAAACGAATTTTCTTGAGAAGATGTTTTTTCTGTGACAGCAGGTGGCAGATATTTTTGGAAAACTGAAGGCCAATCACATCCCTGACAGGGGACACCTTGGAAGGGGTGTTGATGGGATCGATGGTGGGAGAGATGGGCAGCCAAAGCCTTCCCAGAGAGGAGCTACTGCCTTCCCAAAGCAGGCATGCTGCTGCTCCTACAGCCCAATGCAGCGTGCAAAGGTCAGGGCTGAATCATGCCCAGCTTACAGGAGAGCCTGGATTGGCTGGCTGCTGGGTTTCCAGCTTCAAAAGCCACCCTGAGCCACAGACCCTGCCATGGATGGGGAGCCACTGCTTCTGCAGAGGAGCTGCAAGCAGGCAGCAGGGCAGTGCAGGCAAGGGAGACACATTGGCACCAGCCCTAGGCTGGGGTATCACACTGCAGGTTACACAGCTGTCTCCAGGGACAGAAGAGCTCATCCAAACAGGAGGTCCTGCACTACGGTTAGGGAGGGGTTACCAGAGGCACCGGCAGCCAGGTGGGAGGCATCAGATACAAGGTGTGAGTCCCCAGATTTCTGGAGTCCAGGATGGTGAGAGGCTGCACCAAGTACTGTGACATTGACCCTGCAACACTCAGCTGTGCCACAAAGCAAGGGACAAAGTTCTCGGGCACCAGTCCTGAGCCAGGTGTCCTGAAATCTTAAACCTCTTTATTATCTCAGTGCCCGGGGAACACCCAGCCTGTCTGCAGACTGGCTGATAAGGGTTTCGCCCCAGGCTGCTGCCATCAGGAAAAGCAAGGTCCCACTGTTCCTGTTCTCCAGTTGCCCATGCATGGCCTCAGCCCACAGAGCCAAGGATCTGGGCTGGCATGGCCCCAGCTCTGTCCTGCACCTCAGGAAGACCCAGCCTTGCTGGAAGGAAAGGGGGAAGTTTACTCAGACTGCAGTGATGCAGGCTCAGAGGCCAAAAGAGATGGAAAACTCCTGATGCCAGCTGACTTCAATGGAAAAATACCCTGGCTTTCCATCCTGAGCCCAGCAGAAGAGTGCTCTGCTGAGTTGAGGGCCTCCAGCCTTGCCCATTCTTCCCTTACCAGGGCTCTGCATGCTGAGGAAAAGAGGGTACATCCAGTCTTGGCAGCCAGGTAGTTTGAGGCAGTTTGTCAGACCCATCCAGAGCTATGCACCTGGAGAGCAGGCATTAATACAGGGAACTTCATCCCAGGCAGCACTGGTCAGGCTGAACCCTTAAGGATATCAATGCTTATCTATCTGCTGGTCCTTGCCCTGCTTATGAGCTGTGTGAAGGCTCAAGTGCCAGAAACACAGACCTCTGGGAATCCCAAAGCAAGATCCAGCACACACCAGAGCCATGTGCACGGCAGCCACCCTCCCCTCTCACCAGCCAAAACACATGTTAAAGGGAGACAGCTTTACTGCAGGTGTCTGCAGAGGGGACACCAAGGCAAGGAGACAACATGTGCAGAGGAGGGATAAAGATTTTCCATGCTGATGAAGCAGGACTGTCCACTCGCCCCATTTCCGTACCACACCCATGCATGCCGCCCACAGCCGCCCCCCACGCAGGGCCTGGGCTTCCTGCACCTACACCCAGCTACAGCCTCAACAGGCATTTGTGTATAGGATGCTCAAAACCAGAGCACTGCAGAAAGCAGGGCTGGGAGCATCCCACTCCCATTACTGCTTCCTCGGGATCTTCTGGCATCTGCCAAGCCCACGCACTGCCCGGCTGGGACCCACAGTCTGGGCACAATGGGCTTTGCCAAATCCCGACTGAGTTTTCTTTGCTAAGAGCTTCACTAAGCAGCCTGTGAACTGACTTAACAAGTATGGCAGAAATATGCCACTGTTTCAGACGAGAACCTTTGTAGACTTGGGAAGGTTATTTATAGCCTGGAGCAAGCAATACTGGGCTCAGGCACACTGCAGCTTTGCTCTGGGCTGAGCAGCCCCGACAGAGCACACCAGAGCTGCCAGTACAAACAGCCCCCAAACAGAGCTGCCAAGTCTCTCCCAGCCAGCCAAATTGGTGCACAGCTTTGCACAACCTGTTTCTTGCTTCCCAGCCCTCCAGGGAAGGGACTTGCTGGGAAGGGAGCCTGAACCAGTGGAGGGGAACTAAACACCCCAATCAGAGCTGCCTGCAATTCAACTCACTTCCAATGCTGTTATGTGCAGTCCCTATGTACATAAAAATATACACAGGAGTGGAAACACACATGTATTCCCTGATTAGTGTTCACCTGAGGCTATAATCATTTTTCTGATAAAGGATTTCTCTTTGGAGCAACTGGCAGGCACTGCTGGTGCTTGCAGATTCAGGAGGGTGGCAGGCAGGTGGGCTAGAGAGGTTCAGAAGAAAGGACATACTGGATCAGACTAAAGTCTTTTTCATGTCCCATCTCCAAACATAGATAGGAGCAGATGCTCGGTTCAACTTCAGTTTCCCACGCACAGAAGCAGAGAAAAGCACTGACAAAAAAGAGAGAAAATGCCTGGTTGTCAAGATCACTTAAGGGAAAAAAAATACCCCACCGCCCAAACCCAAAACCCCCACCTGCTGCACATAAGAACAGCAATCCTCACAGACCTCCAGTCCTGCGTTTATCTGCAAGCAGGTTTGGTATCAGAAACATCAGGTTTCAGCACATGTGATGTCCAGGCCCATGGCAGTCCTGGATCACAGGCACTGGGTCCATCAAGGATCGAGATGTGCTTGGGCAGCCCCTTCTGCCCTCACCTGCACATGAGGGAGCACCAGAGAGGGTCCTAACACCCATCTGCCCCTTTCCTGGGAACCAAGTACATTAAAGCACTTCAAAGGGATCAACGGGACTGAAGGATTAATGGCTGTTTACAAATAATGGGTATTAGGCAGGTGGGACCTTGCTCTGGACAACAAGACCTCTAGGGCAGGCGGAGAGCTGAGCCCAGCGGGCTCCCAAAAGTGGCTCAAAGGACAGGCACAGTTACAACTTCCCTGTGAGAACCCATCAGCACCGAGCACTCCTGCACTCCAACAGACAGAGGTCTGGCAGTCCAGTGACAGGCTCCACCACTCCACTAAATTCCCTCTGCCTGCTGATCTCTCTGAAGGCGTTAGAGTAGCCTGAGTCATGATTCCTGAATGCACAGAATTGCTGGTGTTGCACAAGGTGGCCCTCGAGTTTTGTCCTGCAGCACCACAGCTTTGGCAAGATAAGGAGTAAGCTCACATTCCTCTCCTTCTCATGGAGCTGGAGGAGGACAGGAGGTGTCTCCTCACTACATCCCCATTTATTTAAGCAGAAAACCACTGCACAAGTGGGAATTTCTGTTTGCTCTTCTGCACCATGGTGCAGCTCCCAGTTCTTTCATCTGAATGTTTCAGCTAACCCAAGAGGCCAGACTTTTGATTTTACTCAACAATTCAGACTGCAAGACACAGAAGAAAAGCAACATCCTGCCTGCCCTCAGAGCCAGCTCCTCTGATTCCCAGCAGCTTGACCAAGGCATTTCTGGGATACAGAGGAGTTTGATGCCAAGAGAGGTAGCCAATGAAAACAGATCCAAAAGTGTGAAATGTATTACTGTTCCTAAGAAGATGGAGTGGGATTTTCCAACTATTGGATTTGTCTCCAGAAAATGGATTAACATAATCCTTAGAGGACACTTTGCTCTGACTCAGTGTCCCTGTGCCAGAGCATATGGGCACTGCGACTGGCTCCAGTGTGGATGAGAGGCACAACCTTCCTGACAGCATCACTCACATGCGATGGCACGGCTTCCTGCAGATCAAGTCTGCCACCCTCTTCTTGACAAGGGTCCAAATCCTGACTGCCCATGGCCAGGCACCCACCCTGGGATGCCAGGGCTCCCTAAAGACAACAGGGGACAATAGCATGGGTGCTGGCTGCTATTGATGGATCAAAACACACACTACATCCACCACACGTGCCAGTTAAAGACAGCAGCAAGTCTGAGTGTGAAAATAAAATTAAAAATTAAAATAATAAATCAGCACATACTGACTCAGGCCCACATTACCCCCCTGCAGGGAGCCCCAAGCAAGCTCGTCAGGAATCTCAGGCTGCTGGAGCAAAGAGCACTGATCCAGCTGCCAACTGCTGTAACACCAGGATCCCTGGCTGCCTGCGCTATCAGCTATCCCAGGAGGATTTTAGGAGACAGTCACACAAATCCTGACACCCCATATGAGCATTTTTCTTGTTTAATTTTCCCCCAAAGCTCAGCTCTAAATCAGACTTCCACATTTTTGTGACTCGCACTTGGTTCCTGGCTGCAACAAGAGCTGTGCGGGTATAAAAGCTCAGGATTCTTGGGGATAAAAGGAACTAAAGGAGTGTAAGCATTTAATTAATCTCCAGCAATCTAATAAAAGGATAGAGTAATTGCCTAAGCCATCTGCATTCTGTATCTGGCATCAAGGGCTGCTGGAGAAACCCACGAATTCGGAAGCTGGGTTTCGTACGGATTGTGCTTGGCATTAACGCGTGCCACCGGATACCGAATAAAAGAAAGAGGCGCTAACAAAGACTAATATGTAGCACCGCATTAATGCAGCCAGACCAGCAGCATGGAGCAGAGATGAGCCATGAGCAGACAGAGGGGCTGCTGATGCCCAATCCCACTTCTCAGCCCCCAGGCAGGGTCACCCACACCTGGCACGGAAAAGGCACGCGGAATTTGGAAGGCAAGATGGTTTGCAGCCTCCCCGCAGGTGAGGGGTGAGCGGGTGCTGGCAGTAAAACAGCGTTCGGCTCAAATAACCCAGGAGCAAGAGGCTACAAAGTTGAGCTTGAACAGTCCTTCCCAGGAAACAGTTGCAAAGCAGGTTTAAGTACTCCTCGGCTGTTTTGCTCGCCGCAGCTCAGTGCCCGCCGTAGGGCAGGTGATGGCCTCTGCAGAGGAACCCTCTCAGCTCAGAGGAAAGGGGGAGAATAACACTTTGACGCCCTCTGATGAGCCACAACCTTGCCCGGAGGGCACTGCATACAATTAGAAGCCAAATCTGTGATTTTCCTCCTCTGACAGTACATGTGCTCCGAGGACAACAGCGTATGACAGACGCCTTGCCTTCCTGCCACTCAAAACTGTTTTACAGGATTTTTTTTTTCTAAGTCAGCCTCACTTGAGTATCTCATCAGCACGATAACCGTATCCCTCAAGAGAAGCAAAAGGGGAAGGATTTCATGCCTCCTCTTTCCAAATTTTCTGGCCAGCTACTTCCCAATTTACTGCTGGCCAGCCTGAGTTGCTCGGGCTAGCTTTCAGCCAGCTAGTTCGGCTTTTCCCAGCCTGCGGGAAGCCACAGCCTAAGTGGAGTAAGAAACTGAAAGGTCTCAACAGAAATAAATATAAAAAAAGAAAAGAGCACTTCCTGTCAAATCCACTAGCAAGGATAGTTTACATATGTAAAGACAAATAGCAAGCTTTTATTCTGGGTGGGCATCCCCGACCTCTTGCACCGCACCGCAAATGGCACGCAGTTCCTCCGGCTGCTCACATGGTGAGCTTACCCCCTTAGAGGTGCACCAGGGTACAAGGCATCTTGCAGACCCCTAACATCCGTCTACCATCACACCGGCACTCCAGCACTACCCACAGCGCTGGAGCCTCAGAGCAAAGCCTGAGCGCTCTGCTCTTTCCCGGGAAGATGCACACAGACCCAGCTCTTCGGGGCCACCGTCCCCGAGCAACACCATGCAGAGCCACGGAGCGATGGAGGGCCAAGGAGGGATGAAAAGGTGAAGCAGGAGGGTAACCCTAGTCCAGCCTGACCCATCTCACCAGCCTACGGGATAGGCGGGAAGCCTCGCCCAACTCTGCAGCTGAGTTTGGGGGAGAGCAGGCAACGCCAAGGGGAAGGGCTCCCGGGAAACCATTAAAAAACCCACGGCTATGCAATAAGAGATCTGGAAACCAGAGCATCCCGGAGTGTCGGGGTGCAGCGCCGGGCAGCGACCCCCGCAGAACCCCCGCTCTCGCCGCCCACCTTGGCCTCGAAGCAGATGCCGTGCTGGAAGGCGTCCTCGTTGTGCAGGGGGATGCGGAGGTCGTGCCGGTCATCCACCAGGTTGTACTTGGACTTGGCGGGCATGGCGGCCCCGCGGCGGCCGGGNCCCCCCTCCCGCGGGAAAGGACCGGCCCCGAAAGCATCGCAGGGGCGGGCAGCGCTGACACCTAGTGCGCGGGATCGGGCTTGCGCCCCGCCGACAAACTTAAAAGAAAAAAATAAATAAAGGGAAAAATGAAAAACAATGCCTCGGGAACCGTTTCGGTGGCGGTGGGCAGCGCCGGTTTCCCCCCGCGGGGCGGACAGGGCAAACCCGCTGCTGGGAGCGGGACCCGCATCCCTCCGGGCTGGAGGAGCTGGGTAGGACGGTCTCTCGGGCCAAGTAAATTTGTCTGCACACAAACCTTTGTATCAACACCGGACACGGTGGAAAACAAGCAAGCTGGAAGTGGAAAGTCTCCGTCTGGCGCTCAAAGAAAAGCCAGTCCTTGCGACCACACTCCGTCCTCCCTTATAAAAGCCCTGAAAACCGTGAATGTGCTCCACTCCTGCCTCCGCTGAGAGCATGATGACTCACTCACACAGATCTGACCACAAGTCCAGGCTATTGCACCCCTTACCCTTACACACATAGTGCACGCTCAGGAGGCGCTCTATCCTTCCGTGTTTGAATACCCACAGATGCTGTAGAGCTCATCTCTCTGCAGTATGTTTGAAGAGCTCACAGTGGTCTCAGAGGCACTTGGAACAAGCTTTTCCCAGAGCAGATGGGTCCTTGCAGTCCACAGGAGACCCACAAGTCCCAGTCTTTCCCTTGCTGTGCTTGCACAGTCCCACAGCCAGAGCCCATTTTTCTTGAGTTTCTAAATGCAGTGCAAAGACCAATGCTGGCTGTTGATCCTTCCCTGGGCAGAACAGATCCGGGGCCATTGATTTTTCAGACCGAATCAATGTGGTGAGACCCTCTTTGAGTTTATAACACAGTTCAGAGCCAGTCACACCTGAAAAATGTATTTTTTCCCTCAAAACAGAGTGGGCTTTCCACCATCCCCAGAGGCTTGGCTAACTGTGTGGGCACAAACACAGAACAAGCTGAGAAGTCCCTGTGCTCCATCATGCCCATGAGTGTTGTGTGGGAACAGCTGCTATGCTGCCAATTTCCTTGCGCCTGGCCCAGGGTGGAATCTCACAGAGCTGTTAGCGCTTGGACAAGTGAATCAAGGCATGATTTCCCACTGAAAGCGAGATGCCAGCAAGACTTGGACTCTTGGAAACCTTTACTCCTGGTTTTGGAAGAGAGCAGGGGATCAGTGCTGTATGTTGCAGCTGCAGAGATCCCTGGGGAAAAAGGTGTGGAAAGAACCGAACACTCACTCGAACGCACTTCAGCCTAGGACAGGCAGAAGCCAGTGGTGGGACAGTCTTGAGCCTGGATCTGCCCCATGGTGTTTGATGCTCCTGATTCTTGCTGAAGTTTTATGATTATCTCTAGCAAAGGTTCAGTTGCAACACTGAAGTCTCAAGTGCTGGGAATGATATGGCCACCGGAGAAGTTCCCTTGGAGTCTCTAGTCCAATGCCTGCTCCGAGCAGGGCAAGTTTGGAGACAGAGCAGCAGCTCAGAGCTCTGTCTAGGCGTATTGCAAGTATCCCCAGGGGTACAGATCCCACAGCCTCTCTGGAACAATGTTCCTGTGCTAAATTTGATTAAAGACACACATTCTTGCAGACTGCAGGTTTTCCACAGCCAGCAAAGCCCCATGGATTTGGTGAGGAGCTGAATTCCCACTTGGGAGGGCTTGTGAGCATCTCTTCAGCGAATGGCACCCTCAGGGAGGTGTTCCCCCGGGTGCAGGCATGGGTGTTTGATGGGAAACAAGCCAACTCTTCCTAGGTAGTCTCAGAGGGTTTGCCCGGCAGTGCTGGAGCTGCTCACAGATGCCCTGGCAGCCCACAGCCTGCTCCTCTGGCTTCTCCCACACTATAGTGTCTATTCTCACTGATTGTTGCAGCACCTAGAGCCAGCCTGGAGACTGCTCTTAAAATATCGGGCTTGACCCAAGGGACCAACCTCCCTGTGCAGTTACTCGTGGATCTCTCACACCAGTGGCTTGGCACTGCTGCAGCGCAGGAAACAGCAGCTTAGGCGGCAGCAACTCTTCTGCAACTGGTTTGTCCCAAACACACCTGCCTGTTGCCCCAAGTGTGACTGGGCGAGGGGGGGGTGGGTAAGGGGAGGGTACTCACTGCATCAAGTGGTGCTCCAGTCAAAGTCACATAGGCAGTTTAGGATATCTGTGGCATTTCACACGATTCCACCTTCTTGTGGAAGGTGTCTCTTATTTTCTGGGATCAGTGACCTTACATCTCTCTGCCCTTGCATCAGGCTTGCCAAAACACTGCCTCTTCCTCGGAGAGCCTTTCAGGGCTGCTGACCCCAGGATGTCAAGCCAAGCTCACCATCACCACAAGGTACAGGGGATCCGGGAAGGACACGGAGGGGATTAAACTCTCACACTTCTGTTTGTCCTGCAAGTCCAGAACCTGTTTCCTCCCTTTTAAAATCAACAATTAGGAGGCCTAGAATAACCCGTTGAAGTTGTGTAACCGGTTTGTTCGTTGTCGCAGCCACGTCCATCCCCACCCGGTGGCGAGACCGGGGCTCTCCTGGCTCCACCCGCAGGTCGGGGGCTGAGGTGTCCCCTGAGCCCAAAGAGACCCCACCAGGGCTTGGGGGCGGGTGGCAGGGGACATGGCTATGCGACCCTGCGCCACCCGTCGGGGCATTACGAAGGGCTCGTTCATTATCGAGGCTTCGAGCAGCGCGGGAGGCGGCAGCGGCCGCCGGGGAGGGCGGCTCGGTCGCGGTCTCGATCCCGCCTCTCTCGCAGCAGACTGGGCTGCGAGACGTGGATTCCTAAGGTTGGCCTGCCATCTCCTGGGAAAGCCGAGAAATGCGGCACGGAAAGCCCAAACCGTCCGGAAGGGCAATCGCCTTCCTCAGCCTGGCCTCAGCTTTCGGTGTGTGTGTTTAGGGGCCGGAGGAGTGATGTTCTGCCTTTGCACCGCCCAGTGCCCCAAGGAAACTGGCCCCATGTGCCATTCACGTATTGCCTCTGACATCCTGCGAGTTCGGGAGGAGGCTGTTGCAGTGTTAACGCAAAAGCAAGACAAAAAGGCATGTCACTGTGTGCCTGCTGAGGAGATCCCCCCAGCAGCAGCAGCTGGGGTATCATGGAGTGCCGTGGGGAGAGACTGTCGCCCCTCTTGGGAACACGGCTGTGCACTGGGATGCAGTGAGTCACATACCCCAAAAGCAAAGGACCCGAAAGAGTTGGTCAGGGTCATTTAAGTTTGCCCACAGTGGTTTCCAAAGCATCCCAAAGTTTTGGTAGGTTTCAGGGCTCGAAAAGAGCTGATATTTTGCAAATTTTTTGTCAAGGCAACCTGGCCTGCGAGTGTCAGCTTGCACTGTCTAGTCTCACCCTTACCAAAAAAAAAAAAAAAAATCCCATGCTGTGAAAATGCCACACTATTTCCAGCAGAAAGTCCTCTAAATGACTATAACATCCACAGTATGCAATGTTACTGTGATGTTACCATAATGTTACTGCAGAACCACCTGCAGTCCTTTCTCTAACCTCAAACGTAATGTCTGCAGAGAACTTTGTACCTCAAACACTATTGGTGCCAGCGTGGCAAAGCTGCAACCTTCCCTGAAACTTTCCCCACAGCTCTTATGCTACACCATTGTGGGAGGAGAGGACAGCCACCTGTAAAGGTAGTACCACATCCCCAGGAGGCTGGTACCCCCCTTCTCTTGCTGCCTGCACTCTCAACATGAGGGATTCAATGTCCCCACAGCCAAAACTGCTCAGGTTGCTTTTGCAGTGCAGTGTTTTTTGGGGAAAATACCCCATCCTTTTGGTCAGGAAACTCCTCCTCCCAGAGCAATAATAAAACGGCTTTTGTCCAGATATGCAAATATTTTTTATTGAACTGGATGCAGGTGGGAATGGGAAACATCACAGGGCATAGCTGTGAGAAGTGAGCAGATGGCAGACTTTGCAGCTCTGCACAATAATTTGTAAAGCAAATTGGCCCTTAGGCAGGCACTCAGACAGGAAAGGTAGGATCCAGCTCTTAGGTAGGTGCTCCTGACTGCTTTAATGTCCTTCCACAAAATCCTATAGCAGCAAATATTTTTAGGGTCACAGTCTTGCAATTGGAGAGTGCACAACAGCACACACCTGTGCAGCATCTGAGCATCCAAAATCTTGTTACCTTGTGAGCCCATGGTGGGCTTGGGCCAGGAGTCACCTTGTCCCTCCAGTCCCCTGCAAAACCCCAGGTGAAAGAAGAACCAAGCAGGGCATGTGGGTTAGCACCATAAGCAAATGCTTTTTCTACCCAGTAAAGCCTGGTGATCAACATCTAAATAGCAAGGGCTGGGAAGGAAGTAAAAAACTTCTCCAAGGGGAGGAAGGCAAGTCTGCTGAAATTGAGGTCAGGAACTTGCTGGCATTTGCTGACATTTTATTTTGATGAGCTGGCAGAGCTCATCCTCATCAGGCACATATTTATGTATGCATTTATTTATTTTAGAGGTGGGACTGGGAACAGTTTCAGAGTTTTGTTTTAAAAACACAGGCGCACTGGGGTGCAGACAAACTGCTTAATTAAACCACCTGAAAACTCATGTTTTGTATTCATAGACATTTTGAATCTTTGTATTATGATTTCCTTTCAATTTGCAATTATTCCAGATTTTTGGACATTCTCCACAAAATCCAAGTCTTGAAACATTTTTGTTTCAGAAAGAAAAACACATGGTGCTTCTGAAATAAATGCTGTGCTCTTCCTGGGGCAGAACAGGTGCTGGCTAAAATTAACATTCCTCCCTGCCAGCCTCACCAAAGTCTGCAAGTCAGCTGTGAGAGCCTAGGAAGTCTGAGGCACCCACAGTCCCATCGTCATGGCAGGGAGCTGGTGGCAGTGGGACCCTATCCCTGGGATCCTGCCACAGGGCTTCACATATGGGAGCTACCCAGGAGCAGGAATACTCCCACAGCAGGCTAGAGCAATGCCTACATCCTCTGAACCTCTCACAGCCACGCAGGAGCCATCCCATACAATATTCTTCTTGCTCTAATCTCACTGGCCCATTAGTGATAAGCACTAATGGTGTTATGAGAAACACACTCTGCATAAACATCATTCTTGACCATTCTCAGCCTGATCAGTTGTATTAGTTGTCAGTGAACTTATCAATAGCTGTATTAACAGATGCTTTTTTTAAAAATCAGTACTTACCTCCTCAATGTTCAGTGTTTCACATCCCCACAGCAATAGCTGACAGCTCCAAGGCTCAGTTCCTTCCCCAGCTCCCAGAACCTTAAGGGTGTGTCTAAACACAGCTGGAAAATATCTGCAAGCTGCTGAGGGCTGCACATAGGGCACAGCTTAACCACTGCTACCCACCTAAGAGACCGTGTTATCCTTACTGCCCAGGCCAGACCACCTTACTGCAAGGTGAGCCACATCCCCTTAAATCATCACAGCTCCAAGTACTCCCAAGGAGTGAAACAAGTTTCCCCATGCCACCAGGCCATGAAGAATTAAAGAAAAAAGCCATATGGAAGAAGCCAACAAGTGTTCCCAGATGAATGGTACGTTCCCCTGTCCATGAGAGGCTGGGGCTGCCCAGAGCAGTGGGAATCGGAATTGCTGAGAGCAGATGCCCCAGAAAAGGAGAGCAAGGACCTGAAGTGAGAAGGCGATTCCATGGATTGGCAGGGAGGGCTGATCTGGCTGATCCCAGTCCAAAGGACACAATGTTAGCCATGGCTTTTATGTTGCAGCAGATATGAGAAAGAATATGGCTTTTCTCAGTTTCTAAACCAAGAAGCAAGAAGGGCATCTTCATTCATGTGGCATGCAAATAACCATATTCAAAAGGCATGTTAATTGCCACATCTAGTTGTGAGATTTCTTGTAGCAATCCTCCACTTGTGGCTGATAAATAAATATGATACTTGGCATTCTTCATTTGGGAATGCAGCTTATGATCTCCAGACATGTTGCTGCTCAGTTCCAGAGTGCAGGACACCAAGCAGAGGAGGAGGTGTTATCCTGGGTGCTCTTCCCTGTGGATCACTGGAGTTAATTGGAACTACGTTTGATATGTTTGTAATTTGGCAAGGCTTATTTGCTGTATAATCAGACACATGGCCCCTTTTTTAATTGCCTTGTAAACTGCCAGAATGATTAATTCTGACACAAGCCTGCATTTATATGGGAATCAACATGTAGTGACTTATGACGGTGGTGAGGCAAGAGCTGGGACACCCAGGTCCAGCTTGGGCTGGAGGAGCATCCCTCCACCTGGGTGTGAGGGATTGCTGCTCACCTGTGATAAATGTGAGGCTGTGCACACTTTTCCCTGGGCAAGGCGTTGTGAAAATCCCACGGGTGCCTAAACCACTGTGGCACCTGTGTGGTATAGGCTGATGCCTGTTGATGGCTGTGGCATTCCCAAAAACGCTCCCTGTGCCCAGCTTTGCTGGGACAAAGTCCACAGCAAATATCTCCCTTAGCACTCACATGCACCTCTGGGGACATGTGCTGATCCCTACCCTCACCTGGAAAACCTCCTTTAGCTCTGCCTTTTTCCCACAGCCCTTCCCACAACCTGTTGATAAACACTGGCCTGCAAAGAAAATATTTCACACTTGCTGCCACATATTTTACATGCTAACTCTGTAGCTCTGATATATTCTCCTAAGGGGCCTCTCACATCTGGGCAATGATACATCATGCTTGCAGCTCAATTTTCTTGCCTGGAGATATGTTCATATGAAAGAATAATATATATCAGCCCCCAAAATCCCAATGACTGTAAATGCCAAGGGATAATTAAAGCAGGACAGTTAATAGTCCTGGCTTCCATTCACTATGGGATTTACATAATTTCTGTGTCTGGACACTGGTGAGAGGAAGGACAAGCAGCTCAGGTGGGGGCCTGGGGTCTTGGCTGCTTGCTGCTGCGGGATGAAGGGACAGATGGATGGAAGGAGGTGTGGAAACGGACATGGAAATGTGCTGGGCATGCCAGTGGAGTGACAGCCAGTGGATAAGAGCTGGAAACGGGGATGTGGCTGCGGGCTGTGGGATGGGGACAGGGGTATGACCAAGCCTCACAGGAGGAGCTGGAAGTTGGGATCCAGCAGGAATCATTTCCACAGCCTCAGCCAAATATGGTGTCCATCCATCCATGGAAGGTAATCTGTCAAAAAATATGGGGCAATGAATTTGCCCTGGACTGTGAGGAAGTGCCTTAGGTTTCACAGGATCAGCCATGTGGGAACATGGCTTAATTCCTCAGGCATTCAAGATCTACTTCCCTGCAGGAGGCTTTGGTGCTGGTGGAAGCATAGAGAGGTCAGTGGGATGGGCAACATGCCAGTGGGAGTGTTCAGCAGGAAGAAAGCTCTTCAGATTGTCCTTCTCTTGCCTTATCTCTCTTTCAAGGACCAGGTTATTTTGGAAACATACTGTGGAAAAATGCCTACAAAGGAAAGAAGACAAGGAGGGTGAGAGGGTGGGTGCAGGTGCAGCAGCTACATTCCAGAGACCTGGGGTCTCCTCTTAATTTTGCCTTTCTCCTCCTTTTGGGGCCTGATTAGGCATCAGCTGAAACCTGCTGTAGCCAGCTCAGCCCCCTTCCAGAACCAGGGGAGAAATTAAAAGATAAATTAAAGAGGACTTTGTTTCCAAACAATTGCAAATGCATAGTTTGAGTATCTGTAATTTAAACTCAAATCCTTTTTCTACTAAGAGTGATGGATGTCTTTTTCCTACTGCCTTGAGAGCCCTTGGATCCTGCACAGCAGATGCCTCCCTGATTTATGGCTTGCCTTTTCCTGGGAAGGGAAACAAACAGCCCAATCCTAATTACCATGTTCTTGTTAGGACACATTTCTATATTGCTTCCATCCTATTTCCAGGGCTCCTCACTCCACATTTTGTACAGCTGACTTGTGTGTTGTGGGTAACCTTGGCATGGATTCATATCATCTCTGTTGCACTCATTTTGCTGAGAAATAAGTTCATGTGCACCATAGATGGATGACATGCTAGAAATTGCATTCTTTCCTGAGTGTCTCAGTCAGTGAGGAGGTCAAGATGGAGGGATGGAAAGGATGGGGAGGAAGGAGAAAAGATGATACCAGTGGTATTTTCCTGCCTCCAACAGGTGCTGACAGAAAGGAGGGAGGGATGGATGGGGCACTAAAAATAAATGTTCTTGCTAAAGAGAATCTTGCTGGTTCAACTCTTTCCCATTCTTTTGTGTGTGAAAGTGGTTAATTCTCCTTGGGATCCTATTCACTCAGCAGATGTTGCTTTTCTTTGTGTTACTAGCCTGAAATCAATGGAAAATAATCCTGTCCTTTAACAAACATTGAAGCACACAAGTCCAGCGCTACAAGGTGCTTCTGCAGCCTGAACAGATGTTGAAATTACTGGAGAAAGCACACATGCATGTGTTTATGCTTCTAAAATAGCACCACCCAAGTTTATGTGACGATGGGGGGAAAATACCTGTTGCAGCTGCAGAGCTGGGGCTGGCTTGGGGTCCCTGGCACAAGGACTGGGACATCCTGGAGGGACTCCACTGAGGCCACCCTACCAGCCAGGCCAGCAGCACAGGCTGTACAAGGAGAAGAGGAGAGCAACATTAGCTCAGCTCAGGGAAGGGGAGCAGCCAGCTGAACCCCTGTGCTCTCCGTTTGGCACAGGCTGCAAAGTTCAGCCCTGTGCTCACTATGGTGGCTGCTCGGCTTGTCCTGGCTGAGTGACAAACCTGCCAGCAGTGATGGTCCCGGCAGAAATGCCAAGCCCTGACCCCCCAGGCCCCAGTGATGCCATCAGCTGAGGGCTTCTGGCTTACACTGGCTTTTTAAAACGAGCTTGTCAGATACATTTAATTCACGTAATGTGTCTTTTCCTGATAACTTTTAAAATCAGACTGTTGGGCTGTTTGGACTCAAATGCCAGCAAAACCAAAGTATTTCACATCTGTACTATTATCTTTACGAGCCAAAATCATAAACTCATCAAAGAGCAAAATCAGAATTACCTGATGAGCACAGAGTCCCTGTAAAGAGTCAGAGGATAGGGATGAATTTTCTCCCTATCACCCACTCTAAAACCACTGAATCCCAGTAAACATGCCCTTTATTTGCTGTTATGAAGTTTTGAAGATTGCTATCCCCAGTGTTAGCCCAGTCCAACCCTTTACTAGCACCTTGATGACCCTTCAGTCAACATGCCTAGCTGGAGTGTGCTCTGATGCCCACCTCTTCTGTACTTCTTCTCATGTAATATGGGAAAATACAGTTATTTCTGACCACCCTCCCATCTCCTGCCTGTGCTCAGCAGCCTGGGGCCATCCCCTGGCACAGGAACAGCTGTGTCACTGCTCTGTGGGGAGGCCAGACTTCAAGACACTACCAGTCACATCTTTCTACTTGTTCATGTGATAATTTTCCTCACCAAGAAATCCTTTGGGTCACATAATGAGTACTTTTATTTGACCTTATTTGCAGTTGATGCTGTTTCATGTCTCAAAGTCACTTTTTATGTTCCAGGGAGAAAGAAGGGAATAGCCCATGAGAGCTTTTTTGAGGGTGGTGTCTCTAATTTTCCTCTCAGCCACATGAAAATGCAAATCCTTTCCAAATGTCATTAGATCATTGAATCCAGCAATATATTTGTATGGCCAATTCGTCACCAGTTCCTGAAACAATTGCCCTGCCTCAGTGCAGCTCTGGAGTGCTCTCTGCTGTCAGAATCAGCATCTCTGCCAGTTGGAATGGGGGGCTGGTGCTGTCAGGGTGCCTGGTGGGCTCACCCGAGCAGCTGGGCTGGCACTGCCTGCCATCAGGATGCTGACTCCAGCACTGAAGAACTTCTTCTCTCCTTTGCCCAGATCCTAGGATAGTTTCAAGGGGCAAGGGACTCTGCTAGGCTCTGCCACATTGCCAGCCAGCAATGACCTCTCCCGCTTCAGGGGAGCTGGGGACAGTCCCAGCAGATGAGGAGACATGAAACTCATTAATCATCTCCCAGCGCTGTGCCGTAGCATGAAATTGGATTTAGCACCATTAGCCAAGTGGCTTCTGAACAGCTCCTTGACTCCTGCTGAAACCACTCTCCCATTGCAAAGCTGATTAACAAAGTGCGTCCACAGTATTTAATTAACCTAATGAACCCTGACGATAGAATTAGAGTCCACTTAATTCCTAGTCCCCTGCTGTGTGTGCAGGTGAAACAGCTCATGGTGACACAATGGCCCGCAGACACTTCAGTGGGTCCAAGGGACCTGGTGCTGGAGCTGAGGGCTCCCTTGCACTCCCAGGGTGTGGGGAGTGCCCACTTGTAAAACTCCACAGAGCACTGGAGGTAATAGATGGACAACTCACATGACAGCAATTCACTGGTCCTCACAGCCCCGGGGCTGGAGCGGCTGCTGCTTCTGCCAAGGACCCCAGGTCCCACCTCCAGGCGTTTCTCCTCATAGAAAAAGAAGATAAATGAAAGGCTCAGGGACTCTGGCAGTCTGGGATGTCTGGCTGTGCTGTCCTGGATGTTACAGGTGCTGGAGCCCATAGGGAGAAGGGAGGTGATGGACAGAGTGAGGAGGTGGGTACCTGAGTGCACTCCTGCTGCCAGTGGCAGCAGCTGGCTGGATTGGTGCTGCATATGAGCCTCAGTCCAGCCTTCCTCTGCAATTGTTCCAGATATTTGTAAGGAAACAGTTGAAGCAGAGATTTTTTTTTTTTTTCTGGTGTGAACAGAGCTCTGTGTTAAGGAGAGTGAGCTGGGAGTCAGCCACAGTGGAGCTTGTACTGCCCCTCTGCCTCTTTCAGGACAGCTGGGAGGAGAACATGGATGTGCCAAGCAGATATGGAGAACTCCATGCAGATACGGGGTGCTGCAGGTGATGTAAATTCTCTAGCATTTGGTGCTTTCAAGTTCTGACAGGGTTTTTCTCTGTGCAAAGATGGATTGTCACTTGGCCAGAAATGCTAGGCTTGAAGCAGGGAATCATCAAGCAAGTGACTCTGGCCACAGCTCCACAGATTATAATAGTCCCTTCTGGCCCTAAAGTTTAGGAATCTAAAGTTTAGGAATCTAAAGTTTAGGAATCTTAGGTTCCTAAGTTTAGGAACCAGATAATTACTAAAACAGCTATGCCATTTCCCTGTGACATAACAATCATTTAAAATACATTTTAATATACAGAATATAAAAGAGAAATGTCCCATGGAAACAGAAATTTTAAAAAGCATCAACTCCATCACTTGCAACAAGCCAAGTGGCTTTTTGTGATGGAGATGCGGTTTTAGGAAAATAAGATACAGCCCCCTCTGGCTTCCCAGGAGCCTTGTTCGCTGACCTGAGTTACATCCAGCTCTCCACTAACCCTACACCTTGCAACCTGTTCGGTAGCCCCAAGAAGTCATGGTACAAGTGGATACCTCTGCGTCAGGTAGCGATCCAAGGGAAAGCTGCCTTTCCTCAATGGAAGTAAATTATTCCCTTTGTGTCCAATTCCTAGAGTCCAGAGGGCGTGCAGCCTTCTTGGGTGCAATGACTCAGTGGGGGATTTTAAGGCGCCAATTCAAAGGCAGGTTGGATGACTGGGAGGCCTCATCGTATATTTGCTTTATGCTTAACTCTCCTCAGGCTGCTCTGTCCAGAGAAACAGATCCAAAACAATGGGAGAAAAACTCTTTTGAGCCCACAAGGAAGATGAAATAGGATGCACCTTTTCCTGGAGACTTAGAGCTGCAGAAATGTGAGCCTAGTGTAAGAACTTCTGGGAGCCATTTCTTGTTTGGATTTCTAAAGAGTGTCTCAAGGACTGGGTTTGGGGCAGTGAAACTGTGGAGAAGCAACATTCCAGCTGCCCAAGCTGTTTACAATTGCAAGATGATAGGTATCGAGAAAAGAAGTGAAAAGTAAAGTAAATGAGAAAATGAATAAGATTTTTTTTCCATTTTGAACTTGTAATAATCTATACTGTGGCTTGTCTTGCAGATAAGCAAATGACAGATACTTCAAATCCACCCAGATGGAGTTATTTAGTATTCCTTCAACATGGAGAGAAATGGAAATGAAGTCTAATAAGGCTCCTGAACTCTTTCTTTACTACCCTTGGAGACAACCGAAAGGCATTTAATTTCCTGCAACCCAAGAGCATAAACTGCACTCAGACACTTTATAAAACCCGTCAGGCATCTTTCCCAAAGATTAAATAAGTAGGACAAGATTTTCAAGCAGCTGAATTGGAGCTCCATGAGCACAGTGCCCAGCCAGCATTGTGCTGTGCCTCTGCCTGCTCTGATTCCTTCCCTTCTCTGCTGCCTGGCTCTGTTCTCACTGCCAGTGGAGCAGAAATGAACCCTGGATGGCATCAGCCACTCCTGAGCAGTGGCAGGGCCCTGTGCCTGCCTGCCCCTGGCAGCACAGCTGCAGGGCTTCCTTTGCCACCTGCACACCCCCTTTGCACGGGTCAGAGCTCCCTGAGCATCACTCCTGGTGTCAGGCACAGATAGGATAAGATGCACAGGTTGCTGTCTTTCTGTGAGGGGGGATAAATCCTCTCCCAGGGCTGTTCAGCAAGATGGGGACAGTCAGAGGGGTCTGTCTGTCAGAGCAGCCTCTGGAGCTGATGCAGTGAGCGTGTTGGGTGCTGAGTGCCCCGCCGTGGACAGGGGGAGGGACCAGCAGCCTTCCCTTGAAGACGCCATGGCTTTCACAGCTGCACAGCTCCTGCAGCTCTTGGGAAGTTTGGCAAGTCATTGCCCAGGGCAAGGTTGCATTTAGGATGGTGGTGTTTAAGTGGAGGGAAGATAGTCGGATACACGAGCTGCTGGCTTCCCCACGGGAGCCGTGTCAGAGTACGGCTCTAGGTAGGGGATGGAAAAGGAATCCTACCCTCGGGCTGTATGGCGTGGTGAGGAGGCTCTGCTGACCCAATCCACTGCTCAAGGTAAGAATAAGCAACAAGTAAGAATAAGCTCTGACCTATTTGCACAGAGTCCTATAGGTGTGATGAGGGCATCCTCTTCCATGTTACCTCTCCTGCAGGATTAGGGTGATTCAGAGAAGTGGAACAGGCCAGGGAGTATTTGCTTTAGATGAGAAATAGGGATCTCTCTGCTGCCCTGTACCTGGGCAAGCAGGTCCCAGAAGACAAGAACCACGCCATTTAGGCAGCTCTGCTTCTTTGCCACGCACCTTCATCTTGCAGCAAAAGAATTCAGGGAGCAAACTACATTTGTTAAAGGCAGAACCCAGATAAAGTAAGAGCTCCCAGTGCCTTTGGGAAAGATCTGTGTGTAGGAAAGGGGACAATGTGACTGCACACTGTTGGTTTGGGCATCCCCTCTCTGATCTGCAGTCTTCAAACTCTTTGCTGTAGGCAATGAATCCTTACAAGTACAGGAGAGATTCCCACGCGTGCCAGTTCCTGGGGCATGGAGGACAGCATGTTCGGGGAGCATTGCAGGGGGAAGGGGATGGATCCTGTGTGTGGATGGACAGCTCATTTCTGTGCAGCAGGCAGAATTTCTGTATCAGACACGGAAGCTGGAAGGAGCCCAAAAACTGCAGCTGTGTTGAGCAAATTGGATCGTTATATTAGAAACCGAACAGGAGGAATCTGTGAACAAGAGCAGCTTGATGCTAGCTATTTTTCATCTGAAGAGGGATTCAACAAGGCAAACCCACTTCCCACCGTTACCTTGGCCACAAGATGACGGAGATGACAGTTTGATATTCACTCCCATCATATCTCCTGCTATCAATGCAAACAGCCTGTCAGGCTTCTCCTACCCCTGCCTGCCTCTGCTGATGCCATTCCGCTGGGAACACACAGAGCACCCAAGCACTGGGGATCTGGAGAGCAGAAGGGCTGAGGCAGAAATCAAGGCAGGACATGTTGGTGACAGGAGCCCTCCACAACCTCATGCACTGCCTGAAAACTCCTGCCCTAGGGCCAGTGGGGATAGGTGACTGCAAGGCATGGGCAACAAGAGCCAGGCATCCTGCCTGCTTTGGTGCTGCAACAGGAGATGCATGAGACTCACCTGGTTGTGGGTCTCCAGGGCCCACCCTTGGGTGCTCACTGTGCTCTCTGCATGTGCCAATGAGGACTGGGGCAGGGAGCAGAAGGGCATGTGCTATCCTGGCTGCTGGGCTGCAGGGCTGGCCACAAGACTGTGACCTGTGGCTTTATTTAGGAGAGAGGTGACCTGCAGCCCCACAGGGGAATTTGTTACTGTCACAGAGAGCTGTGGTTCCACTTCCAGCCCTTTTGCCAGGGGAAATCCCAGCCCCTTGCTTTGCCAGCTGTTTGAAATGGGAGACAGGCTTTCCTGCAGGATGCACATCACCGTGCCTGGTTAAAAGCCCCAGTCAGCCAGCAGAGTCCAGGGGATGATCTCTGGTTGTGCAGGGGCTGCAGCTTGCACAGGAGGTTCACCTAGCAGTTGTGCTGCCCATGGCCATTAGCTCCTGGGGACAGCAGCACTCCAGTTTCCAACATCCATGGAAGTGAGCCCACCTGCAGAGGTCCTGGGGACTCTCCTTTCCTCTGTTGGAACAGCCCATCTGGAACAGGCTCCACTGTCTGTTACAGCACACTCGGTAAGGCGAGTCCAAGTTAAATGTCAGCACTGATTTGGCATTTTATGTCTAAGTGGGGTGAATGACCTTTCTGGTTGCAGTCAGCACATGTTCCCAGCCCCACAGAGAAAGGCACAGGTGACTGAGGGAGGAAGCACACACTCATTTTTGGCAGGAACAACATTCATTCTTTACTGATTCTTTGCTGCCCTTGAGTCATTGTTAAACTTGTCAACAGTGATTTACAGCTGTGTCAACAAGTGGAATCCAAGCTGCTGGCCTACACCACAGGCAGGAAGAGGAGGGACATTAGGAATAGCTCCCAAGGCACGGTACAAACTGGAAGGCTTGAAGAGAGAAGCACAGCCACTCTCCCAAGCCATAGGCTTGCCTTGTTGTGGGTTGCTATAATTGCTTTGCATTTCCCAGGGTTTGACACCACCCCTGGACATTTCTGTCACCATCTGAATGTGCTTGAGCCTGTTTGCCTGGGCTGAAACTTCAGATTGCAGTTCACAGGGATTCAGTATCTTCAGCTTGTTCCTGCAGCATGACAAGAAGCAACGTGCTTGTCTCCCCAAAGATGTCACAGTCCTTCCCTTACAGCCAAGATTTTGCTTGTCAAACCCCAGAATCACCAAAGTTTGCTGTTTGGTGCCTAGTCCATTCCCTGGCTCAGGACAAAGCTATCACCAGTGCGGATCTGGCCCTTACCATCTTGGTTGCCTTTGGTTTCTCCATGTCTCTCCTGGACTGGTGGCAGGAACCCAAACTGGGTCTATTTCAGGTGCAGCCTTGCCAACACCAAGCAGAGCAGGGTTAGGAAGTCCCTTTCATCTCCTGGCCTCACCCCTCCTGAAGCAGCTCAGGATGTGGCTGCCTTGTCCTGCTGTGTGTCTGCAGACAGCAGACACAAGACACACAGCCTGTGGGTCTGTTTCTGAGGAGGAGGACACAAATCCACCTCCTCCTGGAGATGACAGAGAGCTGGCCACCAGCCACAGCCTCACTCACCATGGAACAAATGCTCTGGCTTGTAGTGGATGGAGCTGGATCAATGCACAAAGGAGATAACTGAGCTTCTGTGTCACCCTAATCGAATCAAGCACCAGGTCCCTTGTAAGGAACTGAAAGGTTCAGCAAGCCAAGCCGAGGAAAGACATGATTCCCTTCTATTTGACATCACACGTCAGTGCCTGCAGAGCCCTTCTGCTCTGTTGAAAATGTCGCAGAGCCTTTCGGCTGGCATCAGGCACTGCCTCCTTGTGGCGACGGGCCCTGCTTCTCCGGTACCCTTCTGCCTGCTGCATCCTGGCTCTGAGCAGAGAACTGCAGACATTCCTGCTTGCAAATCCCTGCTGTAACGCTTTTCTGAGGTCGGGTGGAGAAAGACACATCATCACTCCCTGGAGACCTTTGGAAGCAGTATTGGGGATGCATGACATTTTCCTTCTGCTTTACGGTTGGAGCAATCTGGACAGACAGGAGTTATATGTCAGAGGGAAATACCTCTGCCACCACAGAGCTGCATGTAGCTGATGTTTATTTCCCAATGAAGAGAATTACTGTAATCAGTGACAAATCTATAATTGCCAATAAAAAGCAGCAATGGAAGCAATGACATACGGGAGCAATGCATCCCATTGCTGAGAAATGCACCCCTGAGAACTGCCATTCTCTGTCCTTTGCCTTCAATAGGTAAAGAAAATTGCCACACTTTTGTACTATGAGGTCTCAGACCTAGCTGTGTCATCTTACCATCCAAATGGTCTGGGGAACATGTCATGGCAGGTCTGAGGCAATGGAAAAGTTCTTTCTCTATTTCCCATTAAAATTGCTGTGTGATAAGTGGGTCGTGCTCCTCATTAGGGGATATTCACATGTGAGTCAGTTGTGGTTGAGCTGATTTAAATGTATCATCCTGACAATAAATCCTGCTGGTAAAAAAACTACCTTAATGAGAAATCCTTAGAAGGTTGGAGTGAGTGCCCTCACAACTCTGCAGAAGGAATTCTTACAGAACAGGGATGTTTGATAGGGAAAGGCAGATCATAGAATCCTAGAAAGATTTGGGTCAGAAGGGACCTTTAAAAGCCACCTAGTTCAATTTCCCTGCAATGAGCAGGGACATCTTCCACTAAATCAGGTTGCTCAGAGCCCTATCCAGCCTGATCTTGAATGTTTCCAGGATGGGGTATCCACCATCTACCTGGAGAAAATGTTTGCCAAAGCCAGGGGCTGATGCACCAGGGAGGGTTTTGAAGCTGAAGGCAGAACCTACCTGCAGAGGAATCCCACTGTCATGGCCCACTTTCACATGTGAAAGGGCTTATAAATAATCTGATTCCTACAGCTTGACAAAACAGCATGTGCCAGGGTTGTCTGCAAGGGCTATATCTAAGCAGGAATTCCCCATTCATCTCCCTCCCTTCGGCATTCTACTCCTCCTGCTGCAAACACAGCCTATTGCCATCATTATTGTTATTGCTGTTATTATTATTACATATCACTTTTTAATTGCCTGGTAAATTTGCGATATCTTGGAAAAAAAACAAAGGAGGACATGTAATTTGAAATGCTGAAGAGTGCAAGAGCAGACGGGGGAAATGCAGTGCATCTAGTAGGAGTATTGAAGAGGTGATGAGGACATTCTTAACCTTAATTATTTCAAATCAACTCATTTTGTAGCGTGTGTAGGTTTATGAATCAGATGAAATGTAAATTGATTCATAATTTTCTTTAATTTTCTGCTCTTTGGAGAATTTAAATCCATATTAACATAACCTGTACCAACCAGTTACTAAGAGACAGAAGAAAATGAGCATGGGCAAAGAAGGGAGACTGGCATTTTAATATGCTTGAGCCCACGGGCTGCATGGAGTTTGGGATTGGGACTCATCAGTGTGGGGTTGCTCCCAGCCCCCTACATGCCTCTGATTGCCACGGCCTCCTGCCAGACTCCTGGAGTGGGAAACAGAAGAGCTAGGGGTGCACAAGTAGAGGATGTAGTCCAAGCTTGTTCCTGTTGCTCCACAGAAATAAAAGCAACTCACAAACTAGTAGAAAAGTTCATATCATCCATCACAGAGGTGAAGATCTGCTGCCCAGTCCCCTACAGACAGCCTCAACTTGCTGTTTGCAGGTGTTTTCCTTCCAGTGCCTTTCATTTTTGTGACATTCTCCTCATTGTTTTCTCACTTGAAATTATCCTTCTGGTGCTTGTTTTCTGCTACCCAAAAGTGCACATTAAGGGAAATGTGTGAATGGTGTTGTGCAGTGCTGAGAAAAAGGGTCTCGCTGTAAGTTGAGGTACGTAAGGACCGTGCAGAAATCTTAAAAGCTTCTTGCCCTCTCCTGATGGATGTCCAAAGCCAGCTGGTGATGAAAAGTGACACCGTGTCCCCCAGGTACAAGCTCTCTGCTGTGCTAGGCTGCACAGGGATATGCAAGCCTCTGAAGCTCTGCATGAATATAACACCAGCATTTGTCATTTCTCATTTCAAAGAGAAGTTTTTCCTTTAGGAAATAGGCAAATACAGGAATTGCCAGCTACCAGGAAAAAAAATCAGTTTTGCTGGGCTGCAAGAATAAGGATGTGTATAAGCAAAATTGGTTTCTTGCTCTTTTATTTGTACTGAGTCTCTACTGTAGTTGTTTCCTTTGCTGTGCATCCAGAGGCTGAGGGGGCATGTGGATGGAAGTTTGGGGACACTGTGCTCATGCCCCAGTCTCCAGAGTAAGGCAGTGGCAAACTCCACTGCTGCAGCGGGCCGGGCTGACCTTGCTTGCAAGTCCTTTTGGGCAGTGACAAATGCCTCCCTTCAGAGACTGCTCTTATTTCAGGTTGGATGGTAACCAAACGTAAAAAGCACATGAGACAGTTGGCCGTGTGGGAAGCTGGCTCGGAGCGCTCTCGCTCTGTGATGGGAACACTTCATTACTGTTTTCACTTGTCCTGCACATCGTCCTCCTTGAGTCAGCTGTACTAATGTGGGTTGGGCAGCTCGGGCATCTCCACCACTGCCAGCACCAGTCGATGCACAGAGCTCAGCAGGGACACAAGCAGCTGCCTGAACAAGTCACTGCAAACCCCTTTGCTTGGCTACTATGTTGGATCTGGTGGTGGGCATGGGAAGAAGACCTATCCCTGGAAGTGTTCAAGGCCAAGCTAGATGGGGTTCTGAGCATCCTGGTCTAGTGGAAGGTGTGCCTGCCCATGGAAGGTCCCTTCCAACTCAAACCATTCTATGAGTTTTGCAGAAGCAGCAGCAAAGTTGTTCCCAGCTCAGGCAGCTGTTGGCAGAGCAAAACTCAACCCAACCATAAACATTTCAAGGTGGCATTTACTGTTTGCACTTCTGCAAAAAAGCTGCAGACTTTTTTCTGTTCCCAGTGGTCAGGGATTATTATTCCCTTGCAAGAGTGCCAAGACAGGGGAGATGCACGTGCCCCATGTGGGAAATGCAGCTTGTGGCAAAAGAGCTGCACAGGTACATTCTTGCTGGTGTATTAAGTGTGCTGATTAAAACAGCAGGTCATGGTAATATTAGTCCAATAGAACAAAAATCAATAGTGGAATTCAGTTCAGGAAGGAGAGATTTCATGGCTGCCTCTTGCAAGTGCAAACACACATTTTGTCATCAGCAGTACAGTAAATCAGCATTTCTGAGACCAGCTGCCCAATTACCAAGGCAGCTAGATGACGGGAACTGTAAATTGGATGTATGCAAATACATAACATGAGACAGTAAAGTAAACACCTCCAAGAATTACTGAGGAATCTCTGGATTGAGATGCTGCCCAGGCGGGTAGCCAGGTGTACAGGCTCATGGGGCATGGAGAAGAAAATGTGTCTGAATGCTTGTGGTGCTCACCACCATCACAGGGTCCTGCCAGAACAGCAGACACCCTGTAACCTGAAAAGCCCCACTGCTGTGGCTGGCAGAAACACCAGGTGCCTGATGTGGCTTGGGCTCTCACAAAATGCATCTTCTCCAAAAGAGGAGGAATTTAAATTAGATGTTAGGAATAAATTCTTCACTGTGAGGACAGACCCATGCCAGAGCACACTGTGAAAGCCTGCCTGGAGCACACTGTCTTCTCTGCCTTTTATAAAGGACTCCTGCTCAGCTTCTTTCCCTAGCTCTGGTTCCTTTATATCTCTTGTCTTCACTCACAGGTTTTCCTCCTGCTCTATGCAGAGTTTCTTTCTCCCAGGGTCTGTCCATCCATCACTCCCTGCTCAAGGCTCATGCAGATTTGGGGCTGGAGGGATTTGTGTAAGTTTTCTCATTTGAACACCTGTGTGAACACCTGTGTGAGTCCGAGTGAGAGGGTTTCACTGCTCATTCACAGAGGAAACACAGACAATTTCTGAGTGACCTGACTCTGAGTGGTTCTTGGCCCAGCAGATCTTGCTAATCTCATAGACAGTCAGCTGCTCATTACATTTTACGCTTGAAATTTGCTGGGTTTTCAGTACTGGACGTTGTGGTGTCATCATCATCTTCTGTGAAGACCTATTTAATATCATACATCGTCTCCATGGAGAGGTGCTTAAAGACCGTGGTCAGGTTTCTTCTTTACCCAGCTCTTTAATAAGCTAAACAGATTGAGCTGCTTAAATCACTCTTTAGTGTAAAGACAGTTGAAAAGCTAATTACCTTGGAGGCAGGATTCAGGACACAAAGCAACGTGAACACAGCTTGGAAAAAGTGACCTTTATCCTGGTTTCCTGTAGAAAATGGCACTCGATGCACCCAGACTGTTTGCCTGTTACTTGTCTTTCTGTCAGTCCCATCCTATCGTCTCCTCCTCATCTCAGCCTATTACAACCCTATTTGTCAGAAGGACAAATAATTCCAGGGAAGCCATGCTGGAAACCTCCTGGTTGCAGGGATCTGGCAATTGTAGCCCCCAGGTGTAATGGCAGGGGGAGCAGCCCTCGTGTCCCGTTAGGGTTGGCCACGGGTTCTTTGTATAGCCCTCACCGACAGCCCAAGGGCACCCTGTGGAGGGAAGCAAGGACTGGGAAGTGATAGCTGAGGTAAGCACATTGTGGAAGGTGATGAGCTGCTGGCCCAGCTACAGAGAGCTCCTTGATAGAAAGATGAACCCTCCTCAGATTCTCCGAGAGACCCCTCACGAACATCAGAGAATAGCTCTGGGATAAATCTCCTCCCCACTGCACTTCAGTGTACCCACCAGGGTCTCAGCCCCACCTGAAGGACCCCTGATTTCCCTGCTGTCTTGGCCCAAGACCAGGCCTGGGTTCTCCAGCACTACCAACACCAGCAGTGGATGTGGGTGGCTTGCCTCGCCCTGGTGCCCCAAGGTCAGGTGTCTGTGGTGCAACATCCTCTCACTTTGGTCTCTGGCCTGGCACTTGGTAAAGAAAGCTTTGGGAGGAACCTCCCTGCTGTTTTCCCTGTGTGCTGCCTGGCCCTCAGCAGCCAAAGGGGCAAGAGTGAACAGACTGACTCAGACCTCCTGCTCTCCCAGAGGGACACTGCCCTGTCTGACATGGCATGTGGGCGGCTGCAGCCGGAGAGAGCCTCGTTGCCAGTTATCCATCCCTCCCTGCGGGATGTATCCCAGCTTAGCCTGGCATTGTGACACTGCAAAAATCTCCTGCCAAAGCCAGGGTCTGCCAAAGCTGAGAGTGGGTTAAAAATAACCATGGCACTGAGGCTGAAAACTGCTCCCATGGCTGTGTTCCCGAGTGATGGCAAGGGAGACCGTGTGCACCAGAGGCCAGGCCAGGTTTTGGAAGGGTTATTTGATTGGTCTCTGGATCAAGCTTTCATCAAAGACTTGGGGCTGGCAGGCTCTGTCCTGCCATGGGACATGGCTGCTTGTCCAGCAGATGGAGTGGACACTGCTGGCCCAGCTTCCCGGGTGGCATTTGTGAACAGACCCATTGTGATGTGTCAAGGTCAGGACACTGCTTCTGTTCCCTCAGCCCGGCTTTGGTTTTATTTTGTGTTTGCTTTAATTTTGACTATCCAAATCTATTTTAATTGCCAGCCAGCCAAGGTCAGCCCATCACAGTGCAAGCTGCCATGCCTGGGGGAATGGCACCTCCATGACTGGGAGGTGCTGGGGACATGGGAGTGCTGTGGGACAAGGCAATGGGCCCCCCAGTGCCCGGTGAAAAGGGCAGCTGTTAGCAAAACTTGGCATCAGCAGGGCCAGCAATGCTGCACTCCCACTCCATTGCTGGAAATTTAAATATTTCATTATGCATTTATTATAATTTAGTCTCAAGCCAGCCAAGTGTATTATGAGTTGTATCAGCACCAGCATAGGTAAAGACAGCTCCTGCCTGTCATTGGCTGCTGAGTCACCCCTTGTATCCCAAGGTGATGAGGCTGCTCTCGACAGTGACTCCTTACTGCCCAGTCACCTCTCTAAGGAGAGGGCCGTTGGCCATCAGGCTCGGACTAGTAGGGCTATCATAGGAACATGTGAGAACTGCTGACAGTCCCCTAGGAATGGTGTGGGAATGGGCAGAGACAGCAGCACTAGTAATGGTAGGATCTCACCCTCACCTTTCCAGATGGGAGGCAAGCACTGGGATTGTCAGAGCTACAGAAGCCACTAGGGCACTCGAGAGCCACACTGAAGTGCCCAGGGGATGCTCCTTGGGAAGCTCACTGCCCTCCTAATCAAACTCTGAACCCCAAACAGAGCCCTTGGTGTGCTGATGACCCTTTGGGGCTCTCATGTGCTATATCAAAAGTTGGAGGGCACTTAGAGCCCCTGTACAGCATTTTGTGGGGATCCCAAGGGCAAAGACAGTCTTTTGGAGTAGGTTGCTGCTCTCCCAAGGCAATGTCACACTCTAAAGTGTCTTTATGGCCCAGTCTTGGGAAGCTGGCAAGTGCACAGAGAGAGAGAAGTGAGAGCCTGGGCTTTGCTGCATGGACATCATTTTGCCTGTGCCCAGGCATCATTTCCCAGGGCCAGTACCACTGTGAGTGCTATCTACTTCTCCTCTTTCCTTGCTGCAGGAAAAAACATTGGAAGTGGGGGTGGTATCTCAAGTAGGAATGCTGGTGTTCAGAATAGGCTGCTCCAGGGCATGGCTTCTGCACCTGCCCCTCTGGTGCCAAGCTGCCAGATCTCTCCATAATTTCATGGAGCAGCAAAGCTGGAAACACTGCCTGGATAGTCTTGGTGTGCAGGGAGAGTGTGACACTTTTCACAACACCACACTGCCACTCGGACTTGGAGCATCCCCCCCAAATCTGACTTGGGGGCTGTCCTGCTCTCTCGGTTGGCCTAGAGGCCCAGATTATTTTAATCCAGGCTTGATAATGCAATTAATTCCAATCGCTGATTCATGATGTCTGCTTTCTGAACCATAAGTGCTTTAATATTTCATTTTGTGTTGCTTTCAGGGTTACATAGTTTATTCCACAAACAAGAGGTTGGGACAGTCATTAGTGTGTGAAATCAGAAATGAATGCATCAGTAACTATGGCAACTCTGAGAGAACCAGTTTCTAGTAAAATCAAGAATTAAGTTTACATGAAAATGCTGAAGTAGGAGAGATCCTATCTGCTGAGGGCCTAGCATACATTTAGAAAAGAAAACAAGCCTCTGAAATACTCAAGTGAACTGAACCCACTCAAACCCCAGACCAGAGGCATTCCTGCAACCTGGCCATGCTGGTGCATCCCTGCAAAAGGACAAACAGCCTGTTCTCATCTGAAAAAAAACACATGTAACTACTGAGTCCACCTTATCCAAAGACCCCTAATGCTGGCCCTGCAGCCCTCCACCTGCTCAAGGGGTTTGTCTTTCCAATGTTGGAGTGCAGCTCATGGAGCAGTGAAGCTCTAAGCAGAGGGTATCTGCCAGGGGATGCTTGGAGCAGCACCTATAATTAATGCTGTAAAAACAATGCTGCCAGTCTGGGCCCTCTCCTGATCTCTGGCGTCAGATGCCAGTGCAGCTGCTTCCCAGATAGATTGTAGATACAGTGGTGTACTGCACTCTGTGAAGGTGTCACAGAGCTCCCCCTAAATAATTCAAGCCATCTTTTTGACAACTTCAATATGTAAGGGCTTTTCCTTGCCACAATGAAGAAAGTCTTTGCTTTGTTCTCCTGAAAGCTCATCGCCTCCACAGAATTTCTCTTCCTTGTTATGTAGTTGGGAACACATAAACAAACAGCACTGTGGAGAAGCTCTGAGACACTTTCCCCTCTGCAGAGCACTGAGGGCTGAGCCCTGCCTGTCAGGGCTGGTGAGATGACACCTGTGACAGGTTGCCATTAATCTGTGAGCAATCAGGTGCCAAGAGTAGGTGCTGCTCTGTGGACAGCATCTGCTTACACTGAGCAGGCATTTCAATACCAAACGAGATGCTATAAATACCTCAGCAGCCCAGAGAAAATCAGGAACTAAAGGAAAAGAAGTTTTTTGGAAGAGGCTGCTGTTTCAGAGCCTGATTTAATGATGCTCATACTGCTACCTATGATTATGTTTGCCCTACTCCCAGTTGCTTTTCCAGTGTAATCAGCCTCGAAGCGTTCAAATGGAAATCTTTCCTGCTGCTTTCCGCTTCACACTGATTTGGAAGCAAGAGAGGGAAGGAAACAGCCGCTGGCTGATGGGTGCCATGGGGAAATCAGGCATGGTGTTGGCAGGTGGGAGTTGAGCAGCAGAGGATACAAGGTGAGCAGCACACATGGGGAACTGCCTGCCCACAGCAGCATCCCTTCCCTGCCCAGACTTGTCCTGGTACATGCTCTGGTGTCAGACTGCTGTACGTTCTGGTGTCAGGATGCTGTAAGAATGCCTGCTTCTTCCTTAAAAAATCTATATGTGAAACAGACCAGTGAAGAAGAGGCCTTGCCTGCTGCTATTACATTACAGCTGACACAACACAGGTCGTTCCTGGCTGCAGCAGATGACTTTTCCATTGGCTTGTGTCTCTGAGCCAGGAGACACCAGCTCTGCATCCAAAGGACCTTTTGCCCAAGCTTGTTGAGGACCACATACTCCACCACTGTCCATGTGCAGAACGGTGAGTATGGGATTGCCCAGGCTGGTCCAGCAAGCAACTGGCATGCAGAACAGCTTCCAGCTGCCTTTGTCCCAGGATGTACATGTTCACACTGCATTCTCTCTATCTTTCAAAGCATCTGAATCTTACAAGCTGCCTTCTCCATAAATGCACTGCCAATTATCATCCCCAGATGTGTTTTCAGGTGTGGGCCCATGGATGCACCAGCATAATTTGCATGGTGGGCATTCAGAAAGAAATCACGGGGCTTAGCAGAATGGCCTTGTACCCCAAGAGATCAAACCTTTACAAAGGTTCTTGAAAAATTTTCAGGAAATGTTTTCATGTTGAAAACTTCAAATTCCTTTGAACCCTCCAGACACAGACATTCACTGCCCATTCATTATGCACATCAGAAAGGCAGTACCATGTGCATGGGGTGCAATTTGCAAAGGCACTTATGAGCTTGAAACCCTGAGCCAAATCCAAATTAAATATTTTTCTGGCAAATGAGTTTTATTTTAGATGAGTTTTTATCCTTACCGAGAGCACCTTGTCCTTTGAAAATTATCTGCAGGATGGAAGCCTGTTCAATTATTGTACAGATAATAAAAGGAGCTTTTCCAAATGGCAGTAAAAATTCCTTCCTTATTTTTTGCTCTTAGACAGATGTGATGCATTTCCTTTCCACCAATGTGAGCACAACTTAATATTTTTGAGCATTCACAAATAAAAAGGGTCATAAATACTGAAAAGGCAAAGCAGCTGGGGTTTTTTCCAATAATATTGAAGATGCAATCATTTTATTCACCCCTTTTGATGAGGGCAAAGTCCTTTTGGGGCAGATTGGCCTAAGGGCATGCTGACTTCTGGTTGAATGCCTTTGGTCTCGCATCTGAGTTTTGTCCCGAGTGGGACTTTTGGAGGAATTTTATGGCACAGAGTGACCAATTTCAGAAGCAGCCCATACATGTGGGCAAATTCTGAACAGGTGTAGACCACAGGCACTAGAGCCAGGGTGGTGGGACAATGAGCAGCAGCAGCATATGAGCACCAGAAGCAAGAAAGCTGCCTTTCAGGAGTAATTCCCAGGAGAAAATGCCTTCTGATGTGACTGGTGGAAATCTTGTTGTTGCCTCTTCTTTGTAAGGGCTGAGTGATGCCCTGGACATCTGCTATAGGGATCATTCCACCATGGGCAGGAGCACCTGCCCCCCAGGCAGAGCTGAAGCAGGCAGAAGCACCACAGCTGTCCAATGCCTTTGCTCTCTGACACAGGGGAAGGTCAGAGGTCTCTTATTTTTGTGGGCTTAACTCTTCACGTGTCCTTGGCCCTGGGAGACGTCTCTTGCTCTCCTGCTTTGTCTGCTCTGGTGGTGGCAGAGGTTGCCCTCACTTGCTTTGTGCCTTAGGCAGGGAGAGCCCAGTGTGATGGGCAGGAGAAAGTGATAAAAAATAGATTCTCTTTGGCCTCATGCCCAGCAGCCCTTGAAGAGTCCTTTCCCCCCCACTGTTTTCTCCTTTGATGTGTGTGCTTTGATTTGCACAGCAGAGGCCATATCAGAGCCCTCCAGGCTGGAGGGAGACGGGGCTTAGGGGAAGAGCATTGCCCTGCAGCACAGCCCAACCTGCTCTCTGTCCTTCTGCAGCACCCTGCTGAGCAATGGATGCTGCAGGCAGCAGCTCGAGGGGGGAATAAATGTGGAACTTCACAGAGCAGCTCCTAGCCCTGCCTTTTTATTATTTAAAATCGCATTCCTGCTCACTTTGAACCATCTCGGTAAGAAAATAATGCAACAAAAACCTGATATCTGTGGGGTGCCATGGACTTACCACCATTGGGCAAAGTTTTTCCATTCCCAGGTACTTTGGGACCCACCTATGGGTCAATTTTTGGACTACACACATCCACACCTCGTGTATTAATCAGGCTGATGGGTGATATCATGGCAGGTGCCTCTGTGTAATGTCAACACATTTACTTTTATCAATCAAGCTTGTAACTACATGGTAAAACACCAGCACACAGGGTTTGACAGGATTAATTTTTTGTTTAAATGTACAGACTGGAATTAATTTTCTATTAAAGCATACGGACCACTAACAATGCTGCTCTCACGTGCTTTGCCAGCTTCTCTGTCCATTGCTGGCATTTGTCCTGCCATGGCTACTTGCTCCTTCCCAGTCTGTCATCCTTGGCTCCCAGGGACATTGCTGTGAAAGCTGATTTTACAGAGAAATAATCTGATTCTTCAGGCCTGTCAGGTGGAGAGGCTGTCACACAGCCACTCTGCGTGACAGCAGCAGAAGGCACCTTTATCCCAGACGTCTTCCCTCATCATCCCCAGCTAGGGAGAATAATTTGAAAAGTGACTGACACCTCTAGAAAGGAAACCCATTTGGAGATAATTTAGATTCTGCTTCATGAGTTTGCTTAATTGTCCTGCATCTTGGTGGTGTACGTTAACATGGAGTAAGAGTCTTTGCTTTAAACAGTTCATCAGCTCCAATTATTTACCGTGCTCCTCATGTCAGTGTTTGATGGGGGGATGTAGCAGCAGAGACCAGCCTCAAGCTGCAAAACCCCATGTGTGGCCCATGCCCCTCCGGCAGAGCTGCCATAAGGCTCCAAGGTAAGCAACTGGAAGGGACAGATGAAATCATTTGCAGGGCTTGTAACCTGCCCCTTGGTACGACTCAGGATCTCCCTGTGTCCCCTGAAAGGGTCAGGATGAAGCTGGCAGAGGTGGTGTGCAAAAACAGAGACCCTGGAGAATGCAACCAATCCACTAATTGCAGCCCATCCAATGTGTGACTGACAGACAGTCCAGTCAATCTGATGGAGATGGCTTTCTTGGGAGGCAATGTGGCTCTGCTTCCTGGGCAGGACAGTGGCAGCATGATGCTGAAAGCCCAGGAAGGGGATGTTTTGCAGAGAGAGTAAATGGTTGTGTTTGGAAGCTGTAAGATGAAGTCTGGTGATGGTATCAAGTGAAATGGAAAGGTGGCCCTGGGTCTCAACATATACACAAATTAGATGAAATCTTAAAGGAAGAATTTTAATGTGACATCAAGGTTATGAGTTTAAGATGAAAAGCACCAGCCCAGGTAGTGAGGAAGAGTCCCATGCTAGTGTTCCAGTACCAAGGGCTGTGCAGCACTGCTGGGAGCTGGTCCCTGAGCTCCATGACAGAGGACAAGCCAGAGGCTGCTGGTAGCATCTTTCCAACAGGGAGAGGCTCATTCAGCCATGAATTTCAGGTAGATGTAAAGCCCGCAAGATTAAGATTTAGCACCTAGAAAAACTGCACTTTGTGAAGCCTGGAGGCTGAGCACTCTAGGGTGGCAGCTGGACTTTTGAGGAGCAGACCCCGCATCCACCAGGGAGATGCCGGTGCTCACGAGGAGAGGTGAGAGCCTGTGATGAGCACAGCTAATGTGGTGTGAGAACAGACAACTTGGCAGCCTGTGAGAACACCAGTGTGCTGGAGGCTGCCTGCGGAATAAAGCAGATGAAATTTCACAGCTTTATTATCATGCTCTGAAAGGCAAGCAGGTCTCTGCTCTCCAAATGAGGACTGCTGGCTAGCCCTGCATGCTTTGATGGCCCAGAAAATCTCACCTGTAAGGGTAGGTGCAGCAGGAGCAGCCTGCTGGGCAATGATGCCAGGATATGCTGGCGATCCCCTCGAAGGGCAGACAGCAGGAGGCTGCACTCCATAATTCATCTGGAGAAAGCCCACCTCAGAGAAAATCCCACATTCCCAGGGGTGAGCACGGAAGAGTCTGCAGGAACTGGCTTCCTTGGGTCCCTGCACAGGGTGGATAATAGATGAGGGCTTTTGCTGTCTCCCCACAGAATGAACACACCTCTCCTGTGTGCCACTGAGCACTGTGCATGCTGCCCCTCTGCCCTCAGCATTCTGCACAGGTTTCTCCTTGGAGGATGCTCCAGCTAACAAGTCTTTAAGGAAGGCAATAGCTCATATTCCCTGATCTTGGAGAATCATGATTAGTGCTGCCAGGGCCCTCACAAACCTGGGCAGGTTTGGAAAGCAGCTTGTGCTGAGAATACTGCCAGCTGTTGCAGGGTCAGAGGGGTTTTCTGGTCGGCCGGCAGGTGGGAGCAGGGACAGGAGCTCCTTGCTGGTGCTGCAGCTTCAGGAAAGTTCCTTGGAGATGCACTAGGATGCAAGGGGCTCAGGCAGCTAAGGCGGCTCTGGATCCTCCACACAGGAAGATTTTTCCCAGGGACAGAGGACAAATCTGCCTCCTAAATAGCTCAGGAGCCTGCATGCCCCTGGCAGCCTTCGTGATGCCCCTGGTCTTACAAACACCCCAGAGCACCAGTGACAGGCAGTGGGACCTGAGAAGGCTCCAGACCTGCTGTCCCTCCTTCCTTATGTGAGGAAGGCAAAGCAGCAGCTGCTGCAGTTGCAGCAGCTCCATCAGGCTGTGAGGTGCCAGGGACCTGTCTGTCTGCATTTCCTTCATCAGCATGACCTACATCGTCCAAATGTTTCCCAGCACCTCTCCAGCTCTGACAATTAGTTGCCTGTGAAAGAAGCAATGCTCCTGCCTAGGATGACTTTCACAGCTGAGCAGCTGGATTGCTTCACCCTGACAAAGCTGTGCAGAGCCCTGCTGTGAAACACAGGAGATCCTCATCTCTATCTTCCCAGCTCAGATGGGCTCCTGAATGCTCCCAGATGTGTTTTAGCTCTTTGCCAGCTCCAGCAGAGGAGACCAACCAAAGCCTAGGGAAGTGGGGAGCTATTTATCAGTACACAGGCTGATCCGGTCTCTGTTCATCATTGTTCAGGGAGCAAACACAGCATCCAAACTGCTTCACTGGCCAAGAACTGCCTCAAGAACACAGCCCACAGGTGGAAAATAGGACACAGTCAGCTCTTCTTTGCGTACACAAGTGTTCCCTTTCCTCTCCTAATTCGGGAGCATTCTGGGGAATTCTGACACTATGACTGTAAGAGAAAATGCAGCATTTTGTTTTCCACAAAAATTGATAGTTTGCCAAGAAGATGTGTATCTCTGAGGAATCCATGCTCTCTCCTATGCCTCCATCTGGACCCTTTTAACCAGTGCTGTTGAGCCAGCCCTGTGCCATCCCTGCTTCCCTCTGCTTGCCTGCTTGCAGTGAGGAAGACGAGGAGGATTTGGGCTGGATTCTGTGTTTCCACTGCCTGCTTTTCCCTGACTTTGCAGAAACAAGAGCCCTTGAAAAACCCAAGAGACAGAAGAGTGTAATTAAGGGAAAGAGGAGCTCCAGATGATGCTGACTTCAGAGAATGGTGCTTTCCCTCCCTCTTGGTGCTTACTTATTGCATCACTCTTGCTGGGGGCATGAGTCACATTGGGTCTGGTGATGGATGAAATGAGCTCCAATGTGAAAAGGGAAATAAAAAGCCGTTCACCAACAAGACAGCTGCACAGGCATGGGGCTCAGGGCAATGATCCTCTCTGCCTTTTTCTGCTCTTGCGCTTTTCACAAGCAGCTCCCTTTTAATTAGATGGGACACAGCTCTAAGTCAACTATAAGTGATATTATCAAACTAATAGAGTGTGATCATATCCTGGCTTTTATTGGTCTGGGAGCTGCTGCTGGCTGCCATGGGAACTGTTTTTTTTCACATAACTCCTCTGCTCTGGCTTCCAGGCATCAAAAGGAAGGCAGGGAAGAGGTGATGAACCCCCTAGATGTCCTTGGCTTTGCAAAGAACTGATGAGTGGTTCTCCTCAGAGACTCATTCATTGGGACTTTTTCATTCACTCTTTCCAAGCCAAGGTTGCTCTTCAGCATTGCCCTCCATCTCCTGGCCCACTGGGCTGTGTGAATCCTAGAGTGACAGACAAGGAAAGCAGAGGGAAAAGGGAGGATGCTCCAGATGAACCACAAGGTCTGTGTGTGAGTGTGGGATGGAGCAGTGTTTGTCCCATGCTGGGATGTCCCCAGGACCAAACCTGCTGTTCCCAGCTGTGCAGCCCACAGGAGGTGATCCCACTGCCATGTGCCTCTGTGGGATGTGGAAAACAGAGGCTTCAGCTGGGACTTGGTGAAAACTCCTCTACCAGGTATATTCCTATCTTTCTATGGCAAAAGATCCAAATCCAGTCTCAAAGCAGGGGTTTTGGGTGACCCAGGGGACAAGGGAGAGCCTGGCCTGCATCCCATTGGCTCCTCAGCTCAGTCCTGCCTGCACCCCTGGTCCTGCTGCCGCCCCATAATACAGCAGCTCAGTCTGCTGGCTTGGCCTCACATTGCTCTCCCTTTCTTCTAGGATTTGGGATCCTCTAAAGAAAACCTACCTCTTGAGCAGGAGGGGTTTTTCCTAATGGTTAGCCTGAAAGGCTTCTTCCCTGCTTGCCTGCCCCTGCTCCATGATGTCCCTTTGAAAAGATGTGTCCATGCTCTGTGAATGAAAGCAGTGAGTGTGAAGTCACAGGCCCCATTTGAGATCTCAAACCACCCCTGCTGCATTGATTTTTTTTTGCAGGGGACTAATTTTTTAATCAGAGCGATGTAGGACATGATCAGAAGCAATTAAAGGCTGGCAGACTAATTAGTGTCAATCAGCATGGTTTATGGGTATTTGCCGTGTCAATCAAACTTGATATTGTGTGTTGGTGAGATTGCTTTTGGATCTCAAATCTAATGCTTGGCAGAGAGCTTTTCTTTCCTGAGATGCTTATTAAAATAGTACAAGTCCTTCAGAAACCAGTTAAAGGACATATTTAATAGTCCTTTAGGCACTGACAATTACAGGTAGATCCTTTGCTTAATCCTACTTGGTACTACAGCAGATTAAATGTCAAGCTTGCTCCTATGCTCCTGAGAACTGTGCTGGGTGCATCCCATCCCTCCTGGGGCCGTTGTGGTCCTGGGCACATGTCTGCAAAGGCTGGGGCTGAAGGAGATGGATATGGCAAGCTGCTCAGCCCAGGAAAGGAGGGATTAATGATCACCACATCAAGGCTTAAGCAGGACAAGGCCAGGATTTCAAGGACAGACTGGAAATCTGATATGGGCTATTGGGTGGTGTTCAGTGGGATGTCTGTGAAAAAGAGAAGTAGAAACCTGTTGTAAGCTTGATCCTGACAAAAGCAAATGCTCAGGGTATGCCCTCAGGAAAGGTTGGGTTTGGAAGCAAGGAAACCTGATGCAGCCAGGGCATTCCCAGCACCACTGCTGATCTCTCCACAAGGCTCCTGATACTAGATGACTGTGGGCATTGACAACCTTTTCAGCATCCCATGTGAACCCAAGGGAGCAGTGCTAGCCATTAAAGCACATCCCTTCCCTTGCAAGTCCATGTGTCCTGAACCTTGTGCTGCTCTTGTTAACACAAAGAAGTTGAGAAGCATATGTTAGAATGGCACGGGTAGAGCTGCTGTGAGCACACACCACCTTTTAAATCCTGAATCCCACAGCGACCGTATTCTTTGCACTTAATAGGATGGATGTAATATTCTACTTCTAAAAAAAAATAAACAAAGGAAGAACTCCATCAGGCAGAGCCCCTGGAAAGTGCCTGTCAGAGGTGTGAGGTAGAAGAGAGAGTAGTGTGCCAGGCAGAGCCAGCCAGGGAAACAATGCTCAGAAGTGCCAGCAGCCCAGAGCAGGGATGGCACAGGCTGCAGGGTACCACCAGATTGATGGCATCACCAGTAGAAAAAAAACCTGGCCTGTTGACAACATTGTTTGTGGGAGGTGTAAGACTCCAGCTCCTCCCCACACAGAGCTGCAGACCAGATGCTGGTCTCCATCCCGCTGGCTTTTATAGACCACTCTGGGTCTGAGAAAGACTGGAATATTATTCAGAAGCCTCACCAAATATTACAGTTCACCCAGCAGGGCTCCTAGTGGTCACTATTCAATTTATCTGTGTGATTGCTGAGGTTCATATTATTAAACTTTTGAGCTGTATAATTTTATCCTTTCTGAAAGTCTCATAGTCCTTTACTACAGCCTGTCAGGTGGAGTTGTCTGAAGGACCACAGCAGGCTGAACTTGGCTCCAGCTACCAGTGAGCTGGGAAGTCAAGTCATGCAGTGCTTCCCAGCTCCAACAGGCAGGGAGCTGCTATGACATGCTGGGAATGAGGAGAGGGAAGCCATTACATGGGAGCAGAGGGACTCTTATGACAGACTTATTTCCAGGGTACAAAATTATATCTTGACATCATTGTGGAAGATCCTTTGCCCAGTTATTGCTTAAAGACATACATTTTATCTAAGGAAATGCTTAATTGCTCCTCTTTAGACATTGGTTATGGGACATTAGGCACCAATAAAAGACAACTCTTAAAATACAGGCTGAATACCATTTCCAGTGCAGTGTGGTGTTATAGTCCCAGAAGAGATTTCTTTCACCACATTTTTATTTTTTCCTTAGTTTCCCATTTGGACAAGGTGGGCGATGTCTCTGCCATAAGCACATCCCTGCAGTCTTTGCCTTGCAGCTTTCTTGATGTAAAATGTCCCATCCTCGAGGGGGCCACTGCAGACAGAGCCACACGTTTTAATTCATAGCTGACATGGGAAGAGCACAGCCCTGAGACAGAAGATGAGGCTGGATGATGCTCAGCAAGAGCATGGAGATGCCAGTTGCTCTGAGGACATGGATGCTGGAGGAAGTATTAATATTCCGGACCACCATGTCTCCCTGCCATCTGTTGCACCAAAACAAAGGATGCTGAAATAAACTTCAAAATCCCCTGCAAAGGAGAAAACTCCGGATGTTATTTCTACAGCAAGCTGTTCAAGACTTGCTAAATCATCCTTCTTCTTTCCAAACGAAGCATTTTTTAGAGCTGCCCTGCCTTGGGGAGATGGGTTTGGTAGCTGTGAGGCTCGTAGGAGTGTGATTATATGTGCTGGAGGTGCACGGTGTGCTCCAGCACAGCCAGCCCAGCTTATTGCTGTGGAGAAGGATGAGACAGAAACCACGTGCTCTCCAAAGAAGCTAGATGGGAAGAGGCAGGGATCTGCAAGCTGACAGTCCTTGTGGAAAAGTTTGCTCCTGAGCAGACAGCACCATTTAAAGCTTTTGCACATTTCCTGACTTGTCTGATGGAAAGGAAGTTCCCCCAAAGCACCTGCAGACTGCTGGAGGCCCTTGTGCTGCCCTTCTTTCTGCTAAAAGCCCTTCCACCAAGGATCCATCTCTTCCAAATGCTGATGTCCTCTTACTAGAAGGAGATCAGGAGGAAAATTTTATGAGGATTTCTTCTTTATTTGGCATCTGGGACTCTCCCAGTATAACACGCTTACTGACAACGGCACATTCCCATCTCCTGCTATGTGCAGGTAAAGATTTATGCAATTCCAGGTGCCAGCCTCATTGAAGAGATTAATGAGAGATAATGTCTTACAAAGAGGTTTATTGAGTTCTCTGAGTTCATTCACCAGCTGTGAAGTGAAACATCTGAAAACAGTTCTTGAATACTAAGTTCTCCCTGGCAGTAGTGCAGAAAAGGGAAACAGTGCCTTTTTCTGCTCGAGGTATTTATTCTGCTGGGCAGAGCAGGCTTCATGTGCAGAGCCCTGCGAGCTGAGATGCTGGGTTACTATCTGCCTGCTGGCATGGCCCACTTGGAGTGCAGGAGAAAGTGCCTAGCATGCTCAAGGCACTGAACTCAGTGGTTCAGCATCCTCAGCATCCTCAGCCCTGCAAGCTCCTTTGAGTGATGGGTTGCTATTTTACAGTGGATTTGAAGAAGCAAAGGAGCCCTGGAGAGCAAGGCAAGAGTGATCACTCACCTACAGCACTGTAAAGGCACTAGGAAATGGATTTGTGTCTGCTGGCCTTAGGGCATGAAATGTTTGGTGTCATAGCAATATCTCTTCCGCCACATTATGCTTTAAGGGTGGAGAAGGAAGGTCCTCATTCTGCACTGGGCACATTATTGCATGTGTCTTGTTAACTTGCTTCTTGGGACACAAGGAAGCTTCTTTCTCCTTCCTTCTTCCCTACTCAAAAACCAAGCGGAAGCCCAGTATTGGCTCCTGCACCTGCGTGCTGGGCTGGTCCAGAGGGCAGCTTGTGCACTGGCATCACCCAGCAAAATACTGAGTAGCCATACAGATGGAGATGCTGCTGGTTTGCTGCAGCTGGTTTTCTTCCTTGGTGCATGTCTTCTTTGAACAGAAGGCACCCTTGCTTGGGTTGGAGGATATGGGTTGCATTTAGTAAACTGTCTTTTAAAAAAATCTTCCCATTACTGGCTGCACAGGGGCCTCTCAGAGTCTTCTCTGTATGCAAATACTGGCCATAAGACGATAATTATGCTCCTCGCCCATCTCAATCACATTCCTGCCCTGCCAATGGATCATTCTACTAATTTTTATCTCTGTTGCACTTAGTGTACCATGCCCATAATGCATTTGCATTTTTGCACAGACGTTGGGGTGCATCAGCTGGGAAGAGCCAATGGGAAAACTCACAGCTGTAAGGACAGATTTCAGCAGATGATTTACCATTTCCTGTGTTATGGTGAGTTCCCAGTGAGGCATATGGGCTTTTCCTCTGGGATACACCACTGGGAATGATCTGGGGATCTTCACTTATTTATTTATTTACACTTGGACGTCCCTTCCTGGGAGGTGACTCTTCTGCTATCTGCAGCATTTTTCCTTCAAAATTGCCCTTCTGACGACATCCCAGCAACAGGACTGCTGCTTCCTCACATCCTGATGAAGAACTTGCAGAGACTTGTTTGCAAATGCCTTTTGCTGTAATATCAAGGTAGCTCACATAAAAACAAACTACAGTATTCCCTCTTCCCTATGACTGGTCTTTGTCTTCAAGCAGCTATAAAAGAGGACAATCAATATAACTTGCCAGGGTCTTTTTAATGCTTCTTGAGCCATTATGGTCATAATGCTTCTTCAAGCTGCTGTGTCAATACACTTGAGACACTGAACATGTCAAAACCACATAAAATCTTTATTAAGGTGAAGTCAAATGACCAAGCCCAAATCAGTAACTTAAATGGATATTATCCTTCAAGGATGCCACACTTAAAAAACAGACACAGCTGAAAAATCTAGGCCATTCAAAGTTGGATTAAATTGATGAGAAACTCAAACTTTTGCCACAGAGCCCAGGCAGGAGAAATTTAGGAGGATGGGAATTGTCATCAGGGTGCTCTGGACACCTGCCCTTTGTTTTCTATTGCAGCATTGGCCTGAGCTAAAAAAGTACAGCAAATCTGGGGCAGGCATGAGGAAAGCAGTTATTGGCATAAATGTTCAGTCTCTCTCTGCTCAACAAATTAACCCAGACTGATCAAAAGAAAAAAAAATTACTTATTTATAAGTGGTTTGAGGTGACAGTGCATGGAGCTGCACTGGTTGGCACCAGGATGAACAGCATCCCACAGGGAGAGATTATGGGTTTCATGGGGGAATGGAGAGCCTCTTTACCCTGCCCAGTGAAACACAACCTAACAGCCTCGATCCTTCCCTGCCATAATGGGTGGTGCTGGCTGCAGCTGGGCTGTGCACATGGTGTGCTTGAGGAGGGAAGCAGAGAAGTGCGGGTTAGGAGGCGAAGCATCCCACTGTTCCACTCCCCATGGACAGCATCTCCCTGTGCCCTGCTGCGGTTTCTTGTAGTCAAGGCAGCCTTTGCTCCTCACACTTTGCTGGGGCTGCTTTAGATGGTGCCCTCAGATACCTGCAAAGCTGCAGTGTTTGTCTGAGGCTGGGGCTCGCTGCTCTCCGGGCACATGTGAGGCTTCAGTGGAGCCTGGGGTATGGGAAGTTCCACAGTGAAAGCAGTAACTAAACCTCGGGAAAAATCAGCAGATGCTGGGTTGGGAGAGCAGCCTGACCCCAGGCACCCTGCTCTGAGTGTGGCTTGCAAATTCTTGCAGGGCCGTCCTTGTGCTGCATTGCCCTGGTAGGTGTATTTCTTCTCTAAAATCCTTCCAAGCACTTTTGGACACTGTAAAGTCACCAGTGCCAAGCTCACGTGGAGAATCTGGCTGCAGGACTGTAGGGTGCTTTTGTCTCAGTGCCAGCCACCCTTCTCCAGTCTTGCACAGAAGCTGCAGCATCATATATTTTCACCTGCCAAAAGGAGACCATCAGAGGACAAGCAGGACATGGAAGAGCTGCCAGGACCCTGGGAAAGAAAACCTACAGCTCATGCCCCACTCAGCACCCTTGGCTGTGGAGCAGGCCAGCACAGAGCTGAATGCAGCAGCAAGGGGCTTGGGCTGCTGCAGGCTGGATGTGAGCTCCTAGGAGGATAAAATGGTGATTCAGCCCGAGGCAGCAAGGAGGTACTGCAGATACCACGAAGTGGTTGGGACACAAGAGCTGGGTCCAGGTTCTCCTCATAGACTGTGTCAGGATTGCTGCAGTACAAGTCCATTTGTTGCCTCTTCTTCCAAATGTCTGATGGGGGACAGGACCCAGATGGACTTGTCTGGGCTCGAGTGTGACAACAGCCTGTATGGCTTGCTTTGCTCCACTGACTTCTGAGCTCCTGTTTTGCAGTTCCACAATGCTTGGGACATGAATGGCTACATTGTCCAGCCCATTGTCACTGTCCAGGGAGCAATAACAGATCCTCTTTGGCTGTGCAGGACTGGGACAATTTGCTGGCTTTCGGGAGCAGTCTGACCAGAAAGCTCAGGGAGGCTCTGGTTTTGCATCTCCAGAGGGTGCTATTGCTCTGGTGTCCCCTGCAAGCTACAGGGTGGACTTGGCTTCTCCAGGGCTTGTCACTAGGCTTGGAAGGAGGTGTAGCCTCAGGACTACCCAGTGGGTCAGTAACGGGTAGGACATCATCAGTTGAGCCCCCAAAGCACCGTCATCCTCCCCCCCTTGTGCCCATGGGTTGTTTGTGAATGGCAGTGAGGGATGCTGCCCCCATGGATTTTCCACTGGAGGGCTGGGAATTTGCATCCCTTCTGCATTATTATTGTGCTGCATTTGCTCCAGCAGGTGGGATTCTATAACTTGCCAGGAGGATTTCACTTTACACAAAAGAGCTCTTTTGCCAACACACCTTCTCAGCAGAAAGCTGAAAAATTGCTCGGTTCCAGCCTATTTAGTTTTAATTGTTTCTTTTAGTTCTCATTGCCCGTGGCAAAATATCACCTTCCCCTAACAACCACTCAGGCAGGGAGCCAGCCACTCTGCCCAGCCACCGAGCCATCTCTCCTGCTGGTCCCATGGCTCCCAGGGGTCTTGTCTCTCCTGGCAGGGCTGGACTTCAGGGAGGAGGCACCACCCTCAACAACCTGTGACAGTAGCCCCCCAGATAATTGATGGATAAAATAATCGCTGTATCAGGGTGCAGCCTGATGCTGGGCACTACTCGAGCTGGCACATCCCAGCCAAGGGCTGTGCAGCCCCATCCTGGAGGTTTTCCTGAAGGTTTTCATCTGTTCAGTTCTGGGAAGAGCTATAAAACAAAGTCTCATAAATTAATTACCTAAAAGAGCAGCAGAATGCTATTAGATACTAGGGAGTTAATTGCACTGATGCTAATCGCATGTATTTTAATGGCACCAGTAGAGATGTAATACATAATTCCATAGGTATTCCAGAATAATTCAGCAATTTAATTAATTTCTGCTAATACCTTTTAAATTACCTGCCCTCTTCCTCTCATGTTCTCTGAGGTAAAGAGGTAAGAAACTTTTCCAGTTGGCTAAATCTACTGCAAACTCACTTTTATTGGCAAAGATACAGTTTTATTTCTTAGTGGATTTAATACCAGCAGAGTCATACCTGGGTGACAAGGTGGCCAAGCAGGACTGTGATAGCCTGGTCCTAAATTTGGAAGTCTGGATCTGGGCTGGTTGAAATGTTTTGGACAGACCGTGATGGGCTGAAAAGATGGAAACTAAAATGCTTTGTGGATTTAGGTCAAATTCGGTGAGCAGAGCCAAGAGAAAATATGGAAAAGAAATGTAAACAGCACCAGGCATTTTATTCCATTTCGTCAAAATGAAATGTTTGGTTTAGAAAAAGCAAAAGTATCCCGTTTCAATGTGTTTGAGATGTAGGTTTTCTGCTTGTCTCCTTGTGCTTCCCCCCAGGCTCAGGCAGCTGAGAGGCGTTCAGCCCCAGGGCAGCATTTCAGCTGGAAAAATGATTTATTTCCTTTCTGCACCCACCACTTGATGAGTGCAGGGCACAGCACCTTGGGACAGCACTTGGTGGTCCACAAGAGCTGGACACAGGAGGAGACAAGTGAGTTGGGCTGTATGGGAGCTGCCCCCCTCCCTCTCCACACTGGCAGAAAAAGAGGTCACAAGAAGCCACTGCTCTCATGGGGCTTTTATTGTCTGTCTGGCCTTCACTTGCCATCCCACTGCCCATGGCCAGCTGAGCCCCTTACCACCACCCACACCAGCAGAGGAGACCCCAGCTCAGCCCATCCCTGATCCCAGCCACCTGACCGGGGCAGCACATCCTTCCCAGCTCTTTTTGGGGATTTTTTTTTTCTTTTTTTCTCGAAATATTTATTTTAAAAATATAGTAGCTGTGGAAAGCAGCCTTCTTTATAAACACTCGATGCCAGAGTGAAATGCATCATCACCATCCTTATTTACTAAGCCCTCCTGGTTGCCCATTCCTGCCGGCAGCAGTGCTGGGGATCCGGGGCAGCTGCACCAGCTGCTGCAGGCAGGGAGACTCATGACAGGAGGGAGACAGAGAGGGACCCCTCTAAAAATAGAAATATTGTGCTGAGTTGTTTGGAGTGAATGAAATACATAAAACACCACTGTTAGATTAGCTTTAGCTTGTCAAATATTGCTCCCAGAAGAGTCGATGTACTGCACTGGTGGAGGCACAGTGCCCCTCGTCCTGAGGCAGGGGAGCCACGCTGGCCCCCAGCCCCTCTCCCCACTGCAGGGCTTCCTGCTCTTTCTCACCACAAGGACACCAGCCCCCAGGGCAGCCCGGGAGCCCCCAGAGCCGATATAAATAGGAAACTGTAAACACAACCATTGGAGATAAGAGACAGCTACAATCACAGGGTTTACTGCTTCAAATGTCCCACCCTCCCTCCCCCCAAATCCACACCCCTATGTCCCTGTCCCCACTCCATAAAAAGGTCTCCAGTAGCAAAATCTTCAATCCAGGCTTGGAGTAAAGGTGAGGTGCTCAGGGACTAAAAAGGGGCATTGCAACCTTAGTGGTCTTTGCTTGGGAGGGGAGATGGTGGCAGGAGGGAGAAAGAGGGTTAGCTGGTTCAGGTTCTTTGCAAGTACATTTGGTTTGTCTGGAGGACTCCTAGGGTTATACCTGAGATGAAGACATCTAGAGGACACTCCATAGCTCAATTACAACACAGTTGGTGGTTTTGTGCCTAGAAGAGCCCTCCCTGCCAGGATTTGTCTGTCGCACTCACACCAGGCAGCAGGAAAGCAGCATCCCTCCTCCACTTGGCACGGGGCTATCTGAACCAACGCTTGGCTGGGGGGATCCCTCATGTGTCGAGGATCTCACTGGTGGGCGACGGCTCATGGGGGATGCCCTGTACACTGTGGATGGTCTGGTTGTGTGAGAGGGAGTTCTGCTGGAGCTCTAGGGCAATGGCATTCTGGGGGAACTCCTTCACCTGCCGCTTGTACTCCAGGAAAGTGCAAGCCTTGGTGGCGATCGCAATGATGTTCTTGCCAATAAAGATGGTGGAAACCCTGCTGTCCTGGAACAAGATCATGTTGATGGCCCGGATGAAGATGGTGACAATGTTAATGGTGACCAGGCTGAGGACAGGGTAGAGCATCATTTTTTGTGGGGCAATGTGTTCCCCTTGCATGCTGATCTCACTGAGGGACACGCAAGGCAGGATCAGGAGAAGTATGTAGCAGTAGAAGAACATGAGCCCCTCTGCCCAGATGGGCAGGCCAGTCCTGTGTGGCTCCCACAGATTGGCCTGTATGTCCAAGATATCCAGCAGATCAAGGGCTACCCAAAAGAGGCGCCCCCGCAAGTCCTCTTTCTTCCGAAAGGTCCGTATGTACTCCATGCTGTCCAAGGCCACCAACACCAGGTAGAGCCCTGGCACACAGATGGAGAGCAGTAGGGTCAGGGCTTTCCTGGCCACTGTCTCCAGGTTCTTCTTGTCTGCTTTGTAATTCTGAAAGATGAAATACAGCTTGATCTCCAGCACGAAGATGTAGAGGAACCACAGGATCATGGCATACCCCCGCTTGGCTGTCTTCACCTCGGCCCCCACCCACACGGCCACATAGCGCAGCACAATGAGGAAACAGATGTCCCCCACCAGCACGATGATGCAGACACCAATCTTGCGCGGCCCCTGGTTCTGCTCCACCAGGTAGGCGTCCATGAAGGCCATGCTGGTCATGATGACAATGGTGGTCAGACAGACGTGGCGTTTGTCAGGGGGCGGCAGCACCATGGTGAGACGAGCAGCCCTCCCTCCGTCCGCACCGGCACTAGGGGAGCGGTCCTGCCGGCGGTGCACGGGGGGACATCCACGGTGAGCCCAGGGGCCAAGGGTTGCTCCGTCCCCCACCCCCACCCCAGGAAGAGGTGCCTGGAGGAGCACTGGCTCAGCTGGCAGCCCCGGTCTCCCAGGGTTCTGGGCTGCCCCTGCAGACCCTACTCCAGCTCTCCGTCCTTCACTGGCTGTGCCCTGCAAACACCGCGGGTCTGCCCCCAGCCCAGGGCTGGCTGAGCAGCCCAGCCCCAGGCACCCTCCACCACCAGCAGCCAGGGCTTACAGATGTGCAGGGCCTCCTGGAGGAATGTGCCTCCTCTGTGGTGGGTTCCCCATTGCTGTCAGGCTTTCCAGCAATCCTATGGCACTAATATATCTCCAGGCTCCAAGCGCCAGATCCTGGTATAGATCCCTGGAAACACAGTAGGTGACTGGGCAGCAGGCAGAAGGGGAGCTCTCCTCTTCCCAGTGAGATCCCACGTTCCTCCGGGGTCTGGGGGGGTCCTGCTGTGTTCTCACAAGGAACCACCTTCACACCTATCCCCACAAGGCTGTGCTGGGCTCCTGCTGCTCTGAGATGTACATGCATCCCTCCATCCCTGGAAAAGATAGCAGAGAACGAGCATCAGAGTCCCTCCATGTGCTAAGCATGGGATGGTTAGATAACATCCCCCTCAGCTTCCATTGCACTGCAGCATGGGCTGGGCCCCCATCAGGTACCATCCCACTGCCAGGGCACTCACCACCATGTGCTGTGTGTGATGATGCAGAACAGCTTTTTATTGAACTAACACAGCACGAGGTGTCCTGAGCAGACACAGAACGTGCTGCCCTTACACAGGCACTCTCTGTCCAAAACTCCTTGGCAAGTTCATGCTCTGGGTGCTCCTGCTCTTTCTGCAGGAGAGACACAAAACCACAACTGCACTGGAGGCAGGTAGGTTCACAGCACCCCCAGCTCCGGGCACCCCAGCCCAGCTGTGTCTCAGCTGCACCAGAGAGAGAAATCCACATGATCTATGGAGGTCTCAGTCGGGGGACAGTTCTGCTAAATTACAGCCATGGGATTCTACCAGTCACTGAGCAGTTCACAGGGTGTGGGGCATGTCCCTCCTCAAGTAAGGGTGAGGTTATGGCTGGCAGGTGGAGGATAGGCCAAAGCTGTTCCCAGGGTGGCATGAGGTCCCAGCAGCTTTCTGGACTGACTCAGCTGCTCATGCCCACAGCTCTTTCTCACCATGCTGCACTTGTCTAATTAACTTGTTAATCTTTTCTGTGCAAGATCTTTTCTCTCCAAGAAGTAAACAAGTCCCAGTGCACGCAAGAGTGCTATCAAACTGCTTAAATGGAGATAGATCACAATCATAGCCAGAGATGCCCATCACATACCATGTGACAGCTAGTCCTCCTGCATAGCAGCTCCCAAGGAGGGAAGTGCATGACCACACAGACCCCATTATAGATCACCCCACCTGATCCTGTGGAGCCTGGCCACTGCAAGTCATGTCCTCCCACAGATCCTCATCTCTCACACAATCTGCACCTTGCCAGCCCTCCAAACCACACCTGTTGGTGGAAGTGGCTCCCATGCTGCTAGGTCTCAGAGAACTCCCTGCCCAGCCTGCTGGGGTTAGGCTGAGCCTAGACATGGATTTTGAGGGTTGCAAAGGCACCAACATGAGCCCTGCACATTCCTTGGGCTCAGGAGCATCCATTCTTGCAGGAGGGGAACCAGGACCCATGGAGAACCCTGGGAGCTGTCAGGGGACTCAGTGGTACTGCTTCTGCTCCCCACCACTAGCTTACCAGGGACACATGCAAACCTGAGCGCTCTCATCTGTTAGGCACAGGTGGAGATTGAAGGGAAGAAGCCAACCCCAAGGAGACGTAAGCCATTAAAAATCTGCCCTACTTTGCAGCCGTTTATGCTTATGGAGCCTCGTTTAAATAAAAGCTGGATTCTCTCCTGCTTCAGGGAGACAAGAAGAACAAAGACAAGAAAGTGGGAAGCCGGATGAGTCAGACCGAGCCCTGTCGTATACCTGAGTAGGTGGACAGCACAGATGTGTGTACCTGTGCCCTGGCTCCCAAAGGATGTGGCAGGAGAGGATATGGTGCTCAGAAAACCTTATCAGGGGACTTAAAGCTGCTGCCCCAGCCAGGACCTTCGAGTTGCTCTTCTGTTGCCCTACTCATGCCCAGCAGGGAAAACTCTAATTTCTCAAGCAGGAATTTCTCAGAAAGAAGCCAAAAAGATGTGGGAATTCATGAGTACTGCTCCATGGTGCTTCCCAGGCAAGGCATTCCCTGCAGCCCTGCTCTCACCAGCACAGTTCTCTGCAACGTCTCGTAGCTGCCGTTTGGGGCTTCAATTTGTTCTTTCTTGAGGTTTTGGATAAAAATATACAGTCATTGCTGTAACTGCTTTAAAACTCATGCCAAGTTTTACAGGGGATTTATAGCCAAGGATGGGTAATTCCAGATAAATTAGGTCTTTCAGGAGGGAATGGTGGTTTTTTCCTTTCACCCTGCAAGTATTTACGGCTTCAAAAGACAGCAGTTATTTAAAGGGCAGTGGGTTGCATCACAGCACGGTAAGGTTAGGAAGCAGCTTGCTTGTAAATCCTGCCCCTCTGCCCTGTGCGTTACTTGTGTGGTCTGGGAAGCCAAAGGAAGGCACAGCTCCCAGCCCAAGCTCTCCTCATTCCTGCATGAAAGTAGACAGAAAACCCTTTCGTGCCTCTCAGTGAATACCCAGGGCACTGAACAGAGTTAATTCACTGTGTTTACCACAGCAGCCAACAAGTCTTTAACCACTGGTGCTGAGCAGATCATTTTCAGCCAAAAAATATGCTCAAATGGCAGATTCTTCCCTCGCATCTGCTCGTGGCAGCTTGGGACGGGTTTGATAAACATGTCCATTAGTTGCAGTGACCTTTTGGAGCAGAGGAAGGGGATTGCGGGACTGAGCTGAATCACAGTGCTCGAGTGCTGCTCCCTCTTGGGTTAAATCGTACATTACCCGGGGTGAGCACCTCTCTTGCCTTTTGCAAATAGTTTCCAAGCACTTGCTGTGGTGCAAGCTCTTCTTATTTTCCAACTATGCAATAGCTGGTGTTTGTCTCACCTCTTGCAGTCCTGGTCCTATATGGAAATATGGAGATGTCTGCCTATCCATGGAGCAGAGCTTGTCCATTTGATTGATATGTGACCATCCTACTGGGGAGGGGGCATGTAAAACTCTCACAGGACTATTAGAGAAAAGCCAGTAGTTTTTAAACAACCAGTACTCCAGGAAATCTTGATTCATAACTGTTAAATGACTGCATCTGACAATACATTCAGAAACTGTTTGAGAACTGTGCTGGAAAAACATGACAATGAGCATATTAGAGCACATCTGAGTCAAATATTTGTTTAGAAAAGTATTCACAAAACTTTCTTCCTGCAGGAATTCTTGTAAATAAAAGGCAGCTCACCTGAACATAACAAGCTTGGAATGTTATAGATGCCAGGAAGCCAGGCTGGCAGCTTCCTCTGGGAAGGGATCTAACAGCCTTTGTATCCTGCTTGGTGCCAGGACTCCCACGAGCAAGTACTGCAGCAATGCTTCAGGCTTGGCAACTATGGGCCTCCTTACCAGGACAAAATTCAATCCCTAACTATATATTCTCCTCTAATTCTACCCTACACAAACAGCTCCATTGCACTGGAGACAGCAAACGCCCTTGATAACATCCACAGCTGACAAGGCAAAGCCCAAGGACAGCATCCAGCCCCACCAGTGGAGACCAGCAGCATGACATGGGGATAGGCAGCAGCACGTGTCCCCTCTCCATCTCCGGGGTGTGCTTAGGGATACCTCATTTCCCAGCCCAGCCTGCCCTTTCCCAGCTTCCCTGCAGGAGGGGAAAGGCTCCAGTGGGAATGGCAGGGGCTGTGATTTCCTGGAAAGACTCAGGAGTCCTGTAGATGGATCCAAACACACCTGAAGGGCAGAGTGTGCACTTTCATCTCTGCCCTGGTTCCTCTGGCACCGAGGGAAAGTGAGCAGCATCGGTGTAAGCCAGCCCCTGCCCTATTACTCTGGTGCCTCTGCTCTCGCTGAGGAGTTATTTCTTGGTCTTCCATGTATTTTTCCCAGCCCTCCCAGATGCTATAAAGAACCTGTGGTTACCCAAGGACGTGCGGTCACAGCCTTGCTTCACTATCAGCCCAGGCAGTTTGGAAGAAAATTAAACTGTGCTTTCCCCTGCAATGCCAGTGGCTTGTTGCGATGTGATTAATTACCACTAGCTCTGCCCTTACCGGCGTCTGCAACCCACAGCCACCCATCACAGTGTCCTCCTGCATCCTCTCCTGCTTCTGCTCACCACCTGTGCCCAGTACCACCCGGCCCAGCACCAAGCACTGCACCCAAGATGCAGTGAGATCCAGGTGCAGGGAGATGCCGGCATCCCCGTGCACCTGCACAAATCCCAGCTCCCCTGTCTGGGGAGCAAGAGGCCACAGACAAGCTTGGAGGAGCTTGTGGAGCTCTCCAGGCAAAAGAGTCTCATTAATGCCAGCAGGCACTTCCTAAACCCCGGCTCTACCTGGCAAATTAATTTAAATTATTTATGTAATTTGAATTCTGTCTATAAAAAAAAAAAAGGAGCGAGACAGAAGTATATACAACGTGCTTCCCAGGTAGTTAGGACGCCACATTGCTTGAAGCTTCATTTGCACTTTAATTGCTTTGATTTATTCCAGCTTTCCCGAGTGTAAATTTGAAGCTCCCTCTCACTTAGTCCTTCCGCCCCTCAGAGAGCTGCTGCTCCACCAAGCCCTTTTGCCAGCTGGCAGCACCCACCCTGCCATGCCTTGTCCCCAGTGTGAGGCAGGAGGAGGTGACAGGCACAACCACCTTTGCCAAGGACTAAAGGGCAGCAGTGGCAGAGCCACCAAGACAATGGCATCACTCGCTGGCTGTGCTTCAGGGAGCAGCTGAATTGCAGTCAAGCGACCTGCTCTTGGCAGAGGTGGGGGCAAGGAAGCCTGTTCGAGGCTGTTCATTGCTTACGTGACTTGTGACCCCCAAATTACTTGCGAGCTCTGTGCACCACGTAAGGATGAGGTGCAGAGGCAGGGTAAATTCCCCTCTGACTGAGAAAAAACTGTAAGTCCCATCGTCCCCGTGCCACTGCATGTTCCTGCCTCCCCTCACTGACAATCCGTGCCGGTGGGTGTCTGGTTCCGCCTCACCGACCTGCGGGCTGAGATTTCAGCAGTCCCTCGCGGGCAGACCCTGGGGACTGACAGCAGGAGGATGCTCATACCCCGAGGAAGGTTGCTGCTGGGCAGCGGCTGCACCCTGCCTCCTCCAAGGCAATACCGACATCTCAAGTGCATCCTGTGAAGGAAATGAGATTGAGGAAGATTTTTCCGGACCCTGCCCACTAATTGTGTCTGAAGGAGGAAACAGCCCACTTGCTAATGATTACAGATACTTTACCGTGTAGGCACATTAAGAAATGGGGAAAGAGCTGCAAATTGTTCCCAGAACCTGCCCAAAATAAACAATGCAATGTCAGACAAAACCAGCTCCTGCTAACACCAGTGAGTGCATCAACTGTGCTCTCATGCTGCAAACCCCCCCAGTCCCTTTTGGGGTTCACTTCATCCCCCTTTCCCAAAAACAAACGCAAGCAGAAGGTATCAGAACTGAATAAGAAAAAAATAAAATCATCCTCTCAATCACATCATTTTGGTGATGGGATGGGGAACTGCTGCTTGCCCAAAGCAGAGCCCTGTACAGGATGGATGGATGGCCTTTTCATTCCCATTCCTCTCCCACACAGCCATCCTGGTCAGGGCTCTCCTGTCAACACAAGCAGCTGCAGCTGCTGGGAACATCTCCCCATTCACAAACACATTGAGTTTGATGATATTCAACAGACGTGTCAAAAAAAAAAGGCTTTTCAGATATTTTGGGTGTTTAAAAATAGTTAAAGGTAAATGATTCATTTTGACTTGTACATAAAACATGAAATTATAATACTATGTTTTGACTCTACAAAAACAATTTACCATTTTCCAAGCAAAACGTTACTGCAGAGGAATTTCCTGGTGTTTCCAAGTCGGGTGCATTTTCAAGATTTTGTTATGATCTGGACCAAACTCCAGATTTAAAAGTGTCAAAATCCCCCACAGTTTGTTGCCAAAAAGGGCACATTTGGCAAATGTCTGTCTGCATGTGTGTTTGCCACAGTGGGAGATGCATCTGGAGCTCAGTGTCTGTGGAGTGCAGGTCCTGATCGTGGAGGTGGCCCCATCCTCCTCTCCCTACTGCTAGTTCCTTGGACTCTCTGCTCTCCTTTTAGTAGAGCTTTCCCCAACAGTTCTGGAGCATTTCCTTCTCTGCTATTTCAGGGGTCCTCCTGGGCCTGCTGCTCCTCTTCCAAAGTTCTTCAGCATTTTCCTCATGCCCCTGCACTCCCAGCCCCAGTACTCCTGCAAATGCTGTGCTCAGCACTGGGTCTCCCAGCAGTGTCAGGACTTGCCCCTGCCAGAGGATTTTGATCTAACTGTACTATTTTTTTGTTTGTTTTCCAGGTTTTTTCTCCACTTTTTTTGAGATGCTGTTGTTTTTTTAAGCATTTCCTCTAGCATGCTCTCATCCCACCCCACAGTGTGCTGTCAGTAGGTATAACCAACAACCTCACTGGTGTCCTAGCCAGCTCACTTGTGACAGTGCCAGCTGCCCAAGCAGGTCCTGTCCCCTGCCTAGGAAACCATTTTGCTTTCATCTGAAGGAGCTGTGCCATCCTTGTGCTGGGAACAAAGGCACTCAGTGCATGGGAGCCTTCCTCCCTCATGCATGGCACGGCTGACAGTGCACCTGCAACTTGCACTTATACAAGTCAAGTCACTAAAATACAGCAACACACCGCCAGCTTTGACCTCTGCTGGTACCTTCCTGCACAGAAAGGCCTCATGCAAATGGTCACCAAGTTTCAACTGCATGCAAAGACCACAGGTTAGATTTTTCCTGTGCTATCAACAGGCATGAATGCAAACACTACAAACAAGCCAAGCCAGGAGCGTAAAACTTGGATCTGATGTCAGCAGCCTGAGGATGTACTTTTGCATGTGACTCACTGCCATGTCCTTAAATAACCTCACACTGGGGAAAGGAAAATATGGAGCCAGAGCACCAATGCTTTCCTCCACTGCTTGCTGGGAATCCACCCCCCCTGCTCTTGCTCATCCTTGTCCTCACTCTCCTGGGTGTTGGCAAAAAGGCACAAACTTTCCTGGGAGTGCTGCTCCCAGCATCCTCACTCAGTGCACCAAGTGCCTCAGTGCTAGGTGGGAGAGGGAGTCAGCTAATTAAAATAAAATGGAAGGTGGTGTGTGAAGCTATAAATGGAAAGTGCTGGGAGTTTCCTGGTGCTAAAAGCATGCTTGCTGGGAAGAAGATGCTGGGAGCTCTGGGGCAGAACTCCCCAACCTGCAGTCCTGGAGACCTCTGCTACTTCATCCTGAAGGTACTGAGCACTTCCTGCACTCAGTAGCTCTTAGGAAGTGCTCCATCACCTGTTTTGGGGTGGTAGGACCACAAGAATGACTGTGTGTGTCCTGCTACCAAAAGAATGCTTAGTCTTCTTGTGTCCCCAAGCAAGCAAAGGATGCTGGGTGCTTGAGGAGAGGAGTTGGCATCAGCACCATATAGCTGGGGAGGAACCTCTGGGGGCCAACCAGCTGCTACACAAAGCAAATGGCATCTCTGCCTTCCCTGGGAGTTGCCTCCAGTTTGTCCCTGCTGCCAGGCTGGGGTGGCACATTGCAGCCAGGCAGATATTGCAGAGAAACAATTATGCTTCTGTTATTCTCTCTGCCCTGAGCACAGGGTTAGTAGAGGTGGAATGAGCTGGGCAGGCTGCTACTGCTGACATCAGTCTGGCCTTTGATTAAGAGGGATTGTTCTCCTCTTAATTAACAGGAGACAGCTGCTGGCTGCTTTGGTGGAATGGAGAAGCAGAGTCCAGTGGCTGTGATAAAAAGAGATTGTGTCTGCTGGTTCCCACTGAGCCTGGCAAGGCCACCCTCTGCCCAGCCATGCACAGGGCTGTGGGCAGTGCCACTGCCAAACCTTGCTGGAGACCCTGAACCCAGAGAGGGAGACTTTGCTCCTCCAGCACTGCCAGGGTTCAGCCTCTGCATGAACTGGCAGCAGACATGGGGGGAACCAGATAATCCCTGGAGTAATTTTATTGCTGTCTTTTCTCCCAAGCCACTTTGAGGTGGCTTTGCTGGCAATGCCTGGCTGGTTCCCACAGGGTTTATTCCCCTATCTACTTCTCAGAGACCTTCCCAAGACAGAGCTCCTCCTGCAATGACAGGTCTCATCCTCCAGTGACACCTGGCATGCTGCTGCTCCCACAGGTCTATGCAGCCATCTGCCCTGGCCTGCACAGGGTGATGCCCCACCATTAGAGGAGGTGTGGAGCTGCTCAGCCTGTTGCATTGATAGCTGAGCCAGTTCCCCATGAGATGAGAAGGCAGCTTGGCTACTTCATCTCCCCAGTGAAGTGACTTGTGAGCAGGCAGAAGGGCACAGGTGTATCCCAGTAAAGTTTCACGAAGAAGGTTGTGTCATTTTTCTGAGTTCAAGTGCCGCAAAGCTCACCTCAAACCTTTGTAATGCAGGGACAGCACGCAAGAAAGTGGGTAACATGGTGGGTAACTTGCAAAAAAGCCTTGCAAGGCACCTTTGCCTTGCCATGCACTTGGTGAATTTATGTTGCCAAGGCTGGTCCAATGTTAATTATTGATGACAATAGCTCAGTGGTGTTTGCCATGAAACCTTAGCAGGATGAAAACCCCTGGTGGTGCATCCTCCAGGAGACAGCTATTCACTTGTTTTAAATCACAGTTGAGTCATGGCAGGCAGCTGGTGATGCCAACATCTGGAGATGAGCCTCAGTGGACTCTGTTCTACACTTGTGCTCCATCATTTAAGTCCATGCCACTGCCAGATCCTTCCAGAATAGGCCCTCTGGCATCAAGCTTGGGGTCACCCTTCCCATCCTGTGCATGCTGCAGCCTCTGGGGTGGGGGCAATGCTGGCATCCGCTGCTCTGGCATCACTTGAGAGATGAGCATTGCACCCAGATGACGCAGTGCAAGAAAAATGATGCCAGCCTGAAGGTCACTGGGGAGACATTTCTCTTCCTCTGGTTTCTAGCCTTCTCTCTACCAGTAATCTAATAAATCTAATAAAATCTGTCTTGCTGGTGTCTAATTCAATTCCAGCACCCAGAGACCAGTGTTCTTATGTCACTTATAGATCTAACCAGTTCCATCCTTGGCATACGAGCCAGGCCAAGGGGCTGCTGCAGGCTATTCCAGAAGAGAGCAATTACCTGGAATCAGGACTCTCTTCCATTCAATTATATGCTTATAGGTTTTCTTTGGGCCACACCTCATTGAATTATTTAGACACTTGAACACTGTGGTCAGAGGCAGTTGATGACTTCTGGACTGAAATCTGGGCAGCCAGGACACAGTGGGAAGAGGTCAGGGTGGCTGAGATGAGCATGACCCCAGGGGTTTGAAGTAACAACCTGTGCATCTCAGTCAAGATCTCTGGTACCCTCTCTTTTGCATCCGTCCTGTGATGCCAGGCAAGTGGAGGCATTTCCAAGCTCCTTCTGCCTTTCCTCAGTGTGGGGAACCTCCCAGGCTCCTCAATGCCAGGTCCCAGGTGAGGTGGCATGGAAACTGGGAGATGCTACAGGAGATGCTACATTTGACAGCACAAGCAGACATCCTCTTCCCTAGGATGATGTGACAATTTGCTGTGTTCATTGCCAAAGAGATAAAATATTTAGAGCTGCTCTCTCTTGCTCTGTTTTAAGCCACGGTGACTTATTTGCTACAAACTTCTATGCATGTTATATGCATCTTTAAAGATATCTTTACATTCCTTCTAAGTATAAAAGGTCTATTTCTTCATGTAGCATTTTCCAGTCAGAGTCAGCCACCCCATCTACTATGTGACCACATTTGTGCCCAGCTTCAGTGCTCATTTTCCTCCTGGTAATGATTATCATTATATGAAGAAAAATGGGTCATTTAGAGCAGTTTCTTCCCAAATGAAAGGCTGTGGGATACAGGATATCATTAAAATTCTAAACCTGACTTCCACCCTCAAAAGCAGGCTTTTGCTATTCCGTATCTCTGTGCAGGGAGGGAAGAAGGGAGGTAGGGAGAGGGCGCACGATGAATGTGCTTTGGCCATGAAATCACTCACTGAGTCCATGTGGCCACTGCTGCTGCCGCTGCCATCCACACTGGCATTAAGGCCCCCAGGCTGAGGTTATTGCCTGTGCTGGTGACACACGACTCCCTGACTGGCAGTGGAGGGCAGAGGCTGCCTCCCAGCCTCTCCAAGGCTTTCTCCTGGCCCCCCAGTTCATCCCCAGAGCTCCCGTTGCACCCGCTCCCAACCACACAGTGCGTGGGACAGTACAGCCCGAGCAGCTGATGGGAGTTAATTCCTACCATAAAAAGAACAATTTAGCTCCTGCCAGAAGGATGTGGCTGAGTGAGGTCCCCTGCAGAAGGGGAGGTTGTTGAGCTTAAAAACTGGTGCTTGGGCGAGGGAAGAAAGCAGGCTGAAGTACTCAGCTACCTCCATCCCTGGAAGTAGCACTTGCCTTGCCCTTACCCCTTGCTAGGGTTTAAGTAACCCTTGTCTGAGAGTGTCAGTGCTGTCCCACGGGTCAGCTGGCCAAGGCTAGGACCTGCCACCAGTCATTCTGACACCCCTGTACCCACAACTGCAGGTGCCCAGGGATGGGGGAGATGTTTGCTCAAGGTCTCTCCTCACCTCCTCAGTCCTGGATCTACCCAGCACTAGGGTCCCCACTAGGCTTCGGACTGACTCCTCATTCCTGATGACAGGAAAGTGTGCCCTGCCCACATTCTGTGCTAGCTTTGCATGTTATAGATCTCACACTGCCTGCTGTTCTCTGCTCCCCAGCACACTGTTGCCCCAGAGTCTCATTTCTATCTCCTGGTATCCCCAGAAGGGGAAATGTTTTGCTTGGAAAGGCTATGCAACTTCTGTGCAAGCCTGAAATTGCTGTGTACAGAGCTGTGAGGCAAAGCTAATCCGTTTTGCAGCTTAGCCAGCTGCTGAAAGATGGTATTTAAGAGTGAGGAGCTGCTAACTGTTTTTCTCCCCTCCATGAAATGGGAGGGACAAGGGATATTCAGTGGATAAGAGATGGAGACTGACCCAAAATGGCTAATTCAGAAACATCTTCTAAGAAGGGAGACTTGCCCTGAATTGTCAACTGTTAAAGTTCCTTTCCAACTGTGCACAGAACAGACCAATTTTTCATTCTCTTTTTTTCACATTTTAAATCAAAATGTGCAGGGAAAGCTCTCTTGCTGCTGATCCCAGCCAAGCAAATGTGCCATGGCTAACACCACACCCTGTCATGGGATTCAGGAACAACCACACCAGCTCATCTTGGTGTCTCCATTAACCAGCTCCACATCACAGCATTGACCTTGCACAGTCACGGCCACAGAGTTGTAAGTGTACATCACCTCCAGGCTGGCCATATCCAGATGGGCAGCTCTCCCCATGCTATATAGTGTCCAGGCATCTGAAAATCCTGGCAGCTGCAGAGCTGGGTGTTCCACCAAGAAAGATGGAGGCAGGGAAGCACAAGTGGGATTCGGGGTATCCTCAGAGCAGGACAGGGCAAGGAGAGCATCTCTCCTTCTCGAGGCCCATCTCCATTAGAGGTGTCTGAATGACGAGTTAGTTTGGTCTGGCAGACAGGCTGAAAATCCAATATAAATTATTTCTGTTTGACCGCCATTTAATTACTTTCACTCAGGTTTTTAAGCACAAGCAGCCCAGGGGGGCTGGTCACGAGCACAGAGGCCAAACATGGGACAGAAAGTCATGAATTTCTGTTGTCTGAGGGATGCTGAAGGAATGTGCAACTGAGAGGGGGGGTCCTCACAGGCCCTGGTCCTCACCCAGTGCCTGCCTGGCCCCTCTCAATCCAGTGGAGCAGGTTTTGAGGCAGGGTGCAAGCACCAGCCAAAGACTCAGTTCACCACAAAACCAGCTGCCAAGTGTTCCCATCCTGGAAACAAGCAGTGCTAAGGACTGGAGCTGTGCAGCTGGAGAACAGCTTTCCAACACAAAACCCATCACAGCTGAGTTCTTCCATGGGAAGTACCAGCGGCTTCACATTCTCTCCAGATATGGAGCATCTCTAGCAGCCTGGGGACTGATTTCAGTGTGACTTCTGTTATTTCAGGCTTCGCTGAACGAACTGAGTGCAGAATGCAAGCTGGGTTGTGTTTGCTGCTGCCTGTGCACTATGAGGGTGCACCTGTCTGGGGGGTGATGGAGGTCCCCATTGTGGTGCTTTCCCACCATGGCCAGGGCTTGGATGCTCTGCCAAAGGGAGTTCAGCTTTTGGGATGGATCTGCCCCACTCCCCAGCCAAGCAGCATCCACCACCTACACTGGGGTACAGAAGGGGATGTGGGAAGGGGAAGTTCCTTTCTCCTTGTGCCATGTCCTACAGAGCCCTGACCCACTCCTGATGAGAGCACAGCTCGAGCTGTTCAGCACTTAGCTGTTTTCTGCTTACTCAACTGTGGGCTTCTGCCAAACGAGAGACTGGCCTCCCAGGCTGTGTCTGGCTGACACCACAGCACTTATGCTTCCTTCCCAGGGGACATCCATTAGTGCCATTAGCTCTGTCTCACTCTGCTGCTCTCCCTGACAAGTACTGGCCTAGGGATGGGACATCACTTAGAGGAGATTTTGGCCACCAGGGATGTACCCCTGCCTCTGTGAGATGCTCTTTGGGCTGTTTTCCCCAGCATTTTGCTTCAGTGTAATTCTGGGGGGTTTCTTCATATCTTGGGAGCCCTAGAGCCCTCTCCTGAACTCCTTTTTTTCCAAACATCTCTTCCCAGCCCCCTTTGTGTGTCACAGCCACCACCCTACTCATGTGTGATGGGCTGGTGGCTGTCCATCTTGCCTGTAGTGATGATTGGGTGTTTCTAACCATGTAGCTAAACCCTCGCAGTCCTGCTGCAGGAACAGAGTGAGCTGGCCTGGGCAGGACTTGCTCCCTGTCCCCAGAAGGGCAAATCCAGCTTGCAGTGTGAGCTGAGGGGAGTACAATCCCCCCATGGTGCTCAGCCCTGCTTCTTGATTGAGGTGGTGGGTCCTCTGACTCTCCAAGCCTCCTCTGGTCCTGGAGGGATGAGTACCACCCTGATTTGAGTGTTCTTACATGAATACTGATCCACCTATGGCTTTTTGGATGCATCTTTGTGTTCCCTTCCCATGAAAAGCTGATTTCTTTGTGCTGTACTCAAAAATAGCTCAAGTGTACTTGTAGAAGAGACTGTGGAGAGCTGGATTTTCTTTCCTCTGAACCAAAACACAGGTGACATTCTGCATGATGTTTGTGTGAGCTACACCCTGCAGGATACCCTGTAAGCCTTGGGGCTTGGGCTATGGCAAAATGGGGAGAGCACAGTTAGATTCAGGCTTGTATTAATTTGATCTCAGTTCAGCTTTAAACTAATTAGGGCACACACAGTGCAAATCCTGAGTTACTCCAGTTCATACCTAAATAATAACTATATACAGCTTTCTACTGAATGAATTACATGTGTATAAACATATCCCTTCTGAAAATCTAAACAAAATCTTGAAACACAACTAACCATTTACCACCATACAAATCTGCTACTATCAGATTGCTGCTTATTCTAGGATCCCCTTCTCTGCTGAGCAACAAGCCAGCCCTCCAGTTAGTACATGGTTTGGCCTACAGCAGCCAGCTGAGCATCTTCAGTAAGGAAACAACACAGATAAGGAAGAAGGAAAGAAGGAACCTTGTATAATAAACAAAGGGAACAACTGTCCCCTCTCTGCTAGCTGATAGACATGCTACACCAAACACCAGCTCCTAGGAAGTCATCACTTATCCCTGTGTCTTGCTAGACAGCATCTGCTGCAGGCGAGATTATGGATGGACTGTTAGAAGTGATAGTAGATGCTAAGATCCCATTACAGGTGTCATTTCTTCTGTCAACACATGGGGAGCCTATATCTGCAACTTCTGTGTGGTGACAGTGAGCTCTGGCAACAAGGAAGCTCCTGGGTGTCAAGCAATACATGTTCCTGTGGGCAGTAAGTGCTCTGGGACTCTGCAGCCAAAAACAGCATTACGTATTTTGGGCAGTCCCGGGAAAAGTCTCCATTTTTGGTACAAACACCACATATCAGGAACATGGAAAAGATTCATGAAGTCTATGCTGAGCCAGGCCACTTCACCTTCCCTTCCTCTACTGCAGTGAAAGCAGTAGAAATTTGAGTTGGGTTTTTTAATATTATCTAGTTGGGAAAAAACCCTCAAAAACAAACAATCCATGGTAGGGTCATGTTCAGCTGTGAGTCCTGAACCCTGACCCTTACGCTCCATCCCCAGTTTAACCAGGAACCCACCCATTACCTGAGAGCACCCAGCAGCCGACAGGGTTTTGCTGGCAGCTGCTGCCTTTGGCTCTCTATATCCTTGCATACTAATATGAAGGAAAATGGGATGGTAATTTAATCCTCTGCCACTAGAAGCAAAGCATCACACCAGCCTGCTCATCCTCTCCTCTAAGTTTAGCCCAACAGTGTATTAAAAAGCTGCTACTGGATTCTCGCCAGCCCCTACTTAGCTAAACTACCTGACTCTGCAAAATAGCAGAAAATTCTCCATTCTGAGTTATTTCTGATCCTTGGGAGAACGACCCACATGTATCAGGGAACTTGACCCCCCGGGGCCTGCAGGAAGCCAGTGTAATTTGGGAAAAGGGGTGGAGTAACAAAGGCTTTCTTGTGACATTGGGCATGTTTCCTGCTGCCTGGAGCTGAGCTGCTGGAATCTCAGCTCAGGGCTCCTTCCATCCCTCCACTGCAAGCCCATACACAGTAATGAATAAATCTGTCCCTACTTATTTATAAATAGTTTATAAAAGGTTCATAAATAATTTCTAGATATTTTAATGAATAGTTAATCAATTGTTGCAGGGCCCAACAGGTCAGCAGATTGCTTATAGCCATCAATTACAATAGTTGCTGATGAGCTTATAAGCATCAGCAGGACTCCACTGATGTCTGCAACGGGCTTGTAAGCATCTATAAAGAGTTAATAAATAATTAATACATGATGCGAGTGCTTTTAATTAAAAGCTGTAGAAGGCCATTGAAAAATGCATTCTTGGAAAGTATGGGCAACACAGCAAGCAAACATCTGGACCTGGATTTGTATCCCTTCCTCTGAGGAGCAAAGCTGGCAGAGAGGTACCAGCTCATCCCGGCAGGCAACCCGGCTGCCTGAAGAGCAGCAATTTTCCTTTGTTCAGGGCAATCCAGCTGATTCCAGAGAAGCTTTGTGCCTGCCATGGGCTGGAGCAAGGCAGACTGTTCCTGGTCCCCTCTTTGAGCCTGATGCCAGTACCAGGGAGCTCGGCCACCTCATCCCCAGCTGCGAAAGGAGCATCCTCTGTGCACTGGCTGCCACGGGTGAGGTACCAGAAAGGCAGGAAAGCCGGATGCTAGGGAAAACAAGGCAATTCCCATTTTGTGGGGGTCTGCCCTTGCATCTCTGGACATCAAAGTGCTCTTCCCTTCTAGGTGATTTCGAGGGAGTTGCTGCTCCCCTGGCCTCAGCATCCCTCTCCTCCCAGGGTGCAGGGTGAAACACAAAATGCCACATCAAGGAGCACCAAGAGGCAATAATGTATATGGTGTTTGGCCTCCTTAACAGAGGCTCTTTATTATCATTAAATGCTGAATATTTCTGGATGATAAAAGCAATTAAGTGTAAAAAAAGGTAATGATCCATTCCATATTGCATCCAAAAGATATGAAAATCCCTCATAAAATTATCACCCTAGCACAGAATTGGACCTAAATATCTTCATAATGTAAGACAGAGAACTTTGCTTACAGTCAGAACATTTATAAGACATTCAATTAGCCACCGGAGAGTTTCTTAGTATTACCCAATTCTCCACAAGCACAGAGGCAATTATGGGAGATTCTAACTTTTTAAATTAAAGACAAAAGACAGAAGAAGTTGGTTAAAACCTAATTCCAGGTTTACCCTGGAATGTACAAGTGGAGGAAATTTCATGCAGATCAGCCTTAATTTACTGCACAATTTAGCTCAGAGCCAGAGCAAGACTCTTCCTGCGCGTTTGCTGAAAGATCCTTCTGCGTGGGAAGAGGACTGGTACGTGATGTACTGTCTGTGAGCGGGCCCTGAGGATGCTCCCACTAGGGGATGGGGCAGGGTACCATCCCTTTCCACCCCCCTGCAGACCCTACCACCCTTGCAACATCCCCAAGCCCTTCGACAGGGGGTTTATCCCCAGCTGCCCTGGGGGTATCCATCATGAGGATTCCTGCCCCTCTTTCTCCTGGCCTGTGGGTGCTGGCAGCAGCCACACATGCATGGCACTGGGTGTCTGTGTCTTCTGGCTGTGCTGCCCCGCTGCCACTCAGCCCCTGCACACTGCTCCATGCATCACTGTGTGACACTGCCATCCCCAGGGACTCATTAAGGTTGGAAATAAGGTGTATATCTGTAACGGGCAGTTAATGGAGAGGGTAATCAATCACAGCAGCAGATTAGCGAGCAACATGATGGATTTCCTGATTCTGACATCTTTAAATCACAATCAGTTTCTCCTTCCAGAACTGCTCGGGCTGAGCCAGAAGTGATGGGTTCAGTGATGCATCACCCAGTCAAACCTCCCCACAAACTGGTGGTGTGATGGGAGCCCACATTCATATCATCCCATCCACATCCACCTGCCATGAGTTACTGGAGCTCTCCCACCCCGGGAGAGGGCAGCAGAGGGAGGAGAAACTCCCTGCATCGGGGGCTTTGATTGCTTCTTCCTGATTCATATTTTGAGAATGTTTCAATGGATCAAGGCATCAGATTTGTAGTGCTGCCAGGAAACACCATTTTCTTTTAATAAGCAGAGAGCAACAGGTCACTTCACCTCCTGTACCTACTCTGCTCCTCCAGTGGGCGGGTAAGACTGCACCTTCTCAGAGCAGCAGCACCTCTTTTCGCCTTTCAGGGTGGCTCTGGAAGCCCTTTTTCCCTCACCAGGAGGGTAGTAAGCCAAGACAGCCCCTTCCCAGCAGCTTCTGGGGATCCAGACACCCCTACACATTCACATGAGTGTTGGCTTCTCCACAGCTGCTCCACACCACCGCTGCCTCACACAAGCCAAGCATCAGTAGCTGCTCCCAAGCATCCGGGCTTCCCGCAAGAGTTTTGTTGTGAGTGACTTCACCATCACGGCAATGCTCTACAAAGGGATCCAAAGCCATGCTTTTGGCTTTCAAGCCTGCAAGCCTGGCTTGGCTCACGGGCAGAGCCTTATACCCAGCCACCAGCGCTAGACGCTTCACTCTGGCTGCCAGTGCGAGCCAAAATCCTCCACAGCTGAACAGGAGCCTGGTGTCTTCCCAGGCAGCAAGGACCACAAGGCTCTTTGTGCAACCATGGAGGTCACTAGCCCCACACCTCAGCCCTGAAGGGCAGAAACACCACCAGGAGAGGCTGTGTGAGCCCTAGCATAGCTGTGGTCTGTGGGGTGCCCTCAGGCTCCCTTGGAGATGGCTGGCACAGACCACTATGTGAATCACTGCATGGCTGGGGAGTAATGAGATGGGCTTTTCCTGACGCCATCCTGCTGCTGTGCATCCAAATCGTTCCTACAAAACCAGCCCTGTTGGAGAAGTCTGGTCTGCTTGTAGGAAAAAGTGTGTGGGGGAAGGAACAGCATGGAAAGGTGAAGTGAAAGTTAATACAGCTACATAAATGAACTCTGACACTGCTCAGGGAGGATGCAAGAAAGTGTAATGCTGGAAAGTGCTTCTATTTTTTTGCTGAAAAGCAAAGCTCTCCACCACTTTTTCCAAAGCACCTGAAAATCTGAGCATATTCTGTCTCCCTCAGGGCATTCCCTCACAACCTCTGGCATTCCCCATGCTCTCTCTCTGTGGGTATCAGCCAAAGGGCATGCACCCTGTTTAATCCCACACTACAGCACATTTTGATGCTGTTTTGCCAGTGCTGAGATCACTAAAGCAGGGCCAGCTGTGGCCAGCGAGGGAGGCAGGGCTGCAGGCAGCATCCCCTGCCAGCATCCCTGGGCCCGATGCCTGTCAGCCTTTTGTTTTACCCAGTAGATCCCAGGGATGCTGGAAGTCAGCATTAAAGCCATGTTCTGGCATTTCCCAGCTGCTGCTGCTCAGAGAAATCACACTGTGTGTTAACATGGCAGGGCTGGATGCCCATGCTGCCTTCCCAGTGCCCAGGAGAGGGAGATTGAGAGTGTGCAGAGGTTCCTCACAGAGAGACCAAGTCCTGGCTCTTTTGGGCACTTAGATTCAGCAAAAAAACAGGGAGACAAAGAGCGTGTTTACAAACACCTATATGTATGTCATTATGCTAAGTCATGGGGAGACAAAGTGGATTGGCTACAGTCTTGACGTGCTAAAATTAGATTTTATGTAAAATAAGTATTTGCTTCATGTAGGGCATGTTGGCATTAAGATTTATTTTCATTCTGACTTGTATTACTGCTTGATATGATTGGGCAAAGCCCAGGGCACATGCATATCGTTTCCATTCATAACATATACATGGATTCATGACCTAGCTACCAAGCTGAATTGCCTTGCAATCTTTTTCCACTGCAAAAAGCTTAATAACCGTATAAGTCTTTGAGCAAAAAGAGACCCCATGTATTTGCTCTGCAAGAAGAGCTCTTGAATGAAGTTGTAGGAGGCAGAGAAAGCATCACACCAATAGACTTAACATTCATTACCCTCACTCATTTCTGCAAGCAGGTGCCATCGTGTCCATGGCACTAACAGTGGATGCCATGGCAGTAAATGTTAGTGGAGCAGTTGTATAAGCTCCAGGACAGCCCCTGACTTTCCCAGAAAAAAAAAAATTCCCGGTGAGTTTATTTACTTCAATTCTTCAACCAAATGCCTTTGGCAAGGGCACTTTACTGTTATGAAGAAAGCATAAATTGAATGCTTACAAACATGTACGTGAGAGCCCCCTTGCTCCTGCAGTAACAGAAATACCGTTACCACCAACAGGAGGAAACAGTGAGTTTAATAATTACTTTTATGTCCCTTGGGGCCTTTCTGACACAGTGAGGAACATGCCCTCTCTGTGGCTCAGGTGCAGGGCTGGGAGCAGTTAGAGCCCAGGAGTGGCCGTGATGGGGATATATAAATTATTTCATGGAAACAAAAGTCCATCTCTTAGTTCCCAGTCAGGGAACTAAGGCTGGATGGAGAGCAAGGACAGGAGACAGGAACAGTAGGGGAAGGAGCACCTGCTTATCTGCACAGGAGAGGAAAACAGGCATAGTTTGGTTTCTGCTGCAGAGAAGCAGGGATGACAGAAAAGACACCACATGTGCCGGGGACAGTGTTCAGAAACACCCATCTTGAAGAGACCTTCTCCTGTCCTTAGAGAAAAAATTAAACAAAATGATATGAAAAACATGCTGGTAACCAGGGCTTCATCCTGAAGAGAAGAAATTGGATGAAGGAAGTGCCATCCTCCTCCACACAGGTACTTTTGGCCCCTTTGGCTTATTCCCAGCTTTCAGAAGGAGATGTCAGGATGCAGCACCCAGGGCACCAGAGCCATCTCCTGCCATGTCCCCTTCCCAACCCATCCCACTGTCCTGGAGCTGGGGACTCCCTGCAATACACTGCACCCTTGCCTCCCAGCTCCACTGGAACACGTAAGCACCGCTTCATTTCATACACATGGCTTTTTAAAAACATACGTGGCATTCCCTTCCAACTGTCAGCATCAACCTTCATAGCTGCCATGGTGATGAGCACCACAGAGAAGCCTATAAATAACATCAATGTGCCACATGCTGGCCCTTTTATGAGCCCCACTCTTTTTGATTTACTTATATGCAAGATATTTTACAGGACAACCCAATTAAGCTTGACAGCCGGCTGATGATGAATTCCTGCCTGGCGATGACTTGCAAACACTTTGTTTTAAACCCAGTAACGTGATGCAGAAGACCAGTAGAAGCTACTGGTAGGATTTTCAATTACCCTACAATCTTTACAGCAACACAGAGTTCGAAGGATGCTACAAGAACATTGCATGCCTGATTGCATACATTTTGTCTATGGCTCCATCTGACCAGGTTGCTCTGCTGTCAATGTAATCCAGAAGTGTGGTCAGTCATGCTGTGCTGTGCAGTAACCATGAATTTTGTAGGAGGCCACTGCGGAACCAAAAGCCCGTGATCAGGGGTGCCTTGGTGGCATCAGCATCCCCTGCAGAGCCAAACTCAGTTACTCAGGCTGCTCACTCGAGCTTCTACCATATCTTTGGAGACAGGCACTCCTCTCCCAGCATTAACTGTAACTAATTCCTCACTTGGCAGTTTTCATCCAATACCTCTGCCATTCCAGCAGTAATTCCTATATTCCAGATGGGCAACACAGAAATAAAACAGAAGCCCCAGGGCTTGCATGTCATATCTCTCTCTGCCCCTGACAAGTTGTAGCCATTCTGGAAAAGCCTCTTTCACTCTCTAGATCCACTTCCACTTTATCTACCAAACAAATAAACGGCTATGATGGACAACCCTCATCCCAGAGCTCCTAGTGCCATCTGGCTTTTCCAGTTTGATGGCACCTTTGTTACGCTCTCCTTGCACACTCCTTTACCACGGAGCCAGGGGAGAGCATCCCCAGCAGAGACAGATGAAAAACAAGGTTATTCACTGTGGGAATTATTGAAGTTGCTTTCTCCGTTGCTCTCTGGGCAAGACAGTGCCTGGATCCCCTGGGGAGGCAGGGGAAGAAAGCCCACATGGCATATGGGGAAAAACACAGGCTCCTCACTTACAAATAAACACAACAGCATTTTTTCAGCTCTTTTCAGCTGGAGACCAGAATTGAATTTTAAGCCCAAATATCCATTTTCAGATTTTTGGTATTGAATGATTTAACAATATTGAGGAAGGCAGGGGCCTCATAAAATCACATTCAGTCACTTGAAAACCCAATTTCCCCGCAATTTTTTCAAACAGAAAGTTTTGATCAGCTGCAGTTTGATGTTGAGCTGACACCTGAACCCATGTGGCTGGAAGGTTAATGAAGAGCAATGAGTCCCAATAGTCACCTAAACTCCCTGAGCTCTGTGATTACTTGGCTTCAGGTTTATAAATTCCCCCCAAATCCACATTACAGGTGTCAGTTCTTCCGTCTCCTTCAGCATTTTCTCCTTTTATGTCGGCATTTTTCTCTACTCTTTCTTCCGTCTTCCCTGCATTGTTTTATTTTGCCTTTGCCACAGAAATCAAGCACAATGCAACTTTGCAAAGTCCTTCTGCAGCTCTAAATTTCCCCTTGCTAGACCCGGGTGTGAAAAAGGAGCTCAAAGCAATGCCGCTGTCATGACATTCCCATGCATTTGAGGCAAGATCTGTGTAGGACTGCAACGATTCAGTGCCAAAGCCTGCTCACACAGAAAGACAAAATTAATTACAAGGAGATTAAGCCCCACCATGACCTCCATCCTGAGCGAGGGAGGCACAAGCACTGCCCAAGGTCTAAGGGCACATGATGCTATGTGAGGCGAAAAATTGTGCTAGTTATTAGTTTGGATGAGTTGTGTAGCTTTTGAAAAAGTGGGAAGATCAGAAACGACAAAAAATCAAAGAAGAAACTAAAAAAACCATGAGATTGATTTATATCAGGGTAATGAGAACTGAACAGACCAGTGATTATATCGCTGGAACTGCAGAGGGATGGGGAGGAGTGGAAAGAAGAGGCTCCCCTTCCTGGGGAGCCCGAGGTGCTTGCTGCTGTGCTGCATCCTGAAAATCAGCAGTCATGCTCCACGAAATTTGAGATACATCAAGGGAATTCAAACAAGAGTAAACCAGAAGCTGGGTATTTTGCAAAGGGATCAAAAGAAAGCTTTAAAATAGGAGCCAATAGCTCCACACGTAGACTAATTATGTGGAAGCTGCCCAAGAAAAAGAATGTGTAGCAGCAGTGTGAACTTTGGTAGCACCACTGGTGAGCAGTATCAGCAGACTGAGGAGCTGAAATGCTGGCATGGAGCTGGCATGGGTCAAGGGGAGGTGTTGGTCAGAAGAACCACAATGCAGCAGGTTCTACTGGAAATCCAGAAAAACAGGGAAGCTGTTGCCTGCCAGTATCTGGCTCACAGATGCAAACTTTAGCAGGAGCTTAAAATCCAGCTCTAGAAGAGAATCATAAGGTTACAGTCCACAGCAAGGAGCAGTTGCTTGGACATAGAACTTGCCCAGCCTTAGAACGAGGAAACTGCTTAGTGCTGCTGGCACATCTACAGGAATTTCTTGTGTTTTTAAATGTAGGCATATAAATACACAAGGGTCAACCCAGGCTGTCCTAACTTTAATAAGGCAAGAGCTCAGGATCTTTAATAATAAAGTTGCTATCAGACTACACTCTAACCTCACCTTGTAAATGGTGGGCAAGGGCACAGGGGTGGCTATAAAAGAGCAAACCTGCATTGCCTGGCTCTGCTGCTGCTGCAGAAATGAACCCACAGGGAAGAGAAAAACCATCCCAGGGCAGCAGCAGTGGCAGCTGGAGCTATTTGCTAATTGCTAACGACAACCAGGGACCTGCCATTTGTTTGCTGCCTTGCTGGGTCTGGTGTGTGGGAAGGGTGAGGGCATGCTCACATGCTGCCTGGTTTGCAAACAGCACGGGGGAAAAGTTCAGCTGGAATGCTTGAACTGGGAAAAAGCAGCCACATGTAAGGATTACTAAGGCAGCTTTCTTCTTAACTGAAGCTACTAGCAAGACTCCAGAGATGTGCTTGCCTAAGCAGGTAACGCTACAAACCATTTAATGGGGCTGGCCCAAAAGTCAGTACCTGGAGCCTGTAACATGATGGAGAATGAGCAAGGCCAGAGTGCTGCCAGCACACACAGCCCCTGTCTGAGCTATTCCAACAGACAGAATGTAAACACCAGGAGTGCAGCACGCACATGTTCTCATCTATTTGTGCAACAGCCATTCTAGTAGTGCGACACGGAGAGACTTCTTTCATTGGGGGAGACACAGTGTTTTCCTGACCCTTCCAGCCCTGAGAAGTTTGGATGTTTCCAAGGTGCTCGTCTGTTTGCTCCCTCCAGCCTCACAACCCAAGGAAGAACCACTTGGTCCCAGGGAAGCTGAGGATTTGCCCCCTCCATGGGTGAAGGGACCTGGTTCCACTTCCAGATGCTTCCACTGGGAGAAGGGAAAGGTGTGATGAGCTCATGGGAAAGGACGAAGTTTTCCTTATGTATCCTGAGCATCAAACCCACATTCAAAGCTGGCTCTCTGTGGATGTTCTGCACAGCTGGGCTCTCCAATGGGTTTGTTTGCAGAGCTGTCACAGCCTGAGCCTTGGTTTTGCAGCCAGATTTTTGTATTCTGTGCTGATTTCCCAAGGGTCTTCATTTGGACTTATCATCCCCACAGGGATCAATAGGACTGCAGCTGCTGTCCTAGCATCTGCAGCCAGTTTTGCTGAGCAGCAATGTGGTCTGCTGGATAAAGCAGGAGCTGGGAGCCAGGAGCCCCAAAAGCCAGCCCAGTCCTGCCAGGAGCCTCCACCAAGGGCTCAGTCAAGCTGATCAGTGTCTTCAGAGACATCTAAGGCATATCCCAGCCTGGCATTAACACTGGTGACCTCGTGTCTGCCTGATGATCAGGAAAAGCACTGTGAAGCCCTGTGGGTCCTGCAGGCAGAGGATATCAGGTGCTAGTCCACTCTGTCCACATCCCACCTCAGCCCTTCCCTCTGCACTTGGCTCTGACTTGTGAAGCTGAATGCTAAAAGTCTACAGCATCCATAGCTTGGATCAAGTGAAAGGAATGTAATTACAATAGCCACTGTAGTCCTTTGTTGAGGCAGCAGGGAGGTACAGACATCTCCTCTGCCTCAGCTCCATGCTTTGGGAGATGCCTGGGAAGAAGTCCTTCTGCAGAGAAGCCTAGCAGAGCATTTCCAATCTCTCTGAGTGCTTCAGGCCTTTGCCAAGCCCTTCTTTCTAAAAACCCTGTGGAACTACAGATCCAACAGCAGGCTGGAACAGACCTGTAACTGTATATTGTATATTGTATAATCTTGTATAGCATCAGCTGCATTCCCTTTTGTGGTGATCCTGTGATCCACGACCGATGTATACTTCATGTTCTGACATCATCTCCCAAATATCTGTATTAATACCAGGTATAACCTACCTGCCTTCCTTCACTCTTTGCTCTGTGGTCACTGTGCTCATATGTGCAATACAGGCATGGCCCAGCACAAGGATTCATGCCTGATTAGCAGCAGCAAAAGCTCTGTTAATATAACTGTATAATGATGCCATCCCAGTCCCTTTTATCTGGAGGAGCTAGATCTGCAGGAAAGCACCTTTGTCCCCCTGATCACTGCATAGAGCCACAAGCTCAACAGCATCTCCTTTGGCTGCTGCTCAAGCCAGGCCTGACCCACCAGCACGTTTCTCTGCTACATGCTCCTTCAGCTGTAATAAAGCTCCAGGGGAAAAATTAAGGCTGCACTTTGTCAGGTGTCTATGCATGCAGTGATGGATTCTGTATCTAGTTATTAACCTCTTGAAAAAGCTCAGTGTTATCTTGCATGGAAGTAATATTAGGTTAAACAGCTGTTGATAACTTATCTCCCATTATCAGTAACTTCATTCAAGGCCAATATTTACTCACATCCAAGAAGCATTGCTGTGTTCCCAATGGCATTCTTTATGGAGCCAAATGAGAGCAATTTTTAATAGATCTTAGGTACTTAGGGGGCATGTTACCCAAGTGCCTCCCAATCCTGAATGTGTGACACAAGAAAACTCTGCAGAGGGAACAAAGCCTGGACACAGCACACAAACTGAGAAGGAACCCTAATCTGGAGGGGGAAACCTAACTCGGGAGAGCAAGCCTAACTTGGGGAGCATCTCCTGCAGACACAAGGGTGCTGAACCAAATTTCCCATCTCCTACCTCCTGCACAACCACTTGCTGCTCCTTCCTATCCTTCCTCCCTCATAAGGCAGGTCAGCCATGGGCTAGCAGGTTCCAGTGGGTCTCAACCATTGTTGCAACACTTTCCCTCCGCTTTTTCATCCTCTAAAGACAGCCCTTCAACTAAGGGATCACAGGAGACATCACCTGACATTTCATCATTCAGACTAGTGTAGGTAGATTCCTCTTAGCTGAAAAAAATAAGTCTTTGTGCTTTCACCATGGACACTGTCAAGAGAGTGTCAGTGGTTTGCTTTGTGGTATTTTTCCAAGGAGTCCATTTTCTTCTTCATTACTTTGGCTGGTGCTAGAACAGTATCACAAAGCCTTAACCAGGGACTGAGACCCTGCTGTGCTGGACGTGGTAGAAGCAGAGATCAGAGAACAGAATTTGTATCAAAAAAAGTGAGATCCCTGCAGTATAACTTCTCCCATCACTATTTATGGGACTGGGATGGGGACTGGGTGTTTTGGGATCCAATCCCAAACATTTCCCATCTGCACAGGTGCTGCCATGCACACACAAGAGCTCCTGCTGTCCCTGCCTGAAGTCACCAAGTGTGAAGGCAGTTTCCCAGTAAGCTACACAGGCTCCAGTCACGACCTCCCCTCTCCTCCACACCATCACCAGTCCATACTGAAATGAGAAATTGGACCTTGGTGATCACTGGGCTGTTTTATGATGCCACTGCAGTTGGCAGAGCTGAACCCCTGATCTGTAAGCAAGCAGCTTACAGCTTACAGAATGGCCAAGGGCTAGTGAGAGACAGTACTTAAGGCTTAGTCTAAGCTGCAAGTGGCAAGTACATTCTAAGTGTGCCCCCTGACTCAGTACCCAACTGTGGTGAGTTTATAGCCTTTGATATTTTTACATCAATCATAAGGAATCTCCCAGTTCCTTGGAAATACAGCAACAAGCTCTCCAGGGTTGGTTTAAGTAGTTTTATTCCCAGGTAACAGCCCTTTCCCTCATTTATAGCTATGTCTAGACACAAAGCGAGGGAAGGTGCTATAAACACTTGATGGAAAAACCCTGTCTACCACCTAATTCCTGCCTTGCACATCCTGACCGTGCGCTGAGTGCACGGGTGTAAAGTCTGTGCTCCCACACCCTCCCATGCCACCAGCCCTGAGTGACAGCAGCTTGCTGTCCCCAGCACTGGAGTACGGGTGGTCCCCAGGGGCAACCCAGAGGGGTCCCATGGACAGGAGGCTGTTTGCTCAAATCCTACAATCTGCCTTGAGAAAACGGCCAAGTGGGAAGGAAAGAAGGAAGGAGTGCTGCAAATCCTCTTGGGAAGATGCAGTAGGAGCAGCTCTGCTCCTGGTGGCATTTCTCAGCACTGTCCTTCCAGGCAAACTCTGACCAGGCTGGACAGTGCAAAGAGGAAGAAATCAAACTGACACATAAATAAAAGAAAAGAAAGGAATTACTTAACTCTATTTTGGGGAATGCTAATTTATTATTAATCATAACCAAGAAAATTAACATAATGAGATGAAATCCTATAATGTTCAAGACCTCTATGGATGTCAAAAAAGCATTTACTAAGTTTAAATCTGTGTTTAATGTACCTAGAGTTCCAGTGGCTCCACCCATGTTATACCCTGTACAGAGGAAGTCTGTCTACCTATTTTACATCTCCCCAGGGCACTTGAAATAACTGAGGCCTCTGAGGCAGACCAAGGAGCATGAGAGTGATTGGGAAGAATATATGCTGAAGCCTGGGGATGATCCAACATCACTGAGACTGGGCACATCACAGGGAAGAATTAAATCACATCTCCTATGGGAGAGAATGGTACTGCTGCTTGGGACCAAGCACACAAGGGAAGGGGCTTGGAAAGGGGCTGATTAGCAACATCACATCTTGGCCATGGAATCATAGAATCATAGAATCACAGAATCCTGGAATCATTTAGGTTAGAAGACTGATAATATCATAGACTCCAACCACTAACCAAATACTGCCAAATCCATCACTAATCCCTAGGTGCCACATCTACGTATCTTTTAAAGTCCCTCCAGAGATGGTGACTCAACCATTTCCCTGGGCAGCATATTCCAATGTTTGACAATCTTTCCAGTGAAGAAATTTTTCCTGATATCCAACACAAACTTTCACTGGTGAACCTTGAGGCCATTTCCTGTTGTCCTGTCACCTGAAGAACAGGCTGACCCCCACGTGGCTACAACCTCCTTTCAAATGGTTGCAGAGAGCAATAAGGTCATCCCTGAGACTCCTTTTCTCCAGGACAAACAACCCCAGCTCCCCCAGATGCTCCTCATATGACTTGTGCTTCACACTCTTCACCAGCTTCGTTGCCCTCTCTGGGCATGCTCTAGAACCTCAATGTCCTTCGTGGAGTGAGGGGCCCAAAACTGAATCCAGACAAAGTCAAGGCTGACAAAGTCAGGGACTGATGGCGAGTGAGCCGGTGACCTGCCTGGGGTGACTCTGCTACCAGCAAAGGTGGTGACACTAGCTGTCGTTGATTATTTTCCAGCTCTAGTGTGTATTCATGCACTGCACAGCACTTGGAGCCTTCAAGATGAAAGGTACTTTCACCAGCACTTCAGTGGCTTGTTTCCTATTATAGGTCTGGTTTTGACACTCCCCCACCCTCTTATCTAACTTTCTCTACAAAGCTCTTCTCACTTTTTCATCTTTCTTCTGTGGTCCCTAGCCAAGGAAAAAACAAAACAACAAAAACAAAAACAAACCCATATTTATTTCCTTTTTGGAAAGCTTGAGATTAATCAGTGATCTGGAGACAGGAGACTTTCACAAAGGTGATGCTTTAACAAAGAAATCTGCATACTTTGCTGTAAATTCCTCTCTTCAAAATGGCTGGGTACTCAAGGAAAAAAGGCCTTTGTTGTTTCTTTTTTGGTTTTTAACGAGCCTACTGGATGTTTTAATTAAGTTGGATAGAAATTTTCACAGTTACTTGATGTGAAAATGTGAGCCTATAAGAGCCGCCTTTGATGCCTGAGTTATGTTTTAAACACTTGATGAGTCCTGCAGAGCTGTTAATCCTTTTAGCATAGCTAATAGCTATTGCTAGAGTGCTCATGAAATCCTGTTTTGTTTGTGTCTCTGCTGGGCTGGAGGCTTCCTCTGGAATGGCAGCAGTCCACCGTGGAGCTGTTTGCAGCTCCCAGCCCCAGCAGAGCCATACAGCACTAAGGACACCTGGGGACTTCAGCGCTGGCAGATCTTAAATGGGAGCCACAGGAGTCTTCCCGCACATCTAAACAGGGTGATGTTGGACAGCTCCAGCATCCACCTGCAGGAACATGTACATCCTGGTGGCATTCCAGAGTTGTGCCAAGGGGAGATCAGAGGAATTTATGAGTGTCCTGTCCACCCCCCACCCTCTTCAGTCATCCTCCGAGATGAAGAGCTCAGGAATGATCCCCTGACCCTGCACTCAACAGTGGGGCACACAGCAATCTGTGTATGCCATCCTCTGCTGTGTTCAGTGCTGCTACCTTAAAATAAGAACTTTAATTCTCAAATATTTTGAGTTCAGCTCTCTTCAGATTTGGTGAGCCACCCCACACATTGTAAACAGGCTTTCCTTTGCTCTGTAGCTCTGGATTTGCTTGAAGGATAGGTAGTGAACTGACTTTGGGGAAATGCAAATGCCTTCCACAAAGGATGCTGCAGGGAGAGATGAAAGCCAACTCCATTTGCATTAGTTCTGTAACTCTGGATGTTTTCCCTCTCCCGTTTAGACTGGACTTCACACACACACACACACACACACACACACACACACACACACACGTTTTTTGCCACCCTGAGCTATTTGTTGCCGGCTGCTCCTCCCAGGAGTTTTGAAGAAATCCCCATTTACACAAAGCTACTTGTCAGGGCACCAGCAGCAAGCTGCACAGGCAAAGGGAGCACCCTGGGAGCTGGGATTCAGTAGAACTCTGCCATGGCATCCCTGTGCACAAAGGAAGACACCCCAAGCCTGCAGCAGGACATACAGGACCCTCCTGCAACCACTCCTGGCCAGGATTACAGTCGGAGTAGCTACAAGAAAACCAGCAAGATGATAAGATCCAACGTAGTGCAGAGGCTGTGCTTATAGGTGGCCCATAGCAAAATAGCAATCTATCAGTTTGTTAAAGCAGAAAAAGAGGCACAGGAAAGCACTCTCTCTCTGGATCTGTGTGCTAAGTAACTGAATAAGCAGGGCTGTCTCCCAGGTCGGTATGTGTACATGGTGCTCCTGGGGATGGGCATCCATCCCACTGCTCCTACATCTCTACAGCAAGGGTCCAGATCCTTCACTGGGTTTCCTTTGAAGAGCTCCTTGGAATGCCTGCAGTGCACTGCAAGGCACCCAGAGCTAGATGGGGACACGGGGAAGCAGCACTGGGGACTCAGCTCCAGACTAGAGCTCCAACTGAGAACCAAGTCACTCTCGCTTCCTCAGCTCACAACTCTGAGACCCTCCTCCACCATTGCACAGCCTTTTTGTATTTTATATTATTTTCTAAAGGAGCGGGGAATACCTCTCTGGTAGTAACCAGAGGAGTTTAAGAACAGTTATGCTCAGGCAGTCTTTCAAGTCACTGAGGTAAACGGGACAGGGCTGAAGACACTGCTAGTGTCCTAACCAGGGGCATTTTTCTGTAAAACTGGCTTAAACAGGCAGCCAAACATCTGTTTTCATTCTGACAGCAATAGTTGTGCATCGGGAAACAGATAAAAACGTGGTGAAACAGACAAAAACCCAGTTTAGATTCAGCCTGATCTACTGTCGGTTGCGGCAAAACCCGTAGAGAGCCCTAAAATTGCAGAATCTGTGCTTATTTCATCTTATGTCAGCGATGCTTGGAGAAGGAGATTTCTGGAGGAGGATTTTGCACGCAGTGATCAGACTCTTGCACTCACATCCATTCTTGCAGATAAACCCAGGGCACCCTCTGCACACAACAGGCACCCGAGGGAGAAGCCACATGCTACCTGTGATACGGGCTCATGGGGTAGACATCCCACAGCCTCAATGCAACCCAGCACAGTGTCAGCACTGGCAGATTAAAGAGATACCCAGGACCTGTGGGGCTTAGTAAGCTTTGGAGATGTGGAGGGGATGGTATCAGGACTGGGCATTACTGTGGGCACATGCAGGCAGCTCACAACTAGAGGCATCCACATCCCTACTTGCATAAACCTCCACGGGACATCTAAACCCTCATGCCTGCAGCCCAGCTGAGAAGTATGACAGCAGCATGTCCAGAGTGAGGACTCCAGATCTGACCTCCCTCCAGATCAGGAGCACAGGATCAGGCTCACCAGGCGATGCGCTCAGCTGAGCGCACCTTCTGCAGGGCAAAGCCGCAGATCGATACCCCACGCCCACGGGAAGTCACAGCCCAGCTGCACAGCCCAGCTGCACGACGGTGACAGTCTGCCACCGTGCAGAAAAAGAGGGAAAAGGCTGCAAACAGGGATCTTCCACGCACAGGAAAGCCCCCCAGTAAAATCCACCCCCGACAGCACCGGCGAGGCAGGACTCCCAGCAGTACCCACGTTCCTCAGTGCACATCAGGTCTGCAAGCGGGCAGTGCTCCTGCTGAAGGGTAGGAGAGGGAAAGGTCCCACTCAGAACACATTCAGCATCCCCAGGGAGACCCAACCCCCTCCTTGTGCCCCCGGCTGTGCCACCTCTCCCACCGGCTATGACACCTTTCCCACACTCGCTTTCTGAGGTCGACTGTATTTCCAAGGCGGGGATGGGAACATCCCGAGCCTCCCAGCACTCAGCCCCGCTGCCAGGAGGTTTAAGGGAGTTCGTGTTCCCTGCGGAGGATGGAGCTCCAATACGGTGCTCACATCCTCCGGCCAAGGCCTAGTGGAGAGCATCCCCCCGGGCAGGACGGACCCCGCGGAGCGAGGAACCCGCACCCTGCGCAGCAGTAGGTTCCGTGCATACCCTTCGGGGCTCCCCCGTCCCACGGGTCCCTCCCGGGGCTCCCACCCTGAGGGCAGGTTCCCCGCAGCCAAGTTTGGTCCAAGAGCAACAGAGGCTTCTCCCGCACCAGTTCGAACGGCCGGCTCTGCTCTTCCCCCGCCCCTGGCCGCAGCCCCCCAGCACCCCGCCACTGCGGCCGGTCCCGAGCGGGACCTCCGACCACGCCGCTGCCCCACCGAGGGGGCTCGGCGTGTGCGGGGCGAAGAAGGGAGCGCAGGGAAGGAAGAGGGCCGGCGAGGGGGGCGCAAACCAGGGCAGCCCCATCCCTGCAGCACCCGATGGCGGAGCACTGGGGGTACGGAAGGCGGGAGCCGGTGCCCGGTGGGACCGCAACGGGGGAAACTTGTGCCGCGTCCGGAGCCCGGCGAGTCGATAACGCGGCAGATGAGGGGGGGATGCTCGGCGCCACGCGGCGGGGGCGGCGGGGCCCCCAGGTACTGCTGGCGGTGCCTTACCTGCTGGACCTCTCCGAAGGCTGCAGTCCGCGCCGTAAATCCGTGTGCCGGGTGCGGTGCCGGG
>WEIV01029017.1:175242-277778 GCA_013390005.1 Calyptomena viridis
CCTCCGCCCCGCGTCGCTGGGGGGGGCACCGGCCGCCGCCGGGAGGGGCGGGGAGTGCTCTCCAGACCCCGCCGCTCTGTCCGCAGGACCCGGGCGCAGCCCCGTCCTCCGGGACCCCCTTCACCGGGAGCCGAGGTTTCCTCCACCGTCATCCTTGCAACCAGGATTCCCCATTCCCCGTTCTTGGCACCAGCGAGCAACCCGTCCTCCGGGATCCCGTCCCCGTGTCGCTGGGGTCTGAGACTGGTTCCAGACCTCGGGACAGCTGTGCCCATCTCTGAGACCGAAGAGAGACATCGGAGGCCAGACCCCCTGCCTCCTTCACACCGCTTCCATCTCCGGGGACTGCGGTCAGTTCCTGAGTCACGGAGTCCTCAGCCCCCATGCCTGGAGCTGATTCCGCTGCCAGCGTCCAGGACTCGCTGTCACCACCCTGGGGAGCTGTGGTCAGCTACAGAGCCCCAGACACTGTCCTTAAGCCCGTCTCCTGGCTGTACCCCGGGTATGGCTTAGCAAGTCTGAGGAGAAATGGGAAGCGGATTGCCCAGTCTTTTCCCCCCACCCTGTAGCCTGTCCCCCGTGGCAGAGGTCCTGCACCATCCCAGGAGGAGCCCAGGCCCTTGCACTATCTCAGTATTCATTTTGCAGTCCCCATCCTGCCCCTGGTCTGCTTTCCTACCGCTCCCAGCCCTGCCCTGCCGCAGGTACAATGCTTCACCGGGAGCATTGCTGTGGCATCTGCGACCCGAACAGCACTGAAGGCACCTTGTCATAGGTGGGGTTGTGTGTGGGTGACAGGGACGGGAACTGATGCCGCTATAAACCTCTTAACTCCAGAGACTTTGGCTTTTGACAGTGGCGACTGAAGCGTGATGAATGCTGTCTTCTTAGACATCCAGTCTCAGTTTGAGTGTCTCCTGGGATGCAGAACCAGTGATACAGGAGAATTTGTCCCTCGGTTAGCTGTCCTCATCACCGTGGATGTGCAGCACTGAAAGATGTAGGGCAGAGGGACACCAGCGGCCAAGCCCTGCCTACACCCTCCCACCCAGAGGCTCATAGCACTTTGCAAAGAGGGGAACTGTTGCACCTTCACGCTTTGCAAAGAAAAGCACTGTCCCTTGGTGTCAGGAACAAGCATCCTTGTGGAATGCAGAATTGGCTGTCCCAGAGTCTCCCACTCCTCTCAAGCTGCAATTGCCCCTGTCATGGCTGACTGATTTAGGTCCCTGATATGGCTACAATTCATCTGCACTGGGATGCAAACTACAGAAGAATTAGTGAACCCAGAGAAACCAAGCATTTCTGGAGGTAAGGCTTGGAGGCTGCTCTGCACCAAGTTGCCATGCAGATGGTGGGTGTCCTCACAGCCTGTAGCCAAAGCTGCTCCAAATGAAAGAACCCTATGGAGTGATGGATGGGACTATGTGAGAGGGGAGCCCTCCCAGGCAGCAGAATGAAAGCAGATTAAGGCAGCAAGTGTATTTAGATGAATATGAGCTTAATCCACTAACCAGATCAATCAAAGCTGCAAGTGATGCTTTTCCCCTGGAGTGCCTTGCTGTTCCTATGCCTGTTCCTACATCAGTGCAGGAAAAGAAGCTCTGTCTGGCATGTACAGCAGCTCCTCTCCTACATCTGGACCCGCTTTATCTGTGCAGACCAGCCACAACTCTAATTTCCAACCATATTAACAAGCAGTACTGTAGATTGCCATGAGAAACCTGTGTCCATGCCAAGTACAGCAGGAAGGCCTCACTTCTGAGTTGGAGCACCAGCATGGTTGAAATGGGAAGTCTTGCAAAGCAGAGCAATTTGGAGGTATCTCTGTGCAGTTCTGGTCACTTATCACACTTATGCTGAATTATGCTGCACTTACACAACCCCTAATGTTGTTACTCCAGCGAGGCAAAGCCAACTCTTATGCTAATTTGACTATTTGTTAATCTAATAACTCTTAGTTACGTTTACTGTGCAGCTTAATATTGTCAACACTCCTTAATTTTGGTGTGTGAGTGCTTTTATGATGAATTATAACAAAAGAGGTTAATTTGCACAAATGGAACTTTCCAACGGGCCCATATCTATGGAGTTTAAAGCTGGAGAGATTTACACATCATCACACTTATGCACACTGCAGGCTGCTTACCTGGTTACTTCTGCATCAGGTCTTGTATTTACCTTGGCCATATCTACCAATTTATTCATTGAGGAGCACGTCTGTGTTTCCAGATCACTTGTGAGCCCTGCTGGACCTCCCAAGACTGTGTCTCTCTGTGCCCTGTGTCCAAAGATCAACACTTCCTCTCCTTGCAGGTATGGTGGGTAACAGGAGATATTAAAGTGCAAGCAGCACACAAGGCATGAGCTCGGAGAGTTTAACTGTGACTCATAGTGCTAGGTCATTTGAGCCAGTTCAGAACACAGTTTACAGGCCTTAGTAAGGGTCCCTGTTTGGAAATATACATTGGTTGGTTGTCTGTGTCATAAATCTCTCAATTTATCCTGCTCTAGTGGATGAATAATTACAGAGAGTTTTGTGGCTAATTGATTTGCTGATCAGTGGAAAGGAATCATGAATAATTTATTTGAGGAATATTATTCAACCATACATGAAGCTGGTCAGTTACTGAAAATAATTAGTTGAAAACACTCAATTTTTCAGCCAATGGCTTTGCCCATTTGCAGGAGCACCTCACACTTCTGGCACTCCAGCGTGAGTCCCCATGGATTTCTCCTGGCCTTTTGCAGAAGCTGCTCTTCAAAACAGCCTGAGAACTTCACCATGGCTCTTCTGTCCATCCACTGCTTCATCCTTCACATTGCTAAGCTTCTTCTTCCTCCTTCTGTCCTTGCAGGTACAGGTCCTCTGGGTTGCACAGAGCTTTCGAAGTGGGATTCAGCTAACACCCTCCATCTGGGATCAAGACACTTAGCAATTTTGCCAGTGGAAGGGAATATGGGCATAACACCATCAGCTCCAGGATCTTTCCACATGGCAGTTTTGCTGTGTTGGATTAGTCTCACAACGTATCTGTGAAGCCAACCTTTGGGGTAGAGATGCTGCTTCTCACCCACGTGGCTGGGCTGGCAAAAGGATGGAGTAGAGAGGTCTGGGACAAGCACATCAGAGGAGAAATATCCTACACCAGCTTCTAGCTGTGCCTGGGCAGACCCAGACCCTAATTCCATTTTTTAAACATAAACCTTTAAGCAGGCCGCATAAGCATGTCATCTTTCCTGCATTTGCATGAGTCCTGATCTCCCCTTGCAGGCATCCTTGCAGCACCTGGCACAGTAATCCGGCAAGACCTGCATGGCTGCCTCTTCTGGGCTCCTAAAAAAAGGAGGAAAAAAGAGACTTTGTGGTTTCTCTAAAATTGCTGTTTATTTGCCAGTTTTTGCATTTTAAAATTTCTGAGAAAACAATCTCCAGAGGCTGGTTGATGTTATTTGCCTCCTAGCAGAAATCATATCAGCTTCTCCTGTGCTTCTCAGATCTGGCGGGGGCAGCTCCCCTCCCTCCTCTTTTTCCGCCCCCAAGCAACACACAGACACCCTCTCCATTGAATTAACATCATCTTTGCCCTGCAATGTCATCTCGGGGTGATTTCCTTGGCTCGCAAGCAGTTGCAAATTTGTTCTCTCCCATGCTGGGGACTCCGAGCAGCAGGACTCAGGAGCTGCGTGGAGCGTAAGCTATCCTGTGCCTGGCTGCACTCGTTTGGGAATGAGAATCTCCTCTTCAAGCTGAACCTGAGGCAATTCAAAAATCCCTGCAAGAAGCCCTACTGTGTTTAATGGGAATAGGACACTCGAGAGCACACGAGGTTGCTATCCCTGACTGGGTGCGGAGAGCTCCCTCCCTGAGGGAAGCGCAGGAGTTTGTGCCGGCACCCGCAAGCCTCATGCGGTTTGGGGGAGTGATTTTGTGGGGAGCTCAGCAGATGCCCAGCCTTGAGCGGCGCAGTGAATGCCCCGAAGGTGAGCTGGGCGCTGCTGCGGGAGCCTCGGGGAGCTGCTGCTGTGGTCTGTGCCCGCCTGCTCCTGCAGGAAGTTCACAGCCTGGGAGCGAGGGGCTAATTTCATTATGCAATGTTTGTAGCCAGAGTCAGGAGTTTAATTATGTCTTTCCTCTTCTTGCTGGCTCTCAGCAAAGTCACGTCTGCTCTGCTCTGTGTGATGCTCAGCCGTGCCTGGGAGAAGTGGGCTTGTTACACAGCAGGGAGGTGGGGATGGAGGCTGCAGATCTAAGGATTTGCAGTGGAAGTCCCTGCTTTGGGTACTCAACATCCAGGCACTGGTCACTCATGCCAGGCTGGGAATTTGCCTGCGATCCTTATGACCCAGAGAGAGGGGGTGAACAGTCCTCTGGGTCTGGGACCACAGCTCCCCTTTGGGTATCCCCTGTGCTCAGCTGCAGCAGCTGTGTCGATGTGTGCAGCCCATGAGGGTCAGGATGCAGCCCTGGATGTAGCCCCACTCACAGCTGGTGCCAGGGGAACAAGCAATACCCCTTCTCCTTCCTTTTCTCCATTTCTCGGGGCTGTCCTCACCTAGAACTCCTCACGCTGCCAGCTAACCCTGGCTGCTGGGGAGCCAGGGCTGCTCCACCACCTGAATTTACAGTGCTTTAATGTATTCCTCCCTTCCCCTCGCAGCAGATGCTCCGTGTAAATCAGTGCCGCAGATGAGCCATGCCATTCTACACCAGCTGGGACTTTTGGCCCTGGAATACTTAGTTGTGGCCTTCAATAAATACACCAAGACATCAGCCCAGGCTGAACAGGGAGGCAGTAGCTGCCTGACAGCCCACCCAAGCAACCCAGAGACGATTCTGCAGCTTGTATCAGGGCTGGGTGAGCTGGGGTGGTCCCCAGAGCAGTGGAGAGGACGTGTCTTGTGGCTGTGTGTCCTGCCTGGGCGGAAAAGGGTTCTGAGAGAGATGGCCTGGATACCCACCCTGCCTTGATGCCTTTGTCTTTGCAGACCGCTTTGAAGAGAGCCTGCCTGGAAGCAAAGCAATGATGTGCGTGTATTTTTCACCTTCACATTTGCTGTTGGGCTTGTTTAGGTGGAGGATGGGCTTAATGGTCCAGGCTCAGCAGAAAGAAAGGGGAAAGTTTGCTCAAGACAACCTAATTGATCTTAATGAGACAGGAAGGTCTTTGTGCTGCAAATACCAGTGTTTGTTTTGTGGGTTTAATGCGTCTTCTGGCTGGGTTTGATTACTCTGGGGAAGTCCTCTGGCCTAATAAACAGAGCCATAGGGAATTAGCACGGATAATTTCAGATGCTGCTCTTAGCCCGAAAACAGCACAGCCTTCCAGGGGGGGAACAGAACTGGGGAAAAAGTGATTGCAGTGGATTCAATTAGCTCCCGATTACCAGCCAGCTTTGGCTCTGGTGGGTGGCCAATGGCCAGGGCTGGGTGCCCAGGAAGAGGACACATTGAATGCTGTCCTCCAGTGAGGTTACACCAAGCCCACTTGGGCACCCAGTGGGGTCCTGGTGCTTTCAAAGAGCCGGGAAATTGTCTGTGGGAAGACTTGTGGATTTTACCTGCAATTGGTAATGACTAAAGCATTTGTTTTCAAAGGGAAGATTCTTTTTCAAACCCTGGGCATTTGGATCGTGACTTTCTTAGAAAATGGTGTAATTTCTGCTTTCGTCTACACTGAAAAATGGGGCCATGATGTGGTTTTGTGCTTATTTTTTTATTGCTATCTCCTTAAATGGAAGGGGGGGAAATTACTTTGAATCCCATAGCTGCTGCTGCAAAAGTGTTTCTCTGGAGAGCAATGTTTCCACTGAGAGGTTTCTTCATGCCTGTTAGCAGCTGCCTGTCCCGATGTGCTCCTTGGCGTGCACCTGTATCCAAAGCTGTCCCACGCCAGGACTGGGGTGATGAGGTGGCCAAGCTCATGCTAGTGATACACCTTGCTCCTGCAGCCATGGCTGAGAAATGCCCCCTGGCATGCCAAGACCAGGCATGTCTTGGGAAAATGAGGGCAAGAATGGAGCCATGCCATTCCTGGTACCACTCACTGCACCCTGGCAGTGAGCACTCCTCTCCCTGGACACCCCTGGCACGGTGCCTCCTGCCACTGTTGATGCCAGGGGAAGGCAGGCACAGCTCCCACAGGGATGCCAGCCACTGGGGCCTTCCCATGGCAAGGGGAGGAGCCGCCTTTGCAAACCAAACTCAAAAGAGTCTCTCTTCCTGAAATTCCTTCTGCCTGCCTCAAATCCATCCTTGTGATTTGCAGTGTGCAGCTGTAGAGACAAGACAGAGCCACCTCCCCACTGTCCCCAGCCACCTGCCAGAGACCTGCCAGCACCCCAGGGACAGGCAGAGTCCCAGTGACAGGGGCTGAGCAGCGCTGAGGGGCTGAGTCACGGGGAAGCCATGCCTCTGCATCCCAGGGAGCGTCATGGGAAGAGCAGCGGAGAGAAAGATTATTTATAGCTGCAAGAGCAATTATACAGAGCTGGTATAGAGGAACTGGCAGGCTGCTGGCTGTGCAGGCACAGTCACAGAGGCAGTGGGATGGGGGGCTGGGAGCTCGCAGTGGGATGGAGGGCAAGGCTGTTCCAGCCAGGGCATGCTTGACCTGTTCTCCATAGGAAAACCAGGAGTAGTCACTGTCCACCTCTGCCTTCTTCACATCAATATAGCTCTGGGTTATAGTCCCCAGCACCCCAGCACTCAGCTTCCTTCGGAGCTGGGAAAATCCCCTTTGCTGCTTTCTGGCTCCCTTGGACCAGGGAATTGTGCCACTCATTGGTTCTGCTTCCCAGATCAATTTGCCATTTTTCACATTGATTGCTGTCTATTTTCCCACTCTAGCTATTGGTGGATTTGGGGGTTTTATTGCTAATTACTCTTCTTGCTCCTCTGCTGGGGGAAATACTTTCCAGTTAATTTTTAACTGATGTTAAGGACGTTAAGCAATATTTACTAGAGATAAATGTATTTAAATCAGGCAGCCTGGGCAGGCTGCTTTGGCTTGCAGCTCTTGTCAGAGGCTAGTGATACCCTGAAATACTCTCTTGTACCCAAACCCATCAGGGTTGAGACAAGGCACAGTCTCACTGTGCAATTTATGGTTGGAGACCAAATGACTGTACAGGGAATGCATGGCTGGAGACTGCAGGCGAGACAAAAGCTCCCTGCAGAAGCCCAAGCAGCTGAAAAGTTGGGTTATACTTAATTTCAAATATCTGGAGGGTTCCCATTTGATTTCTGGGAGGATTTCAGACTGAGAGCTAATAGGGATTCAGTTGAGTTACATCTAAGGCTCTTTGCAAACAGCATATGGGCACCTGCTGAGCTTTTCAGGAGAAGCTGGGATGGTGTTGATTTCTCTTCTCAGTGAGGAGGAGAGATCTCAGGCAGAAGGAAGGCCAAGGAAGGAGGTTGCACAGGCTATAGTGACCCCAACACCACACCTAGCCTAGCAGGGCAGTGGGCAGGCAGACTTCAGCCCTGGCAAGACAAACTGCCCAGGAATATCTTGGGAGGCACCTGGTGGCCTTTTGATGTGCTTTTGAAAGAGACAGATGATTCAGACCCAGAGCTGTTAGGACAATGAGAATTTCTGTATGGTGAGGGAGATCCATCAGCTGAGGTTTATTAATCCGAAATCCCGACCGAAGCTATCAGGTCAACCAAGGACCAGAGCTGCTGTCCTTGCTCCTCACTCAGTGAGTCAGCCAGCTTGGTCAGGCACAGGCACAGGAAGGCTCTGCACATCATCACTCCTTTCCCTTGGGGTTTTTCAGTCACTGGAAAACTTAAAAAAAATAAAAAAGTGATTGGGAAATCTCATCAAACTCTCTGTTAAAAGGCTGCAAGTTCAAGTCTCAGAAATTAGGCAGGGCTAGTTTTATGGCAGTTGATTTGACCTTCATTCTGCCCCCATCTACATTACGATGCAATGTTTAGTTAAATGATCGCTTACTCCTTTCTCCTGGGGCTTTTCACTCATTCCAGTGCACATGGAGCAAAATTAAAGTTGTGCAGGAACCACAAATCTGGCCTTTTCCAACGTCTGAGCACTTATATTACTGCCTGGGCAAGGCTTTTTTAAACAGAGATTTTTGTCTGTAGGATCTTAAATAATTTGGTGCCAGTCCCATTCCCGTGGAATTCCTTGAATAATTAGCTGCTGGTTCTAAGTGAGCAGCCTATAGCATCGTTGTCTTGCCTCCCCTAGTGCAGGGCTTTGCATGTCACCGTGATGCGGTTTTTCTATTGAAGCAGGCTGGTTGGTAAATGCCCCAAGAGGCTCTTGATTCACATGCTGCAGACCAAGATTCTATATTAAAAATCCATTTAAAGTTCCCTAGCAAAATGTACAAATCAGAAAAGTTAAATTGTGTTAATTCTGCCTTGAATGTCCCAAGGATAGGCAAGACCAGGATGCTGCTCTCAGTTCCCATACACTGCTCCGTGTTAATGTGCACTAATTTTCCTGGGGAGCTGGAGATATCGCTGCAGAGCAGGGCTATTACAAATAGGTTGCTGGAGCTTTGTGCAGGGGAAAATGGGTTTATTTTCTATGGAAAGGATACTGAATTTGCATCTCAATGAATTCTTTTTCCTTGAAGGAATTTTCTGTTGTAGGAGTAATAAATTCTTCTTGTGGGTGAGCTGCTCCAACCATCTCACCTGTGGGATGTGCATCCCCACCCTTGTAGCCTTATCACAGAGGTGGTGGCAGGGAAGCCCTGGTCTGGCCAAAGGGTGCTGTAAAGAGGGAAGGAGTGAAGCCAGTCCTCCATGCTCTGTAGCTGCATTGCACAAATGACTGGGCTGGAGATGACTTGTATGATGGGCAAAGTTGCCCAATGTCTACCTGGGGCTGAAAATATCACAGCAGCTGAAGTAATGGAAGGGCCAAAGGGAGGGGTTGTGTGAATTGTAGCTTCATGGGAAGACATAGCCCTGGAAAGGATAATCGTGGTGGTGATGAACTGCATGAATCATTTACAGGGATGTAATCTTGTGCCATATGTTAAGTGTCAGTACACGGAGAAAGTGTCACATCCATTAGGATAATAATTGCATGGTTCAACTTTTTTTAGCGAAAGAGTAAAAAAAAAAATTCATTCTCTAGACTCATCAGCACTTGCAGGGCAGAGGTAGGCTGTGTTCTGTGGCAGAGACTCAGTACAGAGGACAGGCACCTGGGGAAGCATCGGGCTGTGTCGAAGCAGAGGAAAAGGAAACAGCTGGGTGGGAAGGAGGAAGGGGAGACAAAATACTGCTTCAGTAGGCCAAGAGGGCTAAACAAAACATGACTCTTTCCTTGGGCATCTGTGATGAGGTCAGGATGGATGCCAAGCCCTGGGTGTAGGAAAGCCAAAGTCTTTTGCATACTCACATCTTCCTCATTTCCAGCCAGAAATGCTCCAGACTCTAAATTATCTTAAGCCTTTTCTGTGAGATTAAAAGCCTCCCTGCTGCTACAGCTGCCCCCCTTGCTAGGTAGGTCTCTGCAGCCATGATTGTTGCCCCTGCCTTTCTGTATCTCTCTGGAAGACTGTACCAGAGAGCTTTGTGGAGCAGGATGGATGGCATGGGCATGGGTTAGTGGTTGTGTTTCCAAATAACCCCATGTGCTGGTGGTTTGGGGCTGGAAACCCCTGTGGGCAATATGTGCAGAAGGGGTGGCCACACATGCAGCCAAATAGCCTTCCCAAGGTGTGCTGGGTACTGCAGCTCTGGCCAGGAATTAGTTTTCATTAGCAGTTTTCCAGGCTTTTAGGCAGCCAAGCAGCCATGCTTGAAAGACTGGGGTGAGCTGTCATTATTGTACAAAGGTAGCTAAGCTCCCAAATCCTATTAGTGGAGAAAGAAGAGATGCTGAGAGTGACCTGAGGCAAGACAGAATCCAGCTGTGACAGCCAGGGAAGGGCAGCATTACCTTCCCACATAACTTCCTCACCCACACCAGCGAGGCTGATGGTTCTTTCCATCCCTGTCTTGCTGACGTGGTACAGCCCACATCCTTCCAAAACTACCTGACCCCCATGGTACCCACCATCCAGATTGGGACTGCCTATACTGCTCACATCCTGACACCATTTCCCCAGGCCCCTCTGCCTGCTCCGCCCTCCGTGAGTGCCTTTATACATGCAGGAGCTAAAATCCAGACCCCAGGTTCCCCATCAAGCAAAGTCATGGCTCTCCTGCTGACTGACATGGGCTTGGCAGGTTCAAGCATTGCTGCCTAACATCAACGAAGCATGAGTCAAGAGGCAGAAAAACTGGCCAGGCTAGAAATTGCCATCAGCAGGGAGTCATCACCCATGGCTGCTGCTGCTGACCTGGAGAGGCCTCTGGGATGACCCACACCTTGGGCAGGGAGCAATGCCAGGCAGGGAATGATGCCAGGCAGTGAGCAGTGGCCAGGAGTGGTCCTGCAAGCATGCACAGGCCCTCACACACACACACACATGAATGCTTAATGGGACAGGGCCACATTTTCATTGCAGGAGACAGAAGGAGAACTCTCGTGCACATCCTCTCCTGTCTCATGCTGCCCATCCCACTGCAGGAGCTTCCTGCCCTTTGTGCAAGTCCTGATAACAGCTCTCACTGAGATATTTCAAATTACATGGATCTAATTTATCCACACTGCTCATCCTCCTCTCCAGAGGCATAAACCCATAAGGCTTTTAAAAGTGCAGCAGCATCAAGAGACCTTCAAATAAACACATCCCCTGCAGTGAGCAGGCACTGGCACCTCTTTTCAAAAATCACAGCAGTGAGAGATGCTGAATCCCTCCCAAAATGAGAAGTCCCATGGGGCAGAGCTGTGCATGGGTGATGCCAGCCAGCTCTGGGGGGCAGGATGGGGCACAGGAACCTGAAGCTCCAGAGGTGATCCATTGCCTCTCAACACTGGGGAGAGACAGCATCATAGAATCATGGAATCACTCATGTTGGAAAAGTCTTTCTTAAGATCATCAAGTCCATTTGTTAACCCAGCACTGCCGAGTCCACACAACCATGTCCCTGAGTGCCACATCTACTGCATCACCCCAAGCTGGGAATGGTTGTGCTCAGCTCACACACTCTCCATCATTGATTTTTATGTCCAAAGGGCTGAAAATCATCACACAAGGGAATGGTGGGCTGACTTTTTTCCCCAAGGAGTTTTATCCTTCTCTGATTGCCTGGAGTGTCCCTTGGATCTTCAAGTTATAAACTGCAAAAAAAAAAAAAAAAGTGAGGTTTGCCATTTCTATTTCTTTCTTAATATCAGAGCATTGCAATGGGCTCAACAAGCCACACCACATGCCATAGGGGAACAGTGTCTGTCCTGCATCTCAGCTGCTAAACTGGGGAGAGTGGGAAATTTTTCATTCATCAGAAATTTCAGCATAATTCTGAAGAAAAATGCCATTACCCAGTAGAGACCATGGCTGTGACTGGAGCTGTACAGCAAGTATCAGCTGGGAGTTTGACAAGGAAATGCTTGCTCATCAAAGACACCTGACCCTTTTGGGTCAAGCAGCAGATCAAGATTTTGGGAGTGGACACCAATATCACACCACCCAGAGCCCTTTTACTTTGCATTTCTCCCCTTGATGGTGCAGTTGCAGCTGGGAGCAGGGAAGGACCAAAGAACAGCCACCTCCAGTGAGCTTTCTGACACTTTCTGCTTGTTATAGTCTCTGTCAAATGATTTTCACCCCCCAGCAAATTTGAGGCAGTGTGGTGTGCAGTGAAGAATACGATAAAATTGAATTATTCTGGTGTGAGAAATTTTTCTCCTCCCTATTTGTCAAGCTTTCTGCATCTCATTCCAGAGCAAAGAAAAATCACTCAGCGATCCATAAGAAAGGGGATAAAACATAAAACCTCTGCAGCAGGTGTGCTGTGCTCAGCTGATGCAGTGCTCAGGCTCTCTGCCAGGCTCCTGGACACCCCCAGCCCATCTCCCTGGTGTTGTGCCCCTCTGTCCCCAGGGCCAGGTGATTTCTGACAAAATAATCTGCAGCAAAATAGCTACTGTATGATGTCAAGTAGGACAGTCCCAGGTGAGGCTATTTCCAGGGGCAGGTTTCCATTGCCTCCATGGGGACTGGAAGTGGGATGGTATTGCAGAGGTTGTGCTCTCTGATCTCACTCTCCACATACAGCATAAACTCAGCTGTAAAGATGAATTTCATATTGATTTCTATAGCTAGATCTCTGATCTCCTGCAATTCTTTATTAGGGAGCTGAGCAGTACACGGCAAAGGAAAACTGCAAGAATGGCTTGAACTACTGAAGGTTTTTCTGAAAAGCCAGGAAAAACTGGGAAAGCCACCAAAAAGGAGGAAGATACTCTGGTCTCATAGGAACAAGATAAGGGAAGATTTTGCAGGGTATGTGTTTCTTCTTTCTTATGAAGGAAGTTTATACCCGAATTCACATCTTCCTCCATAAGATTTTGATGAAATGGCATTTTTTGAATGAAATGACTTTGACAAAATGTGTCCAGCCAACTCTATTCTGCTTCACCACATCTGTGATTTTATGTGGTTTTTATCTGTGAACACAGCTTCTCTCAACAGACCAAGGACTTTCTATTCCTTTTTTTTTTGCCTAGAAAAGGTCAAACTCACAGTTTGTTTGAACTTCATAGAAGAAGTTGTATTGGACTTACCAGATGCCATCAGGGTGAAGAAAGCAGCAAGACGTGGCTCAGTGGCTGGAGGAGTGAAGGGCTGGGGAACATGACAATTCAGCCCAAAAGGAAGGGCCAGGAGTTGGAAGTTGGACTCAGCTATCCTTGAGGGTCCCTTCCAACTCTGGATATCCTACAGCTCTATGATTCTTTAAGCAGAATATCGACAGCTCCAGAAAACTTAATCCTTTCCTTGCAAAAGGTCGAATTTGAGTCCTAAGAGTTTCTTCCCTGCCCACCCTTCGAGCTCCCGGTGCTGCCTGCAGTGCAGCTCATCTCTCTCTGAGCCGAGGCTGCCTGCACGCTGCCAGCTGGCAGGAATTCCCTTTGACAGCCCAAATCTGTCAGCAGCCAAATACCTTGAACTCCGGAAGGTATCCCTGTAGACATTAAAGAAAAATAAAGAGGCTGTCCTTTCAGACAAATTTTTTTCTCAAAAAGAAAAGAAAACCACAAGCCTTTTTCATGGTGGGTTTTTTTTTTTTTTTAGAGAAGTTTAAAAGTTAGTGCTTTTTGCTTTGTTCTGTATAATGCTCTTCTTAAAAATTTTTGCCCTCACCCAATGATGGTACCCAGGGCCAGGCTCTGCCTTATGACTCCCCTGGTTTCTCTGGGTACAGAGCTGGACAAGTCAATAAATATCTGCTCTTTTTCTCCTCTGATGATTTTGGAGAGTAGGAATGATGTGTCATGGTTATTTTGTGTTGTTGTCAACAAAACAGAGCACTTTGTCAGACTTTTTTGTGGCTTCTAAATACCAAATAAATTAATAATGTCATTTATCATAATGGAAGAAACAATTTCTTTGACTCTCAAATGAGAGAGGCTTTCTGATGTGAANTCATGGTGGGTTTTTTTTTTTTTTTTAGAGAAGTTTAAAAGTTAGTGCTTTTTGCTTTGTTCTGTATAATGCTCTTCTTAAAAATTTTTGCCCTCACCCAATGATGGTACCCAGGGCCAGGCTCTGCCTTATGACTCCCCTGGTTTCTCTGGGTACAGAGCTGGACAAGTCAATAAATATCTGCTCTTTTTCTCCTCTGATGATTTTGGAGAGTAGGAATGATGTGTCATGGTTATTTTGTGTTGTTGTCAACAAAACAGAGCACTTTGTCAGACTTTTTTGTGGCTTCTAAATACCAAATAAATTAATAATGTCATTTATCATAATGGAAGAAACAATTTCTTTGACTCTCAAATGAGAGAGGCTTTCTGATGTGAAAAGGGTAGTTTGCCACTACCCTTTACAGTTTTCTTTGAATGAAACCAAGAAGTCTGTTGATTCCAATTAAAAAAGAAAAAGGAAATACTACATGTGGCTGGGAGTCACTGAATACTTCACCATTTTTTCTCTTTTTTGAGGGGAAGGAGGCAAATCCAACTTTCCAAATTCTCCTCCAAGGCATTTGGCCAAAGGTTTTCTGCAGGCTTGGGCAGTGATGCACAGGAACCCCTGGCTGGGAATACAATCCTGACAGCTTCACTGCTGCTTTCTCTGACTGCCAGTGGGGTCCCTCTATCCCCTCCATCCTCTCCATCCCCTACATCTCCTCCATCCTCTCTTCCAGACAGCCCTGTGGAAATGCTGCTGCTTCTCAGTGGTTGCAGGCACACACACACCACAGGAACCTCTGTGCCCACCAAACCTCCTCTCAGACAAGCAAGAAATACACATTAATCTAATTACCAGTGTCTTGTAAGAGCAAATATTTAGATAATGAAACCAAAGTAAGAAAAAAAGAGCTTGTTTAAAATAGAACTGACCAAGTTTTATACAAATTACATCCTTTCCAAAAGCAGTATCATTTTTTGAGCTCATGCAGATGTGTCCCCAGCACGGCACCTGTGCCTGGCCATGTACCTCAGCCAGCTGGAGACTGAGCACAAGGGACCTCAGCACAATTTTGAGTCCCAAACCACAGCTTTCGCTGTGGAAAGGCAGTTTGCATCACCTCTCTCTGCAGACACCACCACTCCTGGCAGAGCCAGCCCTGGGAGCACACCAATCCCTCGCCCTGCTGTAGGAAAGGCTAAGGTCTGGCATGAGTGAATGCTTGGCTCCTGGCAGTGCCCAGTCTCTTGCTCCAGTCTCCCCAGCTGTGGTTCAGATGGCTCCTCACCAGCACTCTCCTTGCATTGGCTCCTACCCAAGTCCCTCATTGCCCTTCATCCCCCAGGGCTTATTTCTCCTTCTCTATGGGTACATGCAGCTCCAGCATGTAACACCCTCATGGATGTTACTGATGAGAACTGGTTGTGATATGTTTTTTAGGAAGTGTATTATGAGGTATGTTCTCAGAAAAATCCGGTTATTCAGTGAAATCTTGCGCTTTTTATTGGGACTGTGCCTTTGCTTCAGTGTTTGTGCTCACAGAGCAGGACCAAGCAGACCCACATGCCAGAGGTGATGTTTGGAAAGCATGAACTTTTCTAAGGCTGCCAGAGACAGAGTGCTCAAGCCCCAAGCAGCCATGGACAGAGTCAGAGTGGGGTCTGTCCTGGTGCTCAGCTCCCAAGCATCACCCAGAGGTGCTACCATCTCCAGCAGGGTTATTGCTATTGGGCTGTGCTGGCTCAACTCATTAAGCTTGATGATTTCTCTGTGCATTTCATGTCTCTCTGCAGCCCCAAATCCCATCTCACTGAGGAATAAAAGAGCCATCGCTCTGCCTTGTTCCCTGCAGAACCTGTTCCCTGCATCCCTTGTGGAACCTAGGCAACAACAGCCAGGGACTGTCCATGGGCAAAGCAAGAGCAAAGATTTTCCTACAGAACTGGCCTTAACTGCACACTAAATTTGGGTTAATTATGAACACATGCTCCAAGATAAAACTTGAAGGAAGAGCTGAGCATCAAATACACAATGAATCTAATTAACGTGAACACAGCTAATTAGATTTGAATCTGCTCACAATATTGCATGTGTGCTTGAAACTGCTGGCTTTATGGGAGTAATTAAAAAAAGTTAAGTAGGGTTGGATTCACAAATTAAGCAGCCCCAATGATTTCCTTTTAAGCATGTGGTCTTTCCATATATTGTTGTTTTATTTTATTTCTTGAAGAAACTGTTAATTGTGAACCATTTGTTCCTCCAGAAGTTGACAGATTTGAGTTCCCAGAGCTGCTGCTGCTCTTACACAGGGAGATGGGGCTCTGCAGGAAGAGCCATTCCACACAACCCTTTACATGGAAAAATATCTCCTACATGGTAAATTGCCTGCACAGCAGCAAGGACAGGAGCCCAGCAGCTGCTTGGCCAGAGAGGTTGGGATAGTCAGATTCAAACTCTTCCCAATATCCTCCAGGGGCTTCCCATGGTTGGTAATGCTAGAGCTCAAGGCAGGTCCTGTCTGTGCAGGCTATCCTCCCTGTTGTGAGCTTGCCACATTCTGGAGACTGGACCATGGCTGCCGAGCACACCTGGGCAGCACTGGGAGGCAGCAGAAGAATCCTAGTGCCAGCCCAGGTGATGGGAATTACCATGGGACAGGGCTGCTGAGAGGTAAAAGGCAGCTCCAGGCTCATGAGAAGGTTTTAGGGGTGGGACTAGAGCTGGGGATGTGGCACAGGCTCTCAGGAAGAATTGGAAGCTGCTGTAAGGTCCTCATACTAGCTCTGTGATGCTGTAGGGGGAGAAGATGGTGAATTTATAGCTGAGAAAGTGATGTTTTGTTTCTTCCAGTGACATCTCAAAATGGTGAGTGCCTGTGTGTTTAGCAGCCTGCTGGGGCAGCCCCTCTCCCTGTAAGGGAGCAACCAAGGGAAGAAGTCTCTTGGAGCTCCATTGGGATGAGCCTCTGGGCAAGGAGAGTGCTGTGTGGAACAGCCAGCAAGCTCTGCTAGTCCCCCAAAGAAAGTGCACCTCCTGGGGTCCCTTGCACCCTGCTGTCTGGTCATGGAGGGGGCCTCTGTATGCAGTGGAAGTACATATGTTAAGTCAGATGTAACATGTATGTCAGAAAGTCTTAACCCCTGATGAAATTGTCCTATCCTGAGTCCTTATAGCTGTTGCTTTGGCAATTTTTTCTAATTTTTTCCCATCAACTGTAAAGTAGGAATTGTGTCAAGGAATTGTGTCTTGGTCTGTGTTTCATGCTTCTTACACCTGCTGCTTCTCACTGTCACATAGAGGCTGGTCTGGTTTAGGCCTCTGATGGTCTCTTTATATCTGGAAATCCACTGCAGCTGATGCTATTGGTTAAAGATTGAGCTTGTGATTCTATCCTCTGATCTGTGGATCCAGCCTGGACCAAAGCCCTTCATGCATACTGCAACAGCCCCTGATCTGCAGTTCATACCCCATTCCTGCTGCCTTGGGAGCCTTCTGCCTGTTTCTGAGGCCTGATTTTGTTGTGTTGTACCTGGGGGGGAAAAATGGGTTTTTGTTCAAGCTGACTGTTTACAAAGCAGAGGAAATGAACAGGGTGGGGGAGATGCAGTGGAAACTTGCCTGGGAATTTTGGACACTAGCGCATCCAGCAGAGGCAGTTGGCTTTACTTAATTAAAATGATCATTGTGCTGAGATACCTAATTAGATTCAGGCACCTGTAGCCAGACAACCACAGTATTATGCATTAGTTCTTGTGGCAGCAATGTCACTGCTGCACTCAATGGCTCTCGCTTGGCTCTGTGTCAGATGGCTGCCATGGTTCATTGGGCTCTCACACACTGGCCCCTTCTCAGGGACAGCCTCCTGTCCCTACTCATGGGTCCATCCTGGAGAGGCAGGAGAAAGCATTTGCATCCCTTGGTCATGGTGCAGGGGGCTGCTGTGTGCTCCCCCAGCTAAGATGTGTCACCTCTGCCTCCTCCATCCTGCTGTGCTGTGCTCCCGGTGCTCCCCTGCCCCAGCTGTCTCTGCCCTTCAGGCAAACCAGTTCTCAGGCTGAAATATGTCACCTGGGTCATGTGCTGTGTCACTTTCCAGGGCATGTGCAGCTCTTGCTGCACCCAGTCCTGGTGGCATGCTCTGCAGAGCAATTTTCCAGCATGGAAACTTGACCTTTTGCATGCACCTTTCAGTCAAAGTTCCCGAGGGTTTAGCTGATCAGGAAGTGTCTTCTGTCACCTTCCTGGTAGCAAATAGTCAATGGGCACTGAGATAGGCCCAGCAGCAGACGTGGGTTCAGGAAAGCTGGGTTTTTAAAACTCCCAGCCCCAGGATTAGAGGCTGAAAAGGTCGAATTTGTGGGGTATGTCTGGTTGGGAATGCTCAGCTCATACAAACATCTCCAGGGCTGCAAGGAGCTAGAGCAGGCAATGGTGTGCATACTGGGCCAGACTCATGCATGGTCCTGGGGATGGAGGGTGGTCCCAGCCTGCACTGAAGTGGCTACTGCATGTGGCTATGTGCAGACCCTGGGGTCTGTGTCACTGCCTGCCACTATGGTGCAAAATTTCCTTCTGACTCCGGCAGCAGATCTCGGGACCTGCCACTTGCTGCAGCAATGGCTGCCTGTGAAATCCTGTCATTACATACAGACCCTCACAGCAACCTGTGTCAGACCCCACAGACCCCCCCAGACCTTCACAAAGCTGGGAAAGGGCATGGCTTGAGTGGCTGAGCTCACGCAGCCCTGTCAGACCAGCATGGGAACTGGCTGGGGTCAAGACCAGGAGATTGCCAACTGCTGATGTGCAACTTTATTCCATGATTGATCCAGTGGCAGAGGAAGCTGGGAGTTAATGAAGCTGGCTGTGGAGTTAGACAGGTGAGAATTGCTCGTGTTTCCTTAATGGGGATGAATCATCAGCAATGCCTCCCCATTCCTTACTGTTGGGGTGAGAAGGGCTCCTCTGCAGCCCCCTGCTCTGCTCATGAAGTGCCATAGGGGCATGATGCAGCAGGGTGCCTCACCCAACAGCTGCAAGGGGAGCATCCACACCTCTCAGGGAGATGGAATGCTGCACAGGGAGCAGCAGGCAGGGCACAATTTTGGGTGCTGGGAGGGAGAGTGAAACCCCTTAGCTGCTGGAGCAATTTCATGAGTCACCACGTCCTGAATTTCACTCCAGCCCACCCATCTGTCATGACTTGGCTGCAAGACAGAGCCATGAATGAGTGATCTTCCCACACAGAGCAGAGCAGAAACAGACGGGAATAAGCCCTGTATTTTCAAAGTGGAGGTTTTGATTACCGTGGAGCACAATAACTGACAAGCGCCTTGTGGAGTAATTATTGTTGTGAAAGTAAAACCACCACTGCTTGCCTTTGCACGTGCTGTGGAGCACTGATTTGGCAGCACAAAGTGCAGCTCCAAAAGGGGATGTCTACATGCAGCATGGCAATGAATGCATTTGGGGAGGAGAAACATGGGGTCTAATGGGGAGGGAGAAATGTGGCCACGAATTGTTGAAGCCTTTGTCTCTGCAGGGCAGGCAAGCTCCTCTGGGAACCCAGCCAGGATGTGGCAAGGCTCCAACAAAAGATCCTGTAGATCATTGTAATGTGACTATGTCTTACAACCGCACAGTGTGTGCAAGAAGAGGATGTTAAGATCAGCTGAGCTTTGTCCTTTTAGAGATTGTGAGTTGATCTATTTCCCTGTTCAAAGACCTCTGACAGCTTGGTGATGCTCACAAGCCCCTGTGCCAGCAGCCGTGGATGGGGAGGCTGGAGGAGATGGGTGTGTGGTTTGCTCCTCGTGCCGAGCCCTCTCCCTCCTGTCAGCTGCATAAGTTGGAGTTATTGCCATAGCATTTCCAAGTCTTCTTGGAGCCAAAAGCACATCAGTACTTATTTTGTTTAATTTACGCTCAGTCTCCTGCAAGGAGCTTCATGCAGTTCTATCCCCACAAATATGTTCAGAGGAAAAGGTCAGCTCTTCAGGGCCCAGCACTTTATAAAGCCTGTAGTGAGGAGGTATAATATTGCAAATAGAGCAGAATTGGTTTCTCTGTTATTGAAACTCCCTCAGGTTGTTGGCTTGCTTGCCAGGCTCTGAGTAATTCATTGCTCTCCATTTCAACCTTTTCCCAAAGCACTTCCCATGGGGTGCCCAGCATCCCCACTGCTTGGAGCTGCAGGGCACAAAAGCCTTGCTGTCAGGAGGCCTCCCAAGCCTGACAGTAGGATTTAACTGGGTTTGGAAATGATACTTAACTCTCCTTGCTCACAAAGTCTTTGCTAGTGGCAAAGTGATATTTCTTGGGGGGAGAAAACATTTTTCATTACTCCATGAACAGCTCACTCACTCAGCAGTTACTTCTCGGGGAGTACCAGGCGATTTTGGAACCAGTTTCTATCCAAAGTCCATTTCATTTCAGAGCAAATCAAACTCTGGTTTTTTTTCTTCCAATTGTGTTTCTGGCTTGCGAGGAGCAGAGGCAGTTCCAAGCAACAATTTTTCTCTTGAATGCCAGTGAATACTGGGTTTTACAGAGCCATTGGAGAACCTCCCAGCTGGTTCAATGTACTGGGCTTTCTTAAAGGGAGTGAGGGAGAGATTATTTTTCTTCTCCTAGCTTTGATATCCTTCTCAAACCAGCAGTGGGTAGGATGGCTCCCAGCTCCCTCCATGTGTCTGCACATCATACTGAGACTTCCAAGGACGTCTTTCCTTTCCCAGGGAAAAGAAGCTGGTCCATCCTCCAATGGCTGTGTGACTTCCAAGCTGGGGAGGGATGTACAGGGAAACTGACATGAACCTGTGTGATTGAGGGAAAAAACAGCTGTCAGCCTGGGTCCTGTCTCCTGAGAGTCTGGGTAAAGTCTTGACCTTGTATTCAGGGAAGCATCCAAACATGCACATGCTATCACACAAGTTACCTCTCTAAACTCATTTGCAGAAATTAATTTTGAGCATCATTCTGGGGGGGAAAAAAATGTCTTACTGCTTCAGAGACCAGAGGTGTTTCTTTTAAAAAAACAAACAACTCCTCTTATTTCACATTGAAAAGAGCATTTGATTCAACTCATAAGAAAACACTTTGGGTTTGTTCTGCAGTACTTACCACTCTCATTTAAATTTAGCTTGATTTTTAGATGAAACATTTCTAATGGATCACTGGAGCCTTTCAGGATTGTTTCCATTTAACATTATGACTTGGAAACTATCACATTTGGAGGAAGGAAAAACACTTTGCCAAATGTAGAGTCATTTAGGTGAGCTTGAAATGGTGAACAGCCTCTAAACAGATGGCCGTGTTTTCCAAACCTTGTTTGGGGCCCACTGATACTGAGGTGGCCGAGTTGAACTGGTGGCCTGGATGTTTCTTCCACGTATGGAGAAGCCCCAGGTCTTTCTCTCCATCCATGTGATGCTGGGTGATGTTTTGGCCTGATGTGCAGGCAGGGAACTAGTGATGATGGATGGGGGCTTTAAACCTCTTCCCCACTTTTCCCCCTACCTCCCACAACCCTGAATTATTCACTTCATTGCAGAGATGTCATGAATTATTGATCTCAAATTTGATGTCTCCTAGCAACATGTTTACTCATTCCATTGCCATCCTTGTCCAGTCTCTTGGATGCCTGGGTTGTCTCTGGCCCCTCTTTCATTGCTTCTCCTCACTCACCCTACCCAGAGCCAGGTGTCACAGTGTGGCTGAGCTGTGGGACATGGGAAGAGTTTGCCTGCAGCTCTGAAGTTAAAGTCTCCTCTAAGAGCAAAACCTGTGAGCTTTGTGCCATTTCAGGAAGTCAGTGCTACACTCCACCGGGGATGCTCCTGTCTACCTTTATCTGGATCAGCTGCTCCAAAGCTGCTTCCACAGCCCAGGTTACTGTGTGTGAATCTGGAAGCCACATCTGGGAGGTTTCATGCCTCTGCAAAAAAAGGGAAAGGAGGATCCAGGAAAGCAAGCTAGCAGGGATGAACTTTTTCAAACAGTGTAGCTGGGAGGGAAAAAAAAAACCACCACAGAATCACCTGTCTTGTAGCAAATTCTTTTGTTTGATCCTTTCCATGGGAAAGCAGATGAGCCTGTGGCAGATGAGAAAGAGCTTTGCAGCATCTCCCAGCCATGATCTCCCCCCTTTATCTCCACTGCTGCTCTATCCCTGAATTCTGCATGGCAGTTGCTGGAAACTTCCCTGAAACTGGATAGGTGGGCAGCAGCTGGACCTGCCTCTGACAGCTGCTGGGAGCTGACCTCTCCATCCAGCTGTGCAGGGTCCCAGGGGAGCCAGGGCGAGCGCTGAGGATGAAACTGTGCTTCCCTATTTAGGCAGCTCTTTGGCATGGTTTTCTGCCTGGAGGCACCATGTTTAGATGAGTGGGGTCCAAGTGCTGTTGTTTTCTGGGACTATGCCTGTGCTGCTTGGGACTGGTGGCCACTGAGCAAGGGGAACCTTGAGAGCTTGAGTTCCAAACCAGTGATCCTTTATAGCTCCCCTCTGAGCTTCCCTGTGCTTTAAGCTGATCTTGCAGCTGGCTTTGAGGCTGTCATGGTCCCGAGGGTGTACTTGCAGCAAAGCTTTCCTTCCAGCTCCTGCTGGAGCAATCCCACACTCTGTGCAGGTGTCTGATTGAATCCCCAGTGCCTGTGTTAAGAAGGGGCTGATGCAGCCCCATGCTACAATCTCCTATAAAATGCCACCTCTCTCCCCATGTTTCATGCATAATTCAGAGGTTCCTCTAAAAATAAAGTTCCTCAGGCAGCCTCTGAAGCCTGAGTAATTTGCCTCCCAGATCACGGGAGAGGTGAAGAACTCTGCTCTCCCTTGGGGCCACTTGTTCACAGAGAGGCTGAGGTCTGGCTGAGCTCCCAGCCATGCTGGTGCAGCTCAGGGAGCAGAAACCCTCCTGGCACAGGGTAAGATCAGAGTCTCTGCCGTGTGAGGGCATTACCAGGCTCTGCCTTTCTTTTACTGCAGGGACAGCCCACGAAAACCCTTCACTGATCTTTTTCTTTGCCTTGTTGTGTTGTCTTACTGGTGACCTGCAGTGACAGTACCACTGCGGGGGTTTCAGAGACCCGTGTCACACAGAGCAAGAGTAACAGAGGTTGTTTGCTAACAAGATAATAGCAAGGAGATGACTGTATTTGGCTGTTACATGTTGACTTACATGAATACACACAGTCTGCTACCAAATCAAGGTCTTTGTAAGGTAAAATACAGTACATCTGCTCCTGGGAATGTGTTTTGAGTATGCTACATCACCCCCAACACAAAGCTTGATAGCCTTAGATCAGATTTAATAAAAAAGGAAAATCTCGGCCTTCCTTCCAATGTCTCCAGCTCTTTTGGGATACCTTGATGTTGTTCTGCTTTACAGAACTCAACTTTTATGCACCTAGGTCCTAATATCCAACTGGTGCTCATCTTTATCCATATTTAGTGACTCCCAGTATAACATTTGAAAAACTAGAAAGGGCAAAGTTGGAAAAGTCTATTCCCTTCTGGGTTTTTTTAGCTTGCTCACAGACTATTGCTAGAAATTCTTTTTTGATCAATGGACTGATAAACCAAAGACCTTCCTTATGCTGTTCATTATGCCAGTTATGTTTCCCTCTGCCTAGAGAAAGATCCCTGCCAGTTTTCCTGGTGGGTGGGAGTGACAGGCAGGCAGCAGAGTGGATCCCAGTTCTTCCTTTGGTTAATGGCCTTGGTAGCAAATTCCAGGAAAAGCAGAGCATGATCAAAGCAGCCTGACAACTTTGCTGTTCAGCCCTGGCTGTTTCCAGGCTCTCTCATGCCCAAAAACACCTTGAGCAGACAAGAGTGGATGGTTTGGTCAGGAATAAGAAAATGATGGGCAGCACACAAGAGTGCCTTTGCTTTTTTTTGCTTGTTTGCTAGTCTTCTGCTGATTTTCCAAAATAGCAATCAAAAGAAATAGTTTTTTTGCACTGGCATGACAATAATAAATTGCTCTGGAGTGACTCTGCTCTGCTTGGGCAGAGTTGCAATCCTGAGATCCCCTGAATAAATCACTCCGCTGCACATGCCAGTATGGCTCCAAGAGCCAGTCAAGGGGTCTGTGCTGGTGAGGGGTGGAAGACCAGAACAAATCTCCATATGTTTGACCTTCATACTTCTTTCCACATAGCAGGTACTGAGATCATGGAGCTCAGTATCAAAAGATGCAGTAAGTGATAAACACCTGCATAGCTTTGAAAAATTCCTAGGCAAGTAATTGAAAAGAAGCCTGTCCCAGACAATTACACACAACAGCAGGGGTACTTTTGCCCTTGAATGGCCATGCTCTGTCATGCTCCATGCTTTGCCCACAACTCTGCCAAGCTGCTGATGGTGGTCACTGGCTGCATGAGCATCTCTGCAGAAGTTCAGCTATTGCCCTGTAGTGAGCTCCCTTTGCCCAGGCTGAGGTGTGCACGGGTATGTGTGCAAATGAGGTGCCTCCATACGAATGATATTGGCAGTGTTTCCAGTATTCCATGAAAGGCAGGTGTGTGGCAATACTTCTGTTGTAGAATGAGAGGTAAGGGGATTGTAGATGAGAAAGCAGCTGGGGATTGTGCTAGACATTGGCCCTTAATTTAAAATACTGTTTCCAGACTGTGGCTATTGGTGTGGGACTTCCTCTTGTGATGCTTTTGGAACTGACCTCATCTCATTTTTCCTGTTTTATATGATCTAAGCTCCCTGGGAGACAATGGGGCTAGCCCAGGTCTTGCTGGAGGTCAGGGCTCTCTTTACCCATGACAGCCTGTGTGTGGGGCCACAGCCCCACAGCTGGGACTTCAGTGAGGCTGGGAAGTGGCTGAGATATATCTCATTGGACAGGAAATCAATATCTAGTTTTAAGATGTTTTTCCATTGCTGTTGATTGCTTTATATTGTATTAAGAGCCCCTCAGGGCTCTATCTTAGGACCAGTGCTCTTTAATATCTTCATCAATGACATAGATACTGAGATCAAGTGTACCTCCGAGTTCGCAGATTACACAAAGCTGAGCAGTACATGACACAACAAAAAGAAGGGCTGCTGTCCAGGGAGACCTGGACAAGCCTGAGAAGTGGGTCTACAATACACTGAGGTGCTAGAGCATATCCAGTGATGGGCAATGAAGCTGGGAAAGGGTCTGGAGTACAAGTCTGATGAGGAGTGACTGAGGTGCGTTAGCCTGGAGAAAAGAAGGCTCAGGGGTACCTAATCACTCTCTACAAATTCTTGAAAGGAGGTTGTAGCCAAGTGAGAGTCGGACTCTTCTCTCAGGTAACAAGTGACAGGACAAAAGGAAATGGCCCTAAGTTGCACCAGAGGAGGCTTAAACTGGATATTAGGAAAAATTTCTTCACTGAAAGGGAAATCAAGCACTGGAACAGGCTGTCCAGGGAAGTCACCACCCCTGGAGGTATATAGAAGAAGTGTGGATGTGGCACTCAGGGACATGATTTAGTGGTGAACATGGCAGTGTTGGGGTAACAATTGTGATGATGATCTTAGAGGTCCTTTCCAACCTTAAGGATTTAAAGAAGCAGTACATTCACTTTGCATGAAACTGCATGGTGTTAGAGCTTTGGAGTTCATGGCAATGTTGAATTTTATCTTTTTCCATCTAAGATGGGAATTCTTCCCCATCTCCTGACCTTCTGCATTAGCAAAACTAGTGCTTCTTGCTTTGCAGCTACTGGTTTCAGAATGAAATTGAATTCAGAGTCAAATTGAATTGGGGAGAGCTGCTAGGATTTGTAGAGAGCCTGAAAGAGTCACTGTAAGATAGCAACTATTGTGTGCATTTCATGTGCTCCTACTCATAGTGCAGGCAGCACTTTCATTATGTCCTTATTGGCATGTCCAAGGAAGAAAAGCTCAGATAGCAGAGCTGTAACACAAGAAAATGAAGAAGGGAGAAGATGGAGATGTGCAAATTGAGCTGTGCCATCTGGTAGATGAAGATATTGAAGAAATATCCCTGGGTAGTTTGATGATGCAAGGATGGCCAGCAGTCCAGGTTTCTTCTTCCCTGGTATCAGAAAGCACAAACCTTGCTGAGGTCCAGCGTGGGCTAAAGGGGCTGAAAACCAGAGAAGTACCCAGTTATTCCCATAACCAGGCAAATCTCTTGACTGTAGAGTAAGACACCACTTCTTCTGCAACCAAAAACTGCTGGCCTTGGAGCACTGGCATATGAGGCACTTGTTTTCAGCTTTTGAATCTAAGCAAAGCATGCACCTGGAGGGCATGGCAGAGAACAAGTGCCTTGCTCAGATACCAGGGGATTGTGCAAGTGGATAGACTGATGGACCCTTGAGGACCTTTTATCTCAAAATTTGCCTTTTGCTGTTCTTTTCCATGTAATTACTGAGCACTGCTGGGTGAAGCACTGCTCCTGGTGCTGGCAGGATCACTCTCAAGGGCAGGGTCGGGGTAACAGGTCTCTTGGCACCTTTGCACAGATGGGCAGTGAGGGCTAAATGTGAGAGCACAGCTGAACTGAGCTGAGGGAGGGAACAGCCAGTGTGGGCTCAGATCTCTGCAGGCCATCGGCCCCCACAGCTGGAAGGAGAAGGTGAGCCACGATACCCGCAAGCTCCGGGCTTGCTGAAGAGATATTCCATGGGCCAGGCCAGTGCCGGTGTCTGACACTGGTTCACATGTTTTCTTTCCTATGGAATTGGCCAGCTAAGAATAACACTGTGGAATAGATGGAGAACAACAGAAAATTTTGGGGAATACCAACAGCCCCTCTCCAGGTTTGTGTTCAGTGAAAAGGTCATTTCTGCAAGCCCTATTCCCTGCAGAATGTTTCTGGCAGAGGTGATAAGAAGCTCTCCCTTTTGCTAGGAGACTCCTTTGGGGCCTTTTCGAGATGCAGACAAAGACATCCCCTGTCTCAGAGAGCATCTCCCGGCTACAGCAAGAACGTGCAGTGCATCAGAACAACCTGCCCCCGCCACCACACACCTCTGCTGTGGTGTCCTTGCGAGATGAGACCCAAACCCTTGTTCCCATCCCTGTGCCCCCTCAGCCCTGGCTGTGCTTATCAACCCAGTGCTGGGCAGGTGGCACCTGCACTCCTGGAGGTGCTGTGTCAGACCCCAACTGGCTGGCAACTAAATAGGCTCATTTGGCCACTGTAGAGGGCCTTTGGGAACACCACCCTTCCTTGCCAGTGCACTTGATGCCTTGCACTGGAATTTCTGTGTGTGTACAAAAGGATCCTCAGCCATACACAAGCACCTGATGCTGCGGCTGCTGGCGAGGGAGAGGCTCCGGATGCTGCAGCATTCCAATCTCTGTCCCTTTACAGTACTTCATAAATTTAGGTTGGGAATATTTGTTTTAACAGCGTGACCCATTTAGCACATTCGAATGTCTCCTGCTGAAGTGACAGGTTTAACATTTCCCTTTAACCAGTACAGATTGTGCCACCCCTGGGTAATGTGTGAACAAATCACATTGTTAGCGCTGCGCAATAAACCACTTTTATCTCGTGCTGGGTGAAACCACAGAGGGCTCACAAAGATCACACTGGCTCTGAAAGCCTGGAGGCAGGCTTGAAACCAGCTGATATTGGCTGCCCAGCACCATGGACAAAGCCTGAGTCTCCAGAAGGGAGATGATGCTGCCTGAAGAGGGAGGGGGGGTGTCACAGCTCTCAGTGCTACAGGAATACACTGCTACAGGAATTATCTCGGCATCACCTGAGAGTGGAACGAGTGACAGAGACTAAACTCTTCTTTTGCCTCCTGTTGCTTGCTCCTAAGAACAAGGGGAAGGTAGCAACAGCGAACACCAAATTCTGCAAACCCCATGCCGAATACATTCTAATCTGCAGATCTCAATCACAGTGAAAGTTGCCATTTGATGTTCCTTTCAAATCCGGGTGATGAGAAAATGGGACAAGGTGCCCCAGTATCTTAGTATCTCACCAGAGAGCCTGTTGCAGATCTCTGTGACAGAGGACACCAAAGGAAGCTTGGCATGATATACTTACTATTCCCATAAAGCTGGGTTCTTCAAGTTTTTTGCCATATGGCTCCTTTGATACAGTCCTGTTTATTTACTGAGGTGGCCAGATCCATGTAACTTCAAATACTAGGAAAAAGAGTAAGCATTGGAGAGCACCAAGTTATTTAGGGCTTCAGGGGGACACTTCACCTGCATAAAGACCTGCTGCCTCCTCCCTCTGTGCCCTCATACCCTTGTGCTACACCAGGAGCAAAGCTGCAGGATGTGGCTGGATTTCCTTGGGTGATGGAGGTGGGGTTTTGCTCAATACCTCTGCTCAGCTGGGCAGTGACTCAAAACCCAAAGGCAGTTCTTCAGGGTCTTCAAAGATGGCAATCTACTTTCTCCAGAAAAGCTCACAGACCCAATGGTAACTGCCACCTCAAGTCCTATAAAACGGCAGTAGTTTCTCCAGAAAAGATAAATGGGTTTGCCCAGAAGAAACATCATCAAATACAGGTGCAATCTGTGAACTACCCCTAAGCTGTAGCCCTCCATAAACTTCTACCTGCCTGCTGGAGTCCAGGCATCAAGTATGGCACTTTCCAGAGAAGGTGTCTCACAGACCCTTCCCACCCATGCCTTCTCTGCATGATGCTTCTTGTGCTGTTGGCATCCCAGACTTTGTCCTGAGCCCACCTCCTGCCCTCAGGGGAGCACAGACAACCCCAACAGCATGGTGCTCACCGAGTACCTCTCCAGGGCAGGTGCATGGGCTCTGTGACCCTCAGCAGACCTTCAGCTGGAGCTGTGCTGCAGGTGATGCCTCTTGCATTTCAGTGCGCTGTAAATTACACATAACTGCTGTCACCTGCAGAAAGGAAAAAATAAATCCTTTTGACCAGGCAGGTTGCTGTAGAAGTTCAGAGCCATTTTGGCAGTTTCACAGGTCAGAGATTTCTGTGTCCTGAGGACAGGGGGAGGAGAGGGCAGAACTTGTGGGTGCTCTGCAGCAGCATTAATGCCATGCATATCAATTTGCACTGACCCTAAAAGACATGGGGTGAATTTGCCATGCAAGAAGAGGTTTTTAATGTACTTTGCATGCTTTAGCATCGTTAATGGATTAATGAATTAGGCTAATGATGACTTTTGAGTTACATATAGACTCCATACAAAAGCTTAGCCTGCTCCATAGGACTGAAAAGATAATTTCCCTTTTCTTTGAGGCTATTAGTCAGGCTGGGAAGAGGTGGAGATGCAGAGGTGCTGAAAGGAGTTGGAGATGACATGCTGTGTCAGGAAGCACTGCTGAGTACCTGGTCATCTGACCAGGAGAGCTGTGCAGGTGATGGACCCCAGAGAAGAGGCTGAGGCTGATCCAGGGAAACACAAAGGGAGGGTGTTTACCTTCCCTTTGGGTGGGAGGGGGAGAAAGAAAGGGGTGTGGGGGACCAGCAAGGGAATAAATGCAAGAGACAGAGCCTGGGACAGGGTTGCTGAGGAGAGGAGCTGTGGTTCAGTTCCTGCTAAAAGACCACATGGATGAAGCTGCATGCTCTGCACCAAGGCTGTCTCTGGAGTATTTAACCCAGGCTGCTCACTGGCATCTTTGTGACCCAACTGCAGGCAGGCTCTGTGCTTCTGTACTGCTGCTGTCCTGTCCCTACCATGGTCCTACAGAGGGGACTTTGTGAACCCTGTCACTGCAGAGCCCGAAGATCCTTGGTTTGGCTTTTTGCCCCTGAATGCTCAGGGCTGTTCTCATCTCAGGAAGGACTGAGCTGATGTCTCTGCCTAAAAGTACATGACATACTGCTTCCACGTCTGCTGCCAGCAAGATTTTTTTCTTCACTAAGTAAAAGAGAGGAGGAACTGGTGCACTGTAATGATTTTCCTTTCCTTAGGCTTGGCTGTTCATTGATACTGGCTCCAACATGAGAAAGCACAACAATAAGGAGCAGCATTTGCAGGCAAATTCTCAGGAAAGCCTTTCTTCTCCAAACCAGGCCTGGCTGCCTAGCAGCAAGGCTTAGAGAAAAGCAAAACAACTGTTTCTGGCCTGGACACACAAGAAAAAGGAGCAGCACAAGAAAGCTGTGAGTATACTGGAGTGGGCCCAGTGGAGGCCAGCAGGACTTTGAGGTAGCCAGAGCACAGAACAGGTGAGGAGAGGCCAAGAGCACACTGCTCACAGGTAAAGGCATGGGGGATGCTACTGCTGGCTGAACTACAAAATGGGAAGGTTATTGAGAGAACAAATGGATGCAACTCAAAGAGATTCAAAGTAAAGCTTCCCAAGGAATAGATCCAAAGGAAATGCCACGCTTTCCATCTTCCCTGTGCCAGCACAGTACCTCACAGAAGTTTTTTTGCTTCTTCACATCCGTTTCTTTTCTCCTGATGCAATCTCTTCCTCTTTAAATAGCACTCCCAGCAGCCACCAGGTGGAAAGGTGAGTTATGTCAGGCTTATGAAGCTGCCAGCCGGAGTTAGAATGAACTGTACTTACATCATAAATCACGTGCTCGACCCCTCTCTCAACCATGGCTCAGCTACAACCTCTCTATTGCAAAAAAATGTCGAAGGGTAGAAGCAACACTTTGTCCTGGTCAGGAATAAGAAGCTCACAGATTCCAGCTGGTACTTGGGTGAGCATAGGTTAGTCCCAAGCCTCTCTTGGAGGCTTATCCCTCTAAAAATATCCCACTCATGATTCAATGGGGTATTGATCATGCAGGCTTTTATTAATGATGGAGGACTGTTCTGATCAGCCAGGTAGCAAATACAGTGTAATTCTTCTAAAGTGCTGTGCAGTTGTGGATGAAGGCACTGTCAGGATACAGAGGAATTATGAGTGCTCATGAGGAGTTTAATGCTGTGCACAAATGGACTGGGGAGATCTTTGGACGAATAAAAAGAAAAAAGCTAAGGAGAGATATGGGCTGGTATTGGCACTTACTAATTTGCCTGCACATCTAAAAGCACATGTAGGAAAACCAGGAGAGCTTTAGAAGGGTCATTTCTAAAAGCCACTTTACAGGGAGAAATGTAATGGTTTCAACCCATTTAGTTTGTCCCGAAGATTAAGATGGTTTGAACACAATTTTGTAAGAATCTATGTGAGAAGATTATACTTCCAAGTCTATTTATTTAAAGGTTTGTTTACATACAGGGCTTTTAAAGCAGACAAAGCCATAAAAAAGATTAAGGAGAGGATGCCCTAACGTTTTTTATGCAGGGAGTGTAATTGACCCTTATATGCTCTACCATAACTCCAATCAAGCTGTTCCATCATGTGGCATTTCAAAGCCAGATTTTCGTGACTCTTTACAGAGCCAGGGTGTAGCTGGAACAAACTGTCTGGAATAAGCAAATGATGCTCTGAGGGGTCTGACCATTGTCCTGGTCTGGGTCTCTTAGAGCAGACGTTTTTCCATGGAGCAAGAACACCCCTGGATGGCCAGGGACACTTCCCCACACCTTGCCAAGGAGTGGGCTCATTGCATACCAGCCTCCAACCAAAGTGTTGGGGAGGGGGACAGGTGGTGGCTGATGGCTCAGGAGATGCACCAGTTCAGGACACCCACCCTTGCATCTGCACACTGAGCTTGTCACACCAAGGACATTGGGGAGAACACAGGCTCTGCTCCTCTCCCCACTCATCTCCCAATCCCTTTATTTTCCCCTGCCTTGTTGCTGGGTAACTCTGTTTGCCTAGCATGGAAGGCCTCTGTTTTCAGAAGACTTCAAAACCAAAGCCTTTCTTCTTCAAACATAAGAAACGATTAATCAGAAACTTTGCTTTTTTTTTTTTGTTTGTTTAGATTTTCTATGCAACTACAGCCAGTAGGAAAAACAAAACCAAAAAAGGAATAGGCTTAAAAATTTTTGACTACAAACATGAACAGATCTGTTTGCTGCTCTTGGCTAACTTCATCTTAAAATTAAGTCCAATTTTGAGGTTTCAAGGTTGTTATAGTTGTGGTAGCACTTAAAAGACAAGCAGAGAATGAGCACTCAATGTGGTGTACAGAGGAGAGTCGTGCCCCTGACCAGACAAGGTCCTACCCTGTTTTCAGACCACGGCCTGATTTTCCCCTCACTCACTTCTGCTGCTCCTCCTGCAGCATTTGCAAACTCCCAGAGGTTTCTCTACATTAAACATCAAGTCCTACACAAAGCAAGGGAAAACTTCAATTTCTCTCTTCTTTCACGGCACAGAGACTGCTCATGGGTCTTGCTGCAGGCCTGAAGTCAGCTTGAAAAATGTAAGACCTCCTAGTGCTTTCTGTGAGGTCTCCTCTCTGCAGGAATGGCTATGGGAGCCAGAAGTGCCTCTGTCTCACATGTTGTCTTCAAGGACCTCGACTTTCCCCAGCAGATTTTTTTTTCCCAAGTGCAGATCAGATTGAACTGTTATCACCATCTAAAATGCAATGGATTTCTCTTCTGCCTGCCACAGCCCATGTCAGAAGCAGATATTATATCACAACACAGCCTGTGAAACACTAATCAGATACCTAACGGGAAATGCTTAGAATAATGAGCTGAAAAAAAGCTCTGAAATTCATTCCCTGTGGCAAAGGGGAAGCTGGAGGGAAGACAGTTTGCTGTGGTCCAGGAAAGTGCTGTATTTCTCAAAAAGAGAGATGTGAAGCAGTCCCAAGCCTATCTTCTGCAAATTATTTAGCACACACTAAATCAGGTGAAATGGGGATGATGGGATTTTTCATAAGGCAGTGGGTCACTGCCCAGCTTTTATTTGTGTGTATAAATAAGAGAGAGTAGGAAAGAGTGCATAAATAAGAGTGAAGAATTCATAATTCGCAGGGATACAGCTCTGTGCCTGAACCCAGGGAAGCATCACAATGTCCAGGCTGCAAGGAATTTGCAGTGATGAGTTCCTGGAGATTTAGGGTACATCCTCCTCCTCTTCTCCCTCTGCTCCTTCTGCCTTAAAGCTGTGCCCTGCCCAACCTGCACTCTCACCACCAGCCACTGCTGTCATGCCCAGGCTTCAGCACAACATTCATCAAAGAGCAGGCTCTTGATGGATGCAGCCTCATTGATCTCATGCAAACTCTGGTGAGAAATACATAATGCATGGATTTAGACATAAAAAGCTGTATCACTGCTTCTTCCCCAGGACAATTTAAAGCCTCTTTTTGGCTGTACGAGACCTTGGGTTGGATCAGGCTTGGCTGGATTTGCTGGCTTATACCAGCCACAGATGTTTTCCTTGATGTTCGTAGGAGTCCTTGTATTTTCCTACCCACATGGTGCTTGGGCTTCGTCTTCTGCCTCCAAGGCCAGGTAGCATGGGATTGCACTCAGAAAATGCACGTGATTTATTGCACCTCCCTGCAGGGAGAGCAGCACCAAAAGGAAGTGTGATTGACATCAATGTACATAACTCACAAAACTGTTTCATCTTGGCACTGATACAACAGCTCTCTGATTCTCCCAAATTCTTCTCAGAGACTCTCCATGGAATGACTTCTCCTATTTATGCCAAGCCTAGACTGCAACCAGTTCCACCAAATAAATGGCTAAAATCCGAGTGAAATGAGAGGCAGCTTTTTTCTCAGTATCTAATGCTTCAAAATGCTGGGTTTGGTCAGTGCCTGACAGTGGGGGAAGGATGGAGACTAGGTGAGCTGGCATTCCACCTCCATCTGCCCTGCTCTCGTGGCCAAACACGGATTTAAATCCTTGCTTCCCTTGGGATGTACTCCTTAGAGCAGTTGCCCTGGCTTTTTGCAGCTACAAAATCATGCTTGATTAGTTCTTGGAAATACAGAGCATTATTTCCTTTGCAATTTATTACAGTCACTGAGACGTAAACTCAGGAGGAAGGGAACAAGAGGATACTGCAGGTAAAGATTTTCAGAAGGCAGAGGCAAAAAGGAAAAAAATCAAATCCTTGCCGTTTAATAGTTCAGAAAATCTTATTGTAAAGTAGTGCTGTTGAGGAACCATGCCAGCCTGGAGAGCCATTTGCAAGGATACTGCTGGGAGGCAGTTCTGAAAGAAAGAAATTGGATGGCAGAGCCCAAAAGAGAAGGGCAGGACAAGCAGAACACAGCAATGTGTGTTGAGAAAGGGCTAACAGGAAGAGAAGAGCTAATTGAACATGGAGTGGATTTAGCCACTGCCTTTGCTCTTGTGGGATGCATTGCCCTTTGCACCCCCTCGGAGAGAGATCAAGAGATGTACTACTAAATATCAAATATCAATGCTTCTGTTGGTATTTAAGGAATTACTGCCAGGTACTATGGGCCAGTACTGTGTCAGGAAATGGAACAAAATGTGTCAAGAGTTGAAGCTTGCTGTGACAGCTCCAGGGTGCCCACCTGGGACTACATGCCCACCCCAGAAGCAGCATCTTGCCTTAGCAGCATCATGTTTATCATTGCATGAATGTCTGCTAGAGCAGCAGGAGCAGTCCTTCAGTGGGAGGAGGAGGCACTTCACTGGCACTTGGTCAAATTCAATCTGAAACCAGCCTGTGGGTGGTTGCTTGAATCCTTGCCAGTGGGAAAGAAGGTGGAAAAATAAAATTATTGCTTTACGAATGACCTTTTTCTCTTGGGTTTATCTTGATTGTCAATGCTGTTCTTGATCAGCCAAAAAAAAAGACAAAATGGAAGGAAAATTCATTTAATTAAAACACATCTGAAAAGGGAAATGTAATGGTCAGAAATAATGATAGTGTAAATGTCCAACACAATTCAGTTTGCAAAGCCAGGAGGCAAACGGTCCCTCTGCAGTCCCTGTAAAAACTCCAAAAATCGAGAGACACCTGAATGAGGGAACCCCAGGAACAGATTGAGCCTATTTTGGTGTGCTTTGCAAGTGAGTCATGTCTGTGTGAAAGAGAAAAGCTGCTCGGGACATCATGGAAACCTTGTAGCTGTGCATTTCCAGCAGATATAGGCTATGCCACATTGGCCATCCCACTGTGGGCATTCCATACTCCAAACTCATCTTCTGCATGGGGTCCAGCCAGGCAGGACTGAAGCATGTTGATTGCTTTGTGCCAACAGATTTATGCAATGAAAAACCATGGGAGTTTTGCTCAATAAAGAGCACACAGGGGAAAAAAAAAAAAACTATGAATTTAAAGTTATTTATGATTGAAGTGCTGAGCTCCTTCTGCCAGACTGGGTTCTCAGGCAGGTACAGCTGTTACAGGCACACTTCTTGGCTATTTCAGCAGCAGCAAAGCAGGGATGAGTGTCCTGCAGAACACTCAGTGAGTGTCTGTGAGCCATTCCTACCACCAGGGCAGAGACAGTACATCGAGATTAAGCACAGGGCTCTGTGCTGAAGACTTACAGTGAAATAATGCAAGAAGATGGAGAGGGATGTGAGGATGAAAACTGCTTCAGTCACCAAGAATACCTTTGTGGAGCTATGATCAGGTCCTGGAAGGGTTGGGTTAAAGCATGGGACTGCAGGTGCTGAGGTTTTCATGTGCTGATTGAGAATGAGCCACATGGCAACCAAGCAGCTTAAGGCATGTGCAAGTAGTGAGCAGTCCTGGCACATCATCCTTCCCTTGCCACAAGAGCAGTGGGGAGAAATGACCGTGGATCCAGGGCCAGGGAGGAGGGAGAAGGAAGGAACCAGCAAGCATTGTCCATGTTCCTCAAAAGCTATAGCTAGGCTAAGCAGGAAGGTGTGACTCTCCAACTAGATGAGCAGCAATTAGAAGTGAAGCAGCAAATGTGATGAGGATGGGGATGCCAATGGAGTAAACCTCATGCTCAAGTGGCCATCAACACATGTCAGCAACATACCTTCAATGTTTCAGTGGCTTGAACCATCCTGAGGTGCCAAGAGCCTGGATATGAGGTTCAGCCTGCATGGAAAAGCTGTGCACAGTGCAAATGGAAAAAGCAGGTAGGGTGAGCAATGCCTACCCACATGGCTGGGCACAGTGCCCTCTGGCAAGAGACTTCAGAGTCAGGTGTACAAAGCAGCAATTCCAGTGGCCTGTGGCACCCTGGGGCTCAGGGTTCTTGATGGAGGCAAAATCTGTTGAGCCATCCATCTGAATGGTGAGGGGAGCAGACATGGCCAGTCAGAGCAATAGGGCTGATGTTGTGGACTTGGTAATGGGTGATGAATTTAACAGTGTGCTCGAGCCTCATGGGAGAAGCTGCTCTGCTTCAGAGAAAATGAGCTTTGACACGGGTCTCTTAACAGGCCAGGCAAAACACCAGAGGGAGAAATGCAATCAGGGACGGTCCTGCTAGTGTCAGCATATCACCAGGAAGATGCTGCCAAAGGCAATAGGACTGAGAGACTTGGAAAGCCCAGAGAATTGTGGTGCTCAGTAGAGCCCAGGCACCTCACAGGGCTGGCAGGGAAGGTGGACAAGCCCAGGCTGTGGGAACGGTGATGACTGGCATCGGCAGGCAGCATTCACAAGCCCCTGGGATGATGCTTCCCCTGAGTTTTGAGCTTGGCAGGACAGATGGCTCTGCATCTACAGCCAAAACTCATTTATTCTGAGAGCTGAGCTCAAGCCCTCTGTGAATAACCCAGCCTGCAGATAATGTCTCATGCCCTGTGAAGGGCCAAGGCTGATTTACATGCTTCCTTATAAATTTGGTAACTCAGAGTTAACAAAAGCAAACAGGCTCAAACCATAAACAGAGGCTTGTGGATGACAGGTCTCTCCTCCCTCCACAGAAGCTGAAGTCTCTTGTGCTTGAAATGAGATTTTCTGTGGTTGTAAGGTTTTGCATTTGAGGATGCACTTGGGTATTCAGCTCAGAGCTCCCCCGTGCTGCCCCTCTGGTCCTCATGGAGATGGTGGGGAGGGGGCTCCAGCATAACCAGCACCCAGAGGATACCCCAGGAGGGCTCCAGAGGTGTTCTTTTGCCAAATAACACATTGGCCCTGAAGTTAAGAACACACTGAACACTCCGAATAATTCATGAGAAGAAATGAATTATTAAATAACTTCTCATTATTGCCATTCTAATTACACACAGTTAATTTCATACCTAAAAGGTGCTGTAATATTCTTGCTAAGTCATATCTTGCTGGTCTTGAATTTGAGGGTTTCAACATGCCTGCAGTGTTGGAAGGTAAAAACAAGGCTGAGGGAGCCACCGCAAGTACCCCAGGGGCAATTTCACCAGTCACTTTGTAGTAAAATAAATAATATAGAATATCCCTTTACCCCAAACCCTGGGCAATTTCAAAACCCCCAAGTTACTGTGCTTCTTTTCTCTTGCTGTATGCAACTACAATATATTTTAACAGAAGGAGCAGTTTGGAGCCAGAGGGTCAGAACATGGATCTGTTTGTAGGAAGACAAACTTTGTCCAAGGAGTCTTGCATTGCCCGGGTACTCCTGGGAGCAGCCAGGCTGCCCACGATGTTCCATCAGACCTGGGGAGCTGCATGTGCCAGGCAAGCTGCCACACTGGGACCTCTCCCAGCAGCTCCCCATGGTGGGCTGTGTGCTTTGGCAGCTTCCCCAGCATCGACTGGGTCTCTGAGGAGTGCTGCTAATGGGCTCCACGTGGGTCCCTGCTGCTGAGAGAAGAAAGGATCATTCCGAGGAAGTGGCAGTTTTGCCTGATTTGTGTGAGTTTCCTTGCTCTTTTATGGCAGCCTATAAAATGGATCATCTGTCTTAAAAGACATGGGCAGGTAGTCACAAACTCAGCTGAGGTCTGCCTTGTGTACTGCTGCTGGCTGGGGAGCACAGGAGGACTCGGGGGAGGCTCCACACCATCAGCCCCATCTGGGCCATATCACTGCTGCATTTTCACCAGCAGATTGAGCTGTCTGGGGACTTTTTGGTAAAAGTGCCTGGGCGGAGGGAAATGCTCTATTCTCCTTAGGACAGCAGGAGACAGCCACAACTCTATTTTCAGCTGAAGTTTCCAAGGCACTTGTTTACCAGCACTGCCAACAAAAGCTGTTATCGCATCGGCACTGCTGACAGCTCTGTCTGCAGCTGACTTTGCAGGGGAAGCACCTCAAGAGTTCTGAAGGCAGGGCTTCGTGGAAGGGACACAGCAGCCACATGCACTTGAAACCTCTCAGTCAGCGCCTGAGTCCAGGGATGCTGCTCTCCCTTTCCTTTCTGGGATGAAACTTGTCCCTGCTCACTGGTGCCAAGTGGTGAGTGTCCCTTGGGGTGCTGCCTGCTCTGGGAGCAGTCACTGGCAGCCATCAGCAGGGTGAGGTTTTGGGGGATGGCTAGTGTCACGATCATGCCAGCATCCCTGCTCAGCATCTCCCTCTGAGCCTGTCACATCAGCTTGGTCTAAACTGCTGTATTTGTACCTGATCTTCTTGTCATGCCTGGGATGTGCAAGGTGTCTGGAGCAGCCTTCCTGGAGACTGCTGTTCTTTCTGCTGTGCTCCTCTCAGCTACTCATTAGGTGACTACCTGGGAAATCAACTGGGCTTGCCTGCATCAGTTTATTTACTGCACACCCATCCTGCTGATTTCTCCCAGGCCCACAAGCCACGAAGAGCTGCTCCCAAGTACTGATGCAAGTGGCCAGGATCTGCATCAGGAGACACTGAGCTGCTCTGGAGGATCAGAAAGCAGCATTCACCCTCTCTGTGTCGTTTTGCAGGATAACATCTGTGTAGGAGTCTTGTCCTGTCCTCCAGCTGCTGCTGTTACTGCCAGGACCGCCACCCTGACTGTCTGCTGCTCAGGAGCTGGCGTGCTGGGGTCTCCACCCCTGGTCTGGCTGGGGTCTCCACCCCTGCAGAGTGGCCACGGACACCCAAGGGAGCAAGGGTACATTTTTCCTGCAGACAGGGACATGCACTGTGGGGAGGTGAGTGATCCCAAAACCATATCTGGGATACGAGATCCCGTTCAGTTCATTCCAACAGCCCTTGTGGCATGATGGAGGAGGCAACTCAGGGAGCAAGCGTCATGTGAAGTTTCCAGCCTCACGTCATTCTCCCATCAATTTCCTGAAGTAATGAAGAGGTAATTAAATTTTGCAGTGGCAGAGAAGCTTCACCAATGGCAAGACCATATTGCAACTCCCAAGCTCATCAGGGGAAATTCTAGGCTCCAAATTAAATGCATTTACTGTTTCATGTACCCTCACTTACAATCGTTGTAATGAATCTGGGAATTAATTGTTTGCCCGTTTTAAACAAGTCCCCTCTTGCACTGTGCTGTGCTCCCCTCCTCCCAGCTCTCTGTAATTTGATATTCCAGTTAGAAAACAAATTGGCATTCATTGGAAAATCAATCTTTTCATTGTTTAACTCTCATTTCTCTGGGGAATTTGTGGGAGTGGAATTATATCCTCTGATACGAACCTTTCTCTGAATGCCTAATTGTGGCTGGGGAGGAGGGAGGCTGCCCATGTCCCGGGAGCCACCAGGACCCTGCACTGGCAGCATCCATGGTGCTGCCTAAGGGGCAGTGTCAGTCCACACCGGAGAATATCAGCCAGTTGCCTCGGTAATGAGCCCAGTAATAGAGTCTGTCATTTATTAGCTGGGATAAAATGGAAAGTGCTTGTTACGGCGGGGGAGACGCCAACAAACAGTGTGAAAAAAGCCTGAAGACACACCGCCTTGTGTTTATCCAGCGTGAGGAGGGGAAGAACAAACAAAATATGTCCTTTTGCATCCATTTGAGAAGAGCTCAGCTCCTGTTCTTCGTGTTCCTGACAGGCCACTGCTCCTGACCAGGGTCCCCAGGGATGGGGCCTGGCAGGTCCTCAGGGTGATCTCACAGCCTGCACCAGCCATCCCCTTTCCAGAAGGACAGAGCAGTATCAGCTCAGGTCTTAGCTTTTTCCTTGCAAGTGGGCAGTTTCTAAGCACATCAGGCAGCTGGCCTGGCAGTGATCCTTTTGCTTCCCATGGAGCCACTTGCTGCTGGAATAAACTGCTGTTTTTATGGGTAACATTGGTTGTCTTTTACACTTACTGCAGGAAAATGAATAGCCACTTTTATGCAAAAAGGTTTTACTGCGATATCAGAAAGTACTAATGAATATACAGAACCAAATTATATGGTACCCCATGAGTCAAAACTCCCGGACAGAGATTTACAGCAAAACGAGTGGCAGGCAAAGATAAAAGCCTGCAGCCAAAGAGGGTCATATAATTAATATGGGGGACAATAAATTTCTGAGAAATTGAGCTGTCAGTCCCTTCCATCCCTACTCCCAGCTCCATTTCAAAGCTAAATAACTTGTAGTCCCAAGGAGTTAATGCACCAGATAAAGGACCACAGCAAAAGAAACTTCTGCATTTGCAAGGGTTGAGATTTCCTCTGACCCACCGTGTGCCTGCCAGGATTCACTGAGAGCCTCCAGAACATTGTACCCTTTCAGGGCACAGGCAGCAAAGGGGCTCCCTGCCCACCTACCAGAGATGTAAACCTCTGCCACCAGCTTTCCCTCCACCAAAAAGAGAGGTTCCATCACTTGGCCCCCTGGGACAACACTGCACCATCTGTGAGCCTGGGGCACACATTTGTCCCCCGACTCAACTGTCACTTGCTCACTTGCTTTTCCTCTTCCCCTCCCTCTTTCTCTTCACAAATTATCAACTAACAAGTTCCAGGTTGTACTAATTAGTTGTTTGGAAGATTAGAGAAGAGAAGGTTGTGTGGAGATCTCATAGCAGCCTTCCAAAATCTCAAGGAGGCCTACAAAGAAGAGGGAGAGGGAACTTTGTCGGGAACTGTAGTGACAGGACAAGGAGTAATGGGTTCAAACTGACACAGAGGACATTTAGGCTAAATATACAGAAAAAGTTCTTGACTGTGAGGGAGGTGAGGCCCTGGCACAGGTTGCCCAAAGAAACTGTGGTTACCCCATCCCTGGATGCGGTCAAGGCTGGGTTGGGTGGGGCTTTGAGCCACCTGTTCTAGTGGGAGATGGCCCTGCCTGGCAGGGAGAATTGGAACCAAATGATCTTTAAGTTCCCTTCCAACCCAAACCGTTCTATGATTCTAAGACTGTATTCCAAGGGACTGTTAGGACCACTGCCTGGCAGCCACCCCACAGCCACCCAGGCCACCCAGTAGTATCTCTGGGGGGAACCAGTCCACCCCAGTGATCTGCCCATTCCTCCTAACAGCCCTGGCAGGCCAGAAGAGAAGACTAAGGGTCCCCAAAATTGGGTGTACAAAGTGCAATCGTGCTGCTGGCATCCTTTGCCCCCCCCATAGTCAGCCCCTCCCTTGCCCACTTCAGCCACACTGTACATTTGGCACAGAGGCACTGGCAGTGGTGCTGTGAAAGACAGTGTGTTACCCTCTGCAGCCCTGTAATCACATTCCCTCCCTTTTCTCATATTCTCACTTAGCAACACTATATGAGCATCTTTGTCAGGCACATATTAGGAACCATTCGTCATAAAAAATTAAGGGCTATGGAAATAAAGTGACCTCTCTGAGGGCTTCAATTACACTGGAAGGTAATTGTGTCTTCCTTGGGCCTCCATCAGGGTGTTTGGGAGTCTTCAGCAACAATTTATGTATTTATTACAGTTTAAGTATCCTTAGCCCTCAGCTCTTTTCAGTAATGAAAATATATAGCACAAAACCCAGCAAATACAGACTGAGCCGTGTGTAAAATATGACGGCAATGCTCTCGGCCATCACAGCACTGAGAGAAGTGGCTGTAACCTCCAACACCCCCCCAGGCCTCACAGCTGCTCCCACAACACATCCACAGGGCACAAAGAGGTGGCAGGACAAGGGGAACCACGGCAATGAGTCAGAGCTAAAACTGTCCAGTCTGAGACTGGTACCAAGGCAAGGTAGAAACCTTTCCCAGGAAAAAAAAAACCAGATTTATTATTGTTCCTGGCATTAAAGGTTGGTTGGAATGGGGACAGAAAGGCAAAGAAGAGTTTATTTTATTGGGCAGGGGAGAATTTCTGCAAAGCTTTTTCTTGTGTGCAAAGCACTTTACAGGACTGCAGAGGCTGGAGACAGGCTCAGCTCATTACACACCAGAGCAGCAACCCTGGGGCCAGCTGTGGCCTCTCCAGCTGTGAAGGGAGCAGGGCTGGAGTTGGAATTCCTTCTGCCTGGAGAGCAAGGCTTCACTTCACCTCTTGGAGGCTGCAGACAGATGCAGGTGACCCCTTGCAGCCATGCCCCAGTGCTGATCTGTTTCCACACGAGCTGCTGGATCTGCAGCTCTCTCCCTGCACAGGGTAGACACCATGAAAGAAGAGATGCTGTAAAAAACAAGGTAATTTAGATCCTCCTCCACCAATCCTCAGCTGAGCACATTGACAGGGAAAAGTTTTCTCTAGGGCCCAGGTTTTCTTTCCCCCTCAGCTCTGAGGAGCAGGTCTCCCTGGACTGCTCAGCACAGCCAGAATCTGTGCTGAAGATGCAAGAGAGAAAAGGGCCTTGTAAGATGCCACTGGAAAAAAAAAGAAAGACAAAAAGCTAATTTTTTTTTCTTGTCGGAAAGACACCGAGTCCTACACCTTGGGTGAGAAAGAAATGATTTAACAAGAAAAAGATGTCACTAAATCCCTGGGCTATAAATCATTCTTCTTACAGTCTTGCAGCAAAAACACTTAACAGCCATTCTGTGCAATATGAGCACAGGAGCCCATGTGGGGGATTACATCTGATCTAGGGTAAACGGGAAAACGGGCCCAGCCACTTGTTTTATAGTTGTAGGAGAATTATACAGCACCTGGGAGATATTTCCTGCTCCTGCTGTGTTACAGGCTAATGTCATGAGACTGGTGCAGTTGGCATTAGATGAGCCTGGAAGCTTCAAGGACTGTGTACTGGGGGCACCCTGAAGGAAAGGTGTTGTAATAAAACCGGTGGCTTCATTCCAGTGGCTTCAACAGGCAAATTACAATTTATGGTTTGGGTTTGGTTTTTTTTTCAAATAAAAAGAAAGAAGAAAAAGAAAAGTCTGCTGTGTCAAAGCAGAGATTGGTGCCAAGTCCCAGCAGCCTCCCTCCCACAGGGTCTGGATGGTGATACTGTGGGGAAAACTCCACAGGGGAAACTGTGTGACCAGACTGAGTGTCCAGGAGAGTTTTCAAAGGGTTCACATAGGCATTTCCTGAGATAAAAACAGTTAAGCCGGATGCAAGAGGATGCTCTATTGCTGCATTGATTTAATTGCTAAAGAAGTGGTAATTGCTTGGAGAGTAGTGACCGTGATCTGATTATAGTCGGTAGGAGCAGAGGGCAGCCCCAGCCTGCATTACAGCCACTCGATGCTTAAAAAATGCTGAGATAAATCAGGGGACATTACCAGCAAAACTGACTGGGTGGAAAAAAACAATAACTAAATGACTGTGAACGGAAAGCGAAAGAGTTCTTTTTAAGAAGTGTTGTAGAAACAGTGAAGGAAACAATTTAGCCAGAAGTTAGCCTGACAGCTGTTTGAAATAAGAAAACAATAGCTGGGAAACAAGGAAGTGAAATGTGTCTGAAGAAGATGCCATGAGAAGCACAGGAAATTGGGATGAGAAGCAAAGTAATAAGAAAATTTTCAATGTTGGTAGAGATGCCACTGTTCTCCAGGGAGGAGAATTTAAACAGTGAGAAAAGAGACAGCAGATCCTCCTGTGGGCAGGAAAGGCTCGCAGTTTGGAAGAGGCAGACAGGTGTGATTGAAAGAAGGAGGGCAAGCATTTATACCAGCTGAAGGTGATGAATGCTCTCTCTTCTATTTTCACAAAAGAGGCAGATTTAAAACTGGCTGACCTACCTAGCTGCCTCTCTGGAGCCTGCAGCACTGCCTGGGCTACTTCTGCCCCGTGGCTAGTGGCTGAACCGGATTGGAGCCACCTTCCCCTACCTGGAGGACATGAAAACAGATGGAAACCGTGCAGCTGCAGACACCATCAAGAGGGGGATGGTGATGGTGTTGTGACAAAGCCACAGTGATGATCCCTCATCCTGTCCACTGCTCCCTATGTCTCGTGTGGGGCTGATCTCCCATGGTGGCAGTGAGAGGCACTGTGTGCCCATCAGTGCCCACAGGCTGGGCAAGAGGGGCCCAAAAGCAGCATGCCCAGCTGGGAGCTGAGAAAAATCACACCAGCCTCACAGGTGTCAGGCATGGCCCTGATATCGACTTGCTGAACCCGAGCTCAACTTCTGCTTCAAGGGCACATGAAAGCAGCTTTCAGGTCCTGGACACAATAGTCAACATCTGCCTTGGGAAAGGCCAGCTGGTTCAGCTGAGGAGCAGCATCCCTGCCTGGAGAGGCAGGATCTGCTGTGGATTTCAGGAGCGTCACTGCTCAGTCAGTGATGGTGAGTGCCTTCTCCAGGCAGCTTTGCTAATCTGAGGGAAACCACCGTTGTGATAAATGACTGCTCAGTATCTCACTGCCCTTTCTTTCCCATATGGAAACCTTCTGGCAGAGAGCACCGCAGACACCCTCTGCCCTGATTTTCAGGTTCATCTAACCATCAAAAAGCAGATCTGCTGCTGCCTAGCCTGAGTGCAACTTGGAGAGCTGCCAGCACAGCTGAGGACATCCCCTCCTTTGGTGAGCAGTCACCTCTCAGGTTGCCAGCTCTGCCATTGGAACAGAACAACTTCATCATGTTTTAGTTTTGCTTCAGATCTTTCCATTTTGATCCCAAGGAGAGCAGCCATGAGTTAATAAGGGGCTTTCCTTTCTTTTACTGAACCCTGATCATTCCACAGTGGTAAAGGTGCAATTATTGAGAGCTGGACATTAACCTCCAAATGAGCCTGGTCTCACTGCTTTTCATTCCTTTGGTTTTATTGATCCTCTTTTTTTAACTTGTTCTTGCTTTCTCTTTTTAAAGACTTTTAAATTAATGGCCAGCTCAAAGGGAGCGCTGCTGTTGTAATGAAAAAATACAATGTTTCAGTGCTGTAACTTTCTGGCTGTTTTCTTGGGGCCTTGTTACGTTTGTTTCCATCTGAAAACCATTTCCGTACAATGGTTCCAAACAATATTGTATTAGCCTTAATTTTGACCTTGCTGCAATTTCTACCAGAAAATTGTTTCAGCTCGGAAATGGCCAGATTTACTCTTCAAACCAATGAAAATAAGTCTGCAAGGTTGAAAAGAAGATGTCAAAAGCAGGCACTAAAGATCACTTTAAATGATAACAGTTGTACTTGAAGCAAAAATCATATAAAAAGCTTTCATCTAGCAATTTTCGTCCTCGGACAGCAAAGTGCTTTACAACAGAGCTCACTGTCAGCAGCCCTGCTTATAAAGGTGAACAGAAATACAACTTTTGCTTTCTTTACTGCATTCCTTTCCCCAAAACCAGCTTGTTAATCAGACTCATCAGCTCTCCTGTTCCCCCAGGAAATGCCCATCCCTGCTTGGCACAGCAAAGATATTCCCAGTGATTGCCCTGTGGGACCTGCGGGATCTGGCACCAGGGCCAAGGAGAGGTTTGGTTTTGCTTGATTAGCTGAATCCTCCTTTTTTTGTTGTTGTATTCCCATTGAATAAAGAGAGTTGGCTTTAGTCTGAGCAGGGGTAATGCAGCTGCTTGGCTCCTGCACCCTGTTGGCTCATTCTCATGCTGCAGAGGTAGCTGGAGCCACCAAACATGTCCTGTATCCCCAGGTTCCTGATTGTGTGGCCGTTCCTGAGGGGCTGCACACCATGGCACAGCCTGAGCCAAATCCCAGCTCAGGTCAAGATCAAGGCAAACCCAGGTGATGGTGCAAACACACCCTGAATGTCCCCATCATAGCAGCTCTGTGTGTAAAGGAGATGCATCCTGCAAGAACAAATACCAGGACTTACACGGACACCTGAGACTTGTTTCACTTCTGGGCTCGCAGCTGCCATCATGTCTGAAGGCAAAGCACTTCACCCCATATTGAACAGAGCAGCACCAGTCTGCTAAGTGGCCTGAAATAAGAATCAAAACAGCAATCTCCTGCTCGGCTGGACTGTGTTTTAAGGAGGCATGGGGCTATGGAGCCTTGCTGCACCTTCCTGTGCAACACCTCAGCATGTTTCACCTCTGTGAGGGAACATGGTTTGTTAAATAAACCTTGGTGGCTCACTTCAATAGTTCTGAAAGAGCCTATTTTTTGCCTCTGTGTGCTCAGGGATGAGGACTGGTTGGAATTAAACACCCACTGCACAGGCTAAGGAGCCGCTGCTGAGAGATCTTTTGCCCAAGGATGGCTGCTCTTCACCCCAAAAATGCAGGCTGCAGAACGTGGGTGCTTTTGATGGTCTAATGTCCAAGGAAGTGCAGGCAGGGCACAGCCCTGGAATGCTGCCCATCAGCTCCAGACTCTGCATGTGGGTGTGGGGACCCACGGGGGACAGTGGGGACCCTCCTCATCCCACGGCTTGGCTGAGCAGTTGCACAGGGAGTGTGCTGCCTGTAAAGCTCCAATGCTGAATGCCTGCTGCCTGCCCCGTGTCTGTCAGGCACTTTACCTCTGTTTCTGAGCTGAACTGTGTGCTCATTTTAATCGAGTGGTTTTCCTCAGCGCTGCTGGAAGTGGGTGGATTTTTCACAAGCTGAGTGCTGCCCGATGGCATCCTGACACCTACCCACTGGTTTTTCTCATACCTGCTTGCACTCTTTCTGATGCACCAGAAATGCTCCTGAAATAGCTGCAAAGAGTTTTTATTTAACCTGAGAGCTGGCCAAGAAGCAAGAGGTTGCACCTCTGGCTGGGCTCATGCTGGGCTTTGCCTCTGCAGCTCCTTACTGCTGTAGAAATGTTGGCACCGCAGAGTTTGCTGCCGAGTAAAGCTCAGCAAGGAAATCATTCCTGCAGGAAGTTTAATTGCAGCCATTAAGCCTTTAATCTAACCGTGGTGTGCATCTCTAAATGGTGATGCCATCCCTGAAATACAGGCATACAGCCACATACCTGCTCAGGGCTTTCTTAGCACTGTGTTTACAGCTATTTTGAATAACACAGAATCAGGGAGCTCCACATTTATCTGGACAGAAAATTAATCTTAAAAATAATAAATAAAAGGCACACACAAAAGCAAACCTATCCATCCTTTGAAAATACCCACCTAGCTCACTGATTGGGATGAACACATGCTCCAGACCTTAATATTAATGGGATTTGTTGCACAACTCACCTGGTGGGGCTGGGGAAGAAGATGGTGGTGACCAGCATGGGCTTGTTCACCAACAGAGATTGCTGGTACAACTGCACTGCAGTTCCTTCCTCTGACTCCTTGAGGACTTCATCAGGAAGAAAAAGTCCAGGAGATCCCAGCAGAGCCCTTTGAAGATGTGTGACAGAAATGAAGCTTCCCCACTGAGAGCAATGGCTGTCAGAGACTCACCGGCTTCCCAGCCCACCTTATAACAAGGGTTCAGGACTCTCATCTAAGAAGCACAAAGAGCTTTGATTTTTGTCCAGCCACTGTTAAATGAGCTGTCCTGTGAGAAAACAGATGCTTAAAAGTTATAGACAAACATGGACAAAGTGGGATACCCCCCAAAAGGCTGCTTTAAATAGAGATTTCATTTCGTCTGGATGTCTTATTTCAGTAAAATCTTATCTGCAAGTTTCAGGGCTGCCTGGGAAATCTTGCTGCCTCACCAGGGAAAAGGATATTTAAAAAGGATTTAATCTGACAGTCTTATACTGAAAGTGGATTTTTAAGACATAAGCAAAGATTCAAGAGGGAAAGGTTAGTGGGCTGTTGAAAATGCACCTGCATTTAAGCTAATAAAACTTAATTTCTAGTTAGTTATTAACAGACTGAATGTGATGAGCCGTGTTGACTGCTGGGCTCAGGTACTGATTAAGGCAGGAGATGCTGTGGCAGTGATAGGAAGGGAGGGGAGTCAGAAGCTCCTGTTCAGCACAAACTCCCCCCCAGCTCACTGACCCTCCTGCCCCTCACAAACACTGCTGAGGTCCTGGGTGGGCAGAAGCACATTATGGGTGAACAACAGCTGGCTCATAAAAGCAGGCATTATGGAAGTGTTGGTTGGTATACTTAGACCCCACAGGCAAGAAAAGTTTTGACCCAAATCTAAAGCATATTAGACACCAAAGAGCCCACTTCTCCTTCCATCTGGGAGGTCTCACCCTTTCCTTCATCCCACAGGAGAACTTATGCATTGATTAGTGCTTGGCTCACCCTACAGCTGTGAAGTAATTCAATCAAACACATTAGCTCCTTGGCTACCAAGGCTTGCTCCAATTAGCTTCAGCTTTAAAACAGAGCAAGTAGGATATAAATTCTGTTTCACAAAGCTCCCACCTATATTTCTCCCCAAATGCTGAAATGACATTTCTGCCCACTGAAAATAGGACCTTGGAAAATACTCTCTAGATAGTTCATTTTCTGGAAAAAAGAATTGACAGCCCAATTAATCTCACAGCCCGTGACTTTTAAACCACAGCTGTCAGTGTAGGTGCTCTGGAATGAGAGCAGGAGGGGCTGGATAAATATCACAAGATGCTGCTGTCCCAGAGACATCCAGCCTCTCTCTGGTGCCTGGCACCACGCCTGCTCTGCCCACCAGCCCCAAGGATGGTGTGACTGCCCAGGCATCCATGACCTGCCTCAAGCTCAGACCCAGATCCATGTCCCTTTGTGCACATCTGGCATGGATATGGCTGGTGGGACAGGGATCATTGTCCCTGACCCAAATCACTGGCAAACTTTCCTGGCACAGTGCAGCCCCCAGCCAGCTGAGTCGTGCTCAGCTGAGCTGAGCTGAGCTGAGCTGTGCTGAGCTGTAGAGGCACCACAGAGGCTGTTGGTCAAACCAGTGCTGTTGATGCAGTTTTGGAAGGAGACCCACAGCCCACAGGCAGCACAGAAAGAGCCCCAATAAGGAAATGCTTTGCTTCCCATTTTCCTTTCCAACTAATCATCTCACTGTGTGATCTCATCCCTCCTTCGCAACTGATGTTCTCCAGGCATTTATCTCATTTTCCCAACGGAGAAGCTGGTGGCCAGCTGATTTGTACAAAGTGAGCTCCTTACCCCAGCCCTTTGTCAGCTGCAAACACAAACATCCTGGGTAAATAACTCAGCATGTGCTTGTGGAAGGGCATCCACTGCCACATGGCTCAGCCTCACTGATCAAGCCCACCAAGCCACCAGCCATGGCAGCTCCAGCTCTGCAAGGCTGGGGCTCCACCACATCTGTGCCCCAGCAGGGATTCAGGGGAGGGGTTGACACCACCACACCTGGCACCACATCAACTGCACTTGAGGGATGTGGGCAGAGGAAGGCAGCAATGGCTTTGCAGGCAGTTGGATGTGGCTGTGACCTTACTGGGTACAAACCATCCCTGTACCTCCCACACAAATTATAGGATCAGCCTTGCAGTCCACTTAGAGCATTAATTACCTTGTTCCCTATGTTATTGTGGTTGTTATTATCTTCTCTACGGGTATAGAAACACCTCAGCTATCAGGTTCTGTTGTGTCAACAGCTTAAATCCTCTCTGACTCCTGCATGGAATTCTTGCCATATAAAAGGCATCTGCTAGGTATCAATTTCCTCGGCCCCATCTCTGAGTGCCAGAGGAAACTGCAGTGGTTTCATGCTCTTTTGTTCTTGCTACTATCTCTTGATCTGCAGATTGAATACATCATGCTGTGTTCTAGCCTTGATCCTGAGGCTGGATCAATGGAGTGGAGTTCCAGCTTTCCTTACAACCTTTCGTCCAAGAGCTGACTTGAATAACATGGTGTGATGTCCCTTGGCATCTCGTGCTCCACCCTGGCAGTCATCAGTGTCCTCTTGCATCTCTCCCTGGCAGCAGTTTCCAGGCTAGGGGTTGTCCCAGGAGGACACGATAGTCCAAAACCTGATGCAGTCCAAAACCCGATGCAGTTTTGGAAGGGAGCTCACAAATGCTGCTGAAGCAGGACTGCTGTGACCCAAACCATGACAAGTGCCACCAAGAGCCTGGAAATCTTCGGGAGGTGCCCATTGTCCCTTCTCCCTGCCCACAGCCTGTTTCTAAATTCACCAGGAAACAGAATCATATAATTGTTAGGGTTTGGAAGGGAGCTCTGGAGATCATCTTGTCCAAGTCCCCTGCCAAGGCAGGGTCACTTACAGCAGGTTACACAGGAACGTGTACAGGCAGGTTTTGAACGTCTCCAAAGAGAGAGATTCCACAACCTCCCTGGGCAGCTCATTCAAATGGAGCAGCTCATTCCAATGCAGACTGAAAATTCCCACTGCAGACCACACTGCAAACAAGTTAGCCCTCTGAACTACCCCTAACGCTCAGGAAAATTGCTTTTCAACCCTGAGCTAACAAAAAGCAGCCATGCATCACTTACCAATATTGAGTTCCTTTATAAAAACATGGCTTTGCTCCGCTCTAATTGCTCCAAATGAAGCAATTGCATTATGCTCCCTCCCAGTCATTGTACCTCGCAGCAGACGCTCTCCACCAGCTCACAAAGTTTGCCCTCAACATGGATTAGAACTGAAAGCTCAGGCAGTGGAAAAGTGTCTGCCCTGCCTGTCATACCTGACTGGGAAGGATGGATGCAAACAGGCTCTCACAGGTTTCCCAGACTCCTAATGCAGACTGGAGCAGGGACAGGAGCCAACCAGGCTGGGCAGAGGTTGTCTTCCGGCTTCACCAAGGAGTTAATTTAGAAAAGAGAGATGAGGCAGACTTTCTCAGTGAAGCAGTGGTGCAGCCACGCTACTTCCTTCACTCTCAGCTCCTAACCAGGACTGTTGGTGCTGTTTCTCTGTCTTGAGGCTCTGCCTGGCTCTGCTCCCATCCCAGCAGGTTCCCACGTACCCAGGGGATACCTGGAGTTTTGCAAGCTCTGGACAGCAAGGTGTCACTTTGGTGCTATGCTAGCACTTAAGGAGAAAAGCAGAATAAATGTTCTTACAGAACTGCCATACTAAAATATGATACAAGTTAGGCCATAACTTACTTGACCTTGTATTTCACATCATTTCTAATGACATTTGTCATTAATAAGCAGCCTGTCACTTCCCTCTGCTCTTGGGCTGCTACTGCAGGGAATGGGGCATCCCTCCTCCAGTCATTTAACCCTGAGAGGTGCTCCCCTCCCATCCAGGACACACCACTGCTCTGGGTATATTCCCCCTTCTGCCATCATTTTCCCATGCACCATTCAGCAGCCACCAAGGGACAAATGACCAAAGGGACTGGAACCCTTCTGCTTTGGGATGGCCCTGTGCTGTGGCACCAGCAGGATTGGCACTGCTGGTGCAACAGCTTGGAAACCTCTAGGCTCTGGCTCGGGGCTGTTGCTCCCCCACACCCCTCATGCCACAGCTCTCGTGCACACACACACTCTCCTGTCTGCCTCGGGAATCTGCCCATTGCCATGGAAACAGTGGTGACATCAGGCACAGCTAACGTTATTCCAATGACTAATTACTTTACAAACGGTGAGCCAAATTACTGAAACAATTTCCAGGCCTCAGAGATCTGTGTTTAACCTCCAGGAAGATGCCAAAACGTGCCCCTCACCTGCAAGGATGCTGGGCAGGGCTAGAGGAGGACAGCTGGGGACCCTTGTCTGGGATGTGTGGCACAGAGGAGCTATTTGGGCTCCAGCCCACTTTTACTTTGAATCCTAGTTTTCTGGGCTTCTTGAGACCTGTTTTGTACCTGTTTAAGCTGCCTGGGCAATGCCTGGACTGGTTTAGCAGGTACTCTTGTCATCTCACAGGGATCTGTGGTACTTGCTGTCACAGACAGGAGTCTGGCTGTTTTTTCTCTCTCATTTCATTTTTCTCTTTACATGCTTTTTTTTCTCCTCTGTGGCTCTTTCGAGTTGAAGGCTCATAGGAAGAGGATCCTATCATCCCAGAAAGTGCAGCTCTCCCAAGTTTCCAGCACACTGCTTTGTGCCATCCCTGTGGCCATTCCTGTCTCTGGCTGCTCAGTTGGAAGCTGCACACATGGCAAGTGCCTGCTTGTCCCTGTCCTTCGCAGCAACTGCTTCTCACACCCCTGCTCCAAGAACCCTTCCCAGCTGTCATACCCACTCCTGTGCCCAGACCACTTCAGGCAGGGCAGCTGTGCCCATGCAGCTCAGAAAGGGATCAATAACTCTACAGTACACTCCAGGACTTGCACGCACAGTTGCCAGTGGCATGCTCATCCCAGAGATGAAAAAGAAACTGCTCAATTGCAATGGGAAGATGGAAAGCTGATGCATCACCTTCCTGCCCACTACTAATGCACAAGGATGGTACAAGAACCTTTGCTGGCTGAGCCAGAAAATGGTGGTAGAGACTCTTTCCAGTAGACTAGGTTGCTCAAAACCCCGTTCAACCTGGCCTTGAACACCTCCAGGGGTGGGGTATCCACAGCTTCTCTGGGCAACATGTGTGGGTGTTTCACCACCCTCACAGTAAACAATTTCTTCCTAACATCTAATCTAAATCTTCCTTCTTTCAGCCTTTCCCCCTTATCCTGTCATGACATGCCCTTATCAAAGGTACCCTCCCTCTTTTTTATATGCCCCTTTCAGGTACTAGAAAGTTGCTATAAGCCTGAATGACCTACAGTGAAGTCTGAGACATCCTACAGCACAGTGAGTGTCTGGGCTGGGGGATGCTGGTTATCCCTTCAGTACATAATTTCAGAGAATTCATCAGACTTCAGAACAAGCAAGAACTCTAGCAAGAAGACATTTTGCCACAAGAGTTGATGTGAGAAGCACTCAGAGGATTGGCTGTTCAGTAATTTTGCTTTGAAATGATAAATACCATAAAATAGGCCCCAGTAAGAGACAGCTCACAGGATGGGACAGTAGAGCTCTTGCCCTCAGCAGACAGCAGCCATGTGTAGGAATGACTGCCTGTGGACTCCTTTTCTCTGAATCTACTGGAGCCACCTGATTAAAAAAATAATTAAAAAAAAATAATTAAAAATCAACAACAACAACAAAAAAAACAGGCAAGCTCTGTGTGTTTATTCATTTAAATATTTTAAATCCCTTCCTTAAGGATATGTGATAGCTTATTGCATCAGCAATTTATAACTCTTGGCTCCCTACAGCATTCTAACTTTTTATGGCTCAGTGTTATTTACTGCCTGACACCGAAATAAGAAACATTATGAAAATTTGTTAAGGAGTTATTCAGGCGCCCTGGATGCAGCAGAGCAGCGTTCACATCCCTTTGATGCATCCAACCCTCCACTGCCCAACCTGCAGAAGGGGCAGCAGCACCCCCTCCCTCCCTGCAGCCCCCTGGCTCCTGCCACATCCTCCTCCAAGCCCTCCAGGATGGTGGAGCAGGCGCTGACTGGGCATAATCATCTTAATGAGTGGCAGACTCTGACTTCACCCTGTGCCACTCTAAGAAGCGTTAATTACATCAGGAGGCACCACTAAGGCAGAGCCATTTCTCCCTGTGCCTGAGACCTCGGTGACATCCAGCCACGGGGGAGGATGGGTGGTGCACCAGTGCCCAGGAATCATCCCAGCATGTTCTCAGCGGACTCCAGGAATACATTTAGCACAGCAGCCCTTCTCATAAATCCCCACCCAGCACAAACTGTCAGGCCCTCCTAGAGCGATGTACTTTAAGAACGGACCTATCTTTTTTCCCCCAATAGACAAAAAAATTAGTATTTCTCCTTTTTCTTTTTTTGGGGGGCGGGGTTCCCTTTCGACACCAAAGCGCACTTTTCCACACCGGACAGACGCAAGGGTTTCCCCGTGGGCTGCCAGGGGCTCTGGCTGCAGCTTACGGTGGCGGGGAGCCCACATCAGCTTTTCTCAATTAATAGACTCATTTAGGCAGCTGTCCCCCGCAGCGCCCATTAACACACATGAGAGAGTGCCCGGAGGTGAGCGCTTCACTAATCAAATGTGCTATTAAGATCCTAATCCATTTCATTAGCCCATTTCATTTGACACTTACTGAGGCTCGAGGATGCTCTGTGTAACAGGGCTGAAGGCGCACGGCCTGTCCTGTGGAAAAATAATCCTTTTTATTAGACCCATAATTCCCTTTTATCTTTTATTAGTTTATTTCTCAAGCCAGAGGGTGCTGGAAATGTGCGGTTTTGGCAGAGATGCAGTGGTTTTTCCCTTCATATGTGAGGATGTTATCACATGGAGTGTAAGACAAAGGGATCCACAGGCAGCAGCAATATCCAAGAAAAAACAAAAACAAACACATAAAAAAAGAAAACCACGAACAAACTAAAAAAAAGATCCCCTGAAAAATCCCCTGAAAAAGGGGGCTGATTATCAGAGCTCTCCTTTATTCAATCACATACTAGTGAACTGTATTTTCAGGATGTTATCTAGATGATCCTCCGCCGAATATTCTGGAGAATGAAATTATTAAATACTTTAGCCTCACCTGAAATAATTTGTAATTTCTCTCTTCTTTTGCTTAGCAGCCACGCAAGAAGGTCTCCAAGTTCAGCAGGGAGGTGGGGTGAGGAATGAAATACAGATTGTTCAGGAGGCTGATAAACCAGAGAGCTGAACCTGCACCAGTACGTCAGGCAGAGAGCCTGACACTGCCTAATTTTCTGTACAGATCCTGTATCACCTCTTCAAAACAAATGAACATGATGATGCATGACTCTGCCTGGGAGCTCTACACAACCATGAGGATTTTGTGCGTGGGGAAAGGTCTTAAGCTATGAGATAAGCAGGTCTTCAGTTATCAAATAAGCATTCCTAAATATATGTACTTCCCACACAGAAATGCACTTGAAACTGCATTAAAACTTCATACTACTAAAGAAATATTTTGTGAAACAATAACTTTGTGAATATAATATTCATATCAAGGACTAGGTTGTGGCAGTTCTTCACAAATAGCTGGGGAAAATGTCTACATCTCACTGAAATGTTCCCATTGTGTAAAGCTGAAATGTTCCAACTGCAGGACTAGCAAGATCCTACCTTCTGCCCAGGGCTCCAGGGGTTCTCTGGGAGCAGTCCCATGTACCAGCAAGCCTTCCAGGCCAGGCACTGACACCAAAACCTTCCCGAGCTCATCCCACAGCATCGTGGCTGATGCTCCCTGGCAGGAGAGAGGATACCCTGGTGGTGTCCAGGCTGGGCAGCAGCTTGTTCCTCACTGGCCCAGGCTAGTAGAGCATGAAGCAAGGAGATGCAGCCCTTGAGCATCCTGTACCATCCTCCCCTGGCCACACAGTCCCATTGGCAGAGCCCCCAGGTCTGCCCAGCTCATCTTGCACAAGAGCATACCATTGCCCCCAGTCCAGGACAGCAGCACACACCTCGATTTCAATTCCCAAGCAACATGTGAGAAGGGAGAAGGCACAGTCTGGTGACATCTTCCTTGCTTTTTCTTGCAGGGGTTGCTACTTGAGATGGGGTAAAGAGGGAGAGGCCCCATCCCCAAAGCAAGAGGTGGGAATGGAGGGGATGAGTGTCAGTCAGGGCCTCTCTTACAGCAAGACTCTTACGGAGACTCGGGCCCTTTTGAAAATTTATTAGCATACAGAGTCCCTATAGCCAAAATAGCAAAATTCCTATTCCTTGCTCTGTTCTAACCTATTTCTTTTACAGCAATTTCTGAGCAAGTGATGGGAAAAAAAAATACTTTAAAAAGCATTTTTACCCTTAGAAATTGAATGCCATCTGCTTCTTCAGCATTGCCCGGGGCACTTGCCTCCTCCTGAGCACAGCCCGTGGATGGAAGCCGGCTCCCACCTGTGCCCACCGGGACCACTAGGCTGCCACAGGCACTGCTGAAAACAGAGCTCAAAGCCGAGGGCCACATTGCTGTGCTTGGGAAAATGGTGCTGAAAGGGGGAAGAAATGCAGAGCACTGCTGGTGGGGAGCACAGCTGGGCAGCAGGGAACTGCCGGGGACTCCAGACCCACCAGTGCTGCCCTTGGCAGTGCAGCCAGGGACAAGCCCACCTCTAGTCAGGACTCACATGTGAGAGCAGCGGCAACAAAGGATGCAGGCAGAAATGCTGAGCTGTAGCTGGAACAAGAGGGAATATCCCCATCAGCTCCTTGGTGCAGGCTCTGTGTGGCCCACATTAAATACTCATGGCAGGACTGTGTTAAGCACTGCCAGGGCAGCACCAGGAAACTTCCGCCCCAGCTCGTCTCTCCAAGTGTATAAGAGATTGCCTTTTAAAAAGCACCATCATCTCCAAACAAAATTAAACACAGTCAAGCAAAAAATCCCAGCCGAGCAGTGAGACCATAAATCACTCCCATGCCTATCCCCACCGGCACAGAGGCTGGAGCATGGCCATGGCTAGTGGGCAGCGGTGCACTCTTGCAGAAAGTGTGCTCTGCAACCCCCTGGGTACCACAAACTTCTCCCTGGGAAGTTTCACAGCCCAGTGAGCCCCACTCTGTGCCCATTGCAGCTCCCGGGAGAATAGCAGGGCTGTGCATCCCCATGGCTGGGCTGGCTGCAGCAGCACGTCCCCGTAGCACCCTCACAGGGATGGCTGCTCAGAGTGACACTGTCCCTCTCTACTGCAGTCCTGCCCTTCCCATCCTGCAGCCTCCTCCTTCGCCACAGCACTTACAGTCCAAGTCATGGCACCTGGCTTTCCACCATGACACAAGTTTGTGTTCATCCCATGCCACAAGCCACCCTGCCCCTGCCCAGCCTTGGAGATGCAGGCCCCAAGTGTGTCAATGAAAAGCTCTTCTTGACTTAGGAGTATGAATTACAGCACAATATAAAGGCCTATTAAAGGCTGCTTTCTAGAACAAATGCTGCCCCCGTGGCTAATCAGCAGAATATTTCCTTCATTGAGAGACAAAATTAATATTGCTGTTTGGCAGATCCAACGACGCCAAGCAAATAACTTGCAATTGAGCTTTATTGTTATGACGCCTTTTGTTGCTGGCCTTGGCCTCGAGAGGGTAGCAATGAAAATGGGAGAATGCAAATGGAAACTGTAAGAGCCTGAAATAAATGCATGCCCTGAAACTGAGAGGAGACAGGGATTAATAGGGGACATCAGTATGCATGGCACAGGCTGGCCATGCTGACCTGTCCCCTGTGGTGACACTCAGAACCTGAAGGTACAGGCACACAGTCCTGGCCAGGACACCTCCACCAGCCCCCAGGAAGCAGGCTTTATAGTGTATTTTCATTTCTAGAAGCAGCTTGTGGAGAGAAGATGCTATGTCAGCACCATGAAAGCTGGTTAACAAGGGTGGTAGCATGGTCTCCTTGCTAGTGGTTAGCATTAAAAAATACATATTAGCATTTTTAATATTAATCAGTATAAACAAGAAACACACTTCTATAAAAATTAGAAAGCCCATTTACTTAGAGGACACTAATGAATGATTATTACAGCTTGGGGCCCTGAAGCATTTGTACAAAGTGAACCTCCCCAGGCTCATAGCTTGCCCATAACTCACATCACACATTGAAGCTCATCCAGCTAATGTGGGACCCTCTTCTCTCAGCTTGGATCAGGGGCTAATCCTGCTCCAGGAGTCACAGACCACCTCATGCCAACCACAGGATGAACTGCGCTTCAGAGCTTACCATTAGCCTGAGTCTTCTTCCTGCTCTCTGCTGAGCCCACGGCAGGAGTGGGCTTTTTTATGGCTTTAATGGTGCAGGCTGGATAAGCCAAGTCATTCCAGGGCCTGATGCTGTTGAGGGATGGGGCTGAGCCAGTGCAATTTCTGTGCAATGATTTCTGTGCTTACAGAAAACATACAAATTTTACCTGCCTTTCATCCCTCCCTGGCAAGGAGGCCACAGCAGCAGGAGACATGGAGGGAGGGAGAGCCACCAGCTCCCACACTACACCCTGTGGCCAATCTGGTTCAACGTGAAGGGAACCTTCACGTGAAGGTTCCTATCACCTATTACGTGAAGGGAGTCTTCACGTAATAGTAGCCCAAGAAAACTTCTGCCTGCTGCCTTTCTATGGCCAGACCCCTCCTGTCCTGTGTCCTTCTGAGACCTGGCTGTCAGCACAGCCCCAGCACCTACTTGCTTATGGCATAGGAAAGCTGCAAGTCCCACATGGAAGACAAGAGGCTTGGCAGGATTAAGCAAATTCCTGTACTTGTCCCACCAAGTGCTGGAGATTTTGCCAGCTGAGCAGCAAATACTAGCTTTTTACATTGGATTTGTATTTGTAACACGAAGGATATTTGGTGGGTCCTGCAAGAGAAGCCCAAGGGCAGGCACAGTCCTGCTGTGCTGGCTCACCCCCGCATCCCACTCCCTGCTGGCACTCTGGTCTTGCTCCACTGAGCCATTTGTTCTTTCCAGAGGATTCACAGCTCTTTTCCCTCCAGAGCAGCTGTGGGCTGCTGCAAGGCAAAGGAGGCATCTTGTGAGACAACCAGGCTGAGTTAATAAGGTCAGATGGGAGAAGAACATTAGTAAGGGCTGAGAGCCTGCTTTGACACTACCCTAGTAAACCTCCGGTTTGGTTGTCTCTGATGCAGTCAGCCACACTCAAATATTTCCTAGCTGTACTTCACGCTAAATCAAAGCATGAGTGACCAACAGAGCAGGGTCCCCTCCTGGCCCCATTGCCCACCCAGCCCAGACTGGCTGGGGTGCTGTGCCTCTCCCCTCCTCCCTGCTGCCCCTCTCAGCCCCTGGGAGCCACAGGAGGCTGCTTTCCACAGGTGTTTGCACTCCCTTTGTTCACGTTCAGTGTCTAGATGGACCTGCACAAGGAGTATTTCTTGGTGAAATTCTCCAGCCCTGCAGAAGAAAGAAAACCAGAAGGACTACAGGCAGACACTAAGATTCACACTGGGAAATAAAGTGGCACAGTTAACAGTGAAGGTACCTGCCTAAAAAAGCTCCTTGGCTCAGTGGGACACTAACAGATGGGGCTGCTGGGGGACGAGGGTGCGACTGGCAAAGATTTCTACGCACAAATCCCATTGGAACCAGAAGCTGGGGCTGGGACAGGCACCCCCAGCCTGGGCCAGGAGCTTGCACATGAGACTGGATGCTCACACAGTTCCCATGGGCTGCATATCTCCATTTTCCCTGCCTCCCATTTCAGAGCAGCAGGGGAACAAAACCCCTTAGGAAAAGGATCAGGCCATGGCCTGGCAGCTGGGAGCAGGGTGGGTATGAAGCAGCTGGGAGGAAGAGAAGTTTCCCAGCCTGAGGGCAAGACACCAGCCCCAAGGGCTTGGGCTGTCAGTCGAGGAGCAGCAGTACTGGCAGACTGCTCCATATGAGCTGTTGGCTCCAGGAGGCGAAGCGTGAGGGCGAAAGACCCGAGGCTCTCACTGCAAGTGGCTGAGGGTCAGAGGGGAGGGAGCTCAACCATCAGGCATGTGTTAACTCCCACTGAGCCTGCACCACACTGCCACACACACAGGCTCACACCAACTGCTAGCAGCTCATCCTCCAGCAGGAGCTGGTGGAGGAATCCCACAGGGAACCCAAAACACTCTAGGCTGGAAATCACTACTCCCAGCAGCTCTTATTTTTAAACATAGGTTGCAGCCCTTATTTACCAGCAGGCACAATGTTGTCGTGAGCGGTGACTGCAGATGCCACACTCACGTTTTGCAAAGTAAACCTCCTGTTTTGACTGCAAGCTGATTGATGCTCAGTTATTTGGGGAGGAATATTTCCAGCTACTCAGTATGAGCCAGAGTTATCAGCCAATTAAGTATTTATGGCCAACTCCATTTTCCTAGCAAGATGCTTGGAAAGCAAGCAGCAGCTACATCAGAGCAACGGGTTAAACCATGCTCTTCTTGTAAGCACCTCCATGCTGGCCTACCAGAACCTGCAAACACAGGAGCCCTGTAAAAGCTTCTCCTAAGGCTACACTTGAAAACCAGAGAGGTGGTTAAAACATTGCAGCAGTAACTCAGCCTGTCGTGAAGCATCAGCAAAGCATGAAGCAAAAGGCCAGGAGCTCCCAGCCCAGCAAGAAGGGTTAGCTGTGATGGGGGCTTCACATGGACAGGCTGTGCTGGGAGGTGTCACCAGGTGAACATCTGGACAGCTCTTCACTGCCTCACCCTTGGCAGGTGTACCCTACAACCACGTGCAAGCATCTCTGCCAGGTGCTGATTTAACCCTGGTTTCCTGCTTTTCCAGCATGGGCCATCACCTCTAACATGCTCCTCTCTTCCTAAAATCACTTAGAAACACTGGATCCAAACCCAAACTAAACTAACTCTGTTTAGGATGCACCAACAGGGAGAAGTTCTGCTGTAGGCTCTTCAAAAATCAGAAACCAAACCAAATCCTGCTGCTTATTCCAGATGTTAGGACACCACCAGCCTTCACCACCACTCAGCTTCCCCAGCTGACACCCACTCTTCAACTCCATCAACAATTCTAGGGCAGATTCCTCCTTTCACAAGGAGAGGTACAACCAGCATGGTGGTATAGCTAAGGACAAACCCCTTAACAGCTTGTTGCCTTTGATTTCAGCCTGTACTGGATTGTTTACAACACTCTCCCATTTCTGTGAAGTAATGCTTAACATTTACTGAGCATGCAGGAGCCCATGGATGACATGTACTGCTTGAGTTATCCTCCACCTGTGACAGCATCTGCCAGAGACCAACCAGTCACTTGGCTGCTGGTTGTCACACATTTCCCAGGGCAGCCATTCCCCCTTCTGCAGCATCCTTAACTCCTGACACAGGGGTAAGCCCCAGTGACCAAGAGGGTCAATGCAGCCTTAAAAACTCTTGGGCTACGATGGTGGGTGAGAGAAATCAGTCTAAACAAGGAAAGGAAAATGCTCAAAGTGCCATGGTAATGGTATGAGGCGACAAACGTCTATTTGTTCATAGGTTATATCCCTTTAAGTGTGACTGTGGTCATCCAGTTCACTTTCCTGCCCTCACTGCAGCTGCTGTTAATGCAGGGATACTTTCTTAGGCTTCTAAGTGATACTTACCATACAGCATCTCCCAGCTGTACTTGAGAGACAGCTGCCTCACTGAGCTCATGAGGACTGGAAAGCATCTGTATTTCAGGTGTATCAATATGCCTCAAAAAACATCAAAAGTTGTGAGCAGTCACCAAGGCATGACCATAGCTCAGTCCCTATGCGTCCAATTCCTGTGATATTTAAAAGGCAGCCTTCACAGGAATCCCATCCTCCAAATTCTGATGAGTAAGAGTGCCAAGCCCTTATGGGACCTCCTGCTTTGTGCTGTCTGTGCTGGTGCTGAGAAGAGGGGCAAAGGAAAGAGGAGGCTGCAAGTATTCATTTTAAAACCACTGCCAGCTCAAAATCCCCCACTGACCTTCAACAGTGACCGCAGAGTAGCTGCTCTGGTTTAAGCTAATTGGTACCTGAAACAAAAGGCAGGGGAAAATCGGTGCCAGGAAACAAAAACTGTACTTGCTTATGGTCTCAGCACGAGGTGTCTGCAGCATGCAACACCAGCACAGCAACATGGCTGAAAAGGTGATCTTTTAACCCACCTTAGCTGCAGCCTCTCTCCTTGTATGTGCCAGGACAAGCAGCTCCAGCTCCAGCTCTCCTGACAGCTTTGGTGGCCATCTCAGCACAGCATCTTGCACTGTGCAGTAAATGCAGCTCTCTGCAAGTCACTGTAGGCACTTCTGCACATCACATGTGCACACATGTACACAGACACAATCAGCACCATCATTCCCGACATTCCACCAGAGAGAAAAATACTTCTTCAGGGTCAAGCAGGGCAAAGGCACCACCAGTTGTGGTCTCTGCTGAAGCAGGGTCCTTGGATGGACACCGAAGCAGACTGTGCTAAGTGCTGCGCAGTGACAGGAGTTGATACCAGGAAATAAGTCATTCCATAAGTGACTACTGTCAGTTCAAGAGGACAGCAGTGCAATACATTGTGGCATTCGGCACTCAGCCAACCCTGGTAAGAACAGCAAGGCAAGAGCTAGACCTGCACTTGAATCCGAGTGCTCTTGCCATGCTCAAGAATATTTGCCCACTCTTCTCTGCCAAAAATCCCAGGAGAACAAAGGATCTTTTGAGGGCAATGTTTTTAAACTGAAGTGTAATGCAGTATGAAAATTTCCTTGTATAAAAGCTCAAGGAGAGATAGACTGGTGCTGCCACTCTTGTTAGTTCTAGGATACACTGCTTCTCTCTCATTCGTGAATAATCTTCTGTGAAACCTGTGTCTGACTAAGTCCTCTTGTGTATTAATGTCAGCAGCCCTGGATCCAACACCCATCCTGAAACAGTTCTGAGCTTGGTACCCTGCACCTACAGAGATGGTTTGAAAAGCAGATTGGCTTTTTCAGGCCATGGATATTCTTCCAGGAGCAGCAGCCTGGGGCTACCTGCCCCAGAGATGGAGCTCACGAGTCCAGGGAGGTTTTCTGCTGTCTGTCACTCCTGGTACCAACTGACAGCAGGCACACTGGTTGAGACTGACAGCCTTGGAAAACACACACAAACACCTCACTCCCCAGTGACTGTCCCATCCATGTAGGACTGGCTGGAGTTGAGGTCTCAAGCTGAGAACTGCCCTTCCCACCAGCCTTGCTTAAGTTTGGTCCTTGCACAAACCACCAGGTCCACATGGAGGAAAGGCTGCCTGGAACTTGGCTCACATTAAACAGAGCTTGTATACTCTTGGCCTACCAGCAATGCTGCAAGCAACTGGGTGAAACCAGGGCAAACCAGCCCTCCCTGTGTGGCTCTCCACTGACATCTGCATTGTCACTCACTTCCACAAGAACTGCACAAGAACCAATACAGGAGGTGTCAATGACCAGGGCCTGGAAGCATCCGAAATCTCCTTGAAGAGACCCAAGTCTTATCCACTCACTCCACCTGCTCCCCACGGAGCAGCAATCATACTGATGCCTGGAAGGAGGTCTTTAAAAGTGCTCACCTTTGGCTGCTGAGTGACAATAGCAACTGGCAACCACTGACATCTCTGAGCTGGGGGAGCAGACAGAAATCCAGATGGAGGAAAGCCCACTGCTCACAGCAATTCACAAATGAAAAGCAAACTGGTTTTTTTTTAAATACATTTATTCCTGAAAGTGTACAACCAGAATATAAAAATATTTCTTGGTGAAAGGAAAACAGAAAAGGGTAGGAAATGAAGGTCAAGGGAAAAACATTTGTTCCAAGGGAAGAACATTTGTTCCAAGGGAAGAAACCTCCAGAGACAGAACTTGGAGACTTCTCAAGCTTGGAAGTTAAGGTCATATTTCTATATCACAGATATTTCCTACAGCAGATCCATAAGTTATGTATCTCATTGTGACTCATAACTTGATGAAATGGGTTTCTAGTTTGTTCTCTTTGAGAACCCAATTATTTCAAGTGCATCACACCAGTAAATGAAATTGGTGCACTGCTTTATTTATTATTAGGCATTTGTTTTTCTTTATTGTGACTGCATTATAGCTGCCACAAATACTCAAACCAGCTGAATTAAAACAGCACACTTTCTTGATTATTTCCAGTTTCTCTAAGGCTTGGTACTTTACATGTTCTCCAATACTTGGATTTTTCTGACTAATGAACTCTTCCATTTGCTGGGAAATATTGAATGCAATTAGTACTTCAATGCACAGCCTCTCAGTGTATGCTGTGCCTAGCAGCTGAGCACTGTAAAAGAACCCAGTGCTTGGCAGAAGAACTAGAAATCCAGAAGATAAAAGGGAGATTTATGCACACTCCGGCCAAGGCCTAATGCAGAATTTAATTGGCGAGGTTAGCAATAAAAGGGGTGCAGAGAGAGCCACAGAGGTTATGGCCCCAGTACAAGTCACAAAGCAGTAACAAGTTATGATTCCCAGGCTAAAAGATCAGAAATTACATTTGGTTCCTCACCTCGCACTCCCCCATTCCAGGCTGCACAACGTGTTCTGATCAAGTCAGTCTATTCCTTTGCTCTTCTCAGCCCAGCATTATCTCCTCAAGGGGAGATACAAATCACTCCATCCAACCCTTCTGCAATGTCATCCAGCCTGTGCCGGCACTCTTCCCGCAGCTGCTCCAGCTCTCTCTGCAGGCTGGCCTCTCTCATCTGCAGTTCTCTGATCACCTCAGTAGCACTGACAGCTGGAACAGGCTCCTTGGATACAGACTGGCCGAAGCCTGTTTTGCTGGCAGGATGTTTGCTTCTCAACACCAGCCTGCACGAACCATGCATTTTATTTTTTTTCTGAGCACAGAGGTGTTTAAGATCTAGCAGTTTTAGTTCAACACGTTCCTGTATCTTCCTAGCGGTGGCAGAGAACCCCTCCTTCTGTAGTTCTTCCTCTCTCGCCTTCACCTGTAGAGAGAAGAAAAAAAAAAAACAGGAGGGGAAGAGTATGGTACATTTCTGTGAGAAAAATCCTCCCACACCAGGAAACAACACAAAATGTCATGTTTGGACTAGGATGTACCAAAAAGAAGAGCCAACTGTGAGTAAAAACTAAAGCGTGTGGCAGTGAAAACTGAATTAAGCTAACATGTGCTTTCTATCAAGCAGCAGCCTCAGTAACCAAAAAGCTGCCTGTAGTCATTTGTTTGCAGATTCACAGTCCACCAGCCCCTTCACTATGTGATGACTAACACACAAGGACTCTGCATGCTTCCCTCTTACTGAGGAGTGGGTGGTTTGGCTTCAGAGCAAAAAGGGAGACCCAGCAGAGTGACCTTCATCACCGCTGTGCTTTAAGCCACCAGGCTGTCATAACAGATTAACTGCCTCGTGAATAACAGCACTGTTTCAGGTTGCAAATGCCTTAATTCTCAATTCTCATTATGGGGTAACAATTAGGAAAAGGAAAATAATGGAGCAGAGACCAAGAAGTAGAGGCCAAGACCAAAATGAGTACCAGGCAGCACACTTTCACTGAAGACAGGCCTCAATAAAACAAAAGCTTTTCTTGTGACAGAATCACAGTCTGGATGATAAAAGCAATTGTATATACTGGGAGTTCTCCAAAGCATTTGATCTAATGTTCTCTAACAATTTGATTCAAAGAACTTGCAAGATGGTAATTGCCTTGCCAATTTTACTAGTGGATTAAATACGAATTCAGTGACTCATCTCAAAATGCACTTGTCAGTGGGGAAACATCAGTAAGAAGAGGCACCCTACTAAGGCCTTCAGGGAAATTGTTCTTAGTCCAATGGGATTTTTCTGTTTCTGCTACAGCAACAAGCTGCCAAGTCAGTTCAGTCAAAAAGCAGCAAAGTTTCAGAAAAGCGATGCTGCCTCTGCAACCTGCACAAATCTCAGAGCTCTTCCAAGATTTGTGTGCAGTTCTGGAGTTTGTGCTTCAAAAAACCACAGGGAAACACAGACTGGGATTCAAAGGCAGGTCACCCAATGACCCACAGCTCAGAAAACAAGCCTTACAGTATGAAACTTCACGAGTTCAAAATATTCCATTCATGGAGACAGATATATAATTTGTTTTAGTTACTAAAAGAAAGTGGAAAAGAAGGTGGTGAGAGATCAGACTTTGCTGACAAAGCCATAAGAAGATCAAATGGATGGAAATTCGAGTTAGATATTCAGCTTCAGAGTAAGACATTGTTTCCTACTGTGAGGATAATGAACCATGAAATGCTTCATTGCAGCTCCAGGGATGAATCCTTTGGCCAAAGCTCAGCTCAGGTCAAGCTCAGTGCTAATGATACCCCTTCCAGCCTTGAAATGTCTCTGCAACCCCTCCCATTCCTGGCCGTGGGTGAAGCTGAACAACTCCTTGGGGTTTTAAATCTGCAGATCTGCATTAAGATATCGGTACCTCACACATTAGGGCTTTGACAAGTTCCCTGTAAAGTCAGGGACATTTTGGCAGCTCTCTAAAGCACCAGAGATCAAGCAGAGCTCAAAGCAGCACCAGCTGCAACAACTAGAGTCCTAAGGTAGAAAAGCCCCCCACCTTTGCCACTGTCAAGCTACAGCTGCTCAGGGTCAAAACAGCTGCTGTATCTGCAGAAAAAGAGATTTTTTCCACAGATCAGTGCAGAAGGTTTTATTACTGGAACAAGTTCAGCAGCTTATGACATACACGGGATCAGTCTACGTTCCCTTACAGTGTGAAATACTGCAGGTCCATGGGCTGCACTCAGTTAAATTTCCCCGCTGACACCAACTTCATCAGGGCTTCACTCATCCCACATCTTCCTTCAGAATATTTTCATGAGTTTTGCAGCCAAGTAATTAATCCTCTCCATAGTCTTCCGAGGAGTTATTCTCACCCCTCAGCCTCCGCTTAAAAAAGATTAAGAAAATCAATCAAATCAGAAAAGAAGTAAGTTTCTCTGAATTTTTCCTAACACATTAAAGGCTTTATCAATGCAGAACCATCTTTTAAAGGAGACCTCTGTTGATTGAGGCATTTGAGTAGAGAATTGAAGCTGAGAGAAGTCTAACTTTGCCCTTGTCCAAGAACCAGGGGTCTCTCCTTATCATAATCCCCAAGGAATCCCAGGACATCTCTTGCTGTTGGCTAAAAGAATATCTGAGGTCCAATCCTCTAACACCACTTTAGAAAGAACAAAACTGAAAAAATAAATTCAGTGTTATCTGGTCTCCTCACAGCCAGTGAATAAATGGAAAATTATGTTTGCACAAAGTGGATTTAACACTGGAATCCAGGATGGGAAAAACTTCCCGTTACTTACAAATAACAACATCACTCAGCAAACAGAGCCCACAAAATGTTATTTATTTTTCGCATTAAATTCAAGCAGAAACCTAGTGGGGCTGTATAAAAGCATTCCTAATGAAACATAGGTTTTCATACTCTCCATTGGTCAAAATTGGAGAATTTTATTATCCATTACATAAGGCACATGATGGAGGAGTAGCATGGTCCTCTCAGCACTAAGTGGATTGATTTCTAACTCACAGCAATAGCAGGGATAGGAATTACTATATGGAAGCAGGAGCGGCTGTAAGACAAGGACAACAGCCTTACAGTGAGGCAGTCAGGGAAGTGTAACAAATTCCTACATCCAAGTATCAGAAGGGTGTTGCACATGCTGTCTCCTATAAAGAGGACCTACTTCCTGGGATAACATTAGATAAATTTAAGAGGGGAAATTTTCAAAATAATGAATATGAAAAAACAGAACAAGTTCGGCAAAGCACTATTTATTTCTTATCAGCACAATCTGGAGCTGGAAAGCTTACTCCAGTTCTTTTCTGCACTGTTCTTCCTGGAAGGCTCTGCAACCATATGTATGGCCACAAATATTCTTGCTGCTGTTTATAGATTTCAACTGCTAAAAATCTCTCAGGGTTACCTTCAAGCAATATCCTTTACTCTTCACATCCTGAATGCTTGTGAAAATACTCAATAATCTCCTCCTGTATGGTTAATTGATGCTCTTTAACAGCTTGCTGTCTCCCATTAGTCACCACACAATGACTATTTTACTCTACAAAACAATCTCAATAGACCACTTTGTATTAAACAAACATATTGTAAAAGATTAGGAGCCTCAGCATTTTGTGCCTGCCTGTCTCTATCCCACAGCTCTGCCTTTCAGTCTCAATCTACCAGCTGGAATTTGAATTCCCAATTAGGTGCATAGTGCTGTCTGACAACTGCTGCACATCCTCTCCAAATAAATACAACAACATGATAATCATCGTTTCCACTTCTACAGAACCAACCTCATCCCAAAGGGAGCTGGTGCACTTTGGGAGAATCCACTCCAAACATAGAGGGAATCACTGATGAAGAATCAGCATCTTCAAAATGACACACATCCTGCTGGGTTCCTTTCAGCTCTTCACCTCCCCCTGTCACCAACTGCTCTTTGGGACAGGATAGTGGCCAAACTGCCCCGAGTGCCCCTAAATGTTTTCCTTTACGTACCTTCATTCTTCCAAAGGTATTAGAAACTAAAACTAAGGGGAAAAGTATAATAACTTTCATGTTCTAAGAAGAAGCCAACGAACCAGTGGAGTTGCACACAGTAGTATTGCATCTTAGATCAGACTGAAAAGGGATCAAAGTGACAGAGCCTGTGCTACCCTTCCCAAACTTGCCACAGTGCAAAGGGTTGTAGCGTGTGCACATGCACAGATACTACTGGCAGATTCACATGCAGGAATATGCAAAGGAATAAGCACTATAATAAAACAGATCTCTTCAACACTGGCTGGGGGGTGGGCAGAGACAGGCACCTTTTAGTTCCTGACATGGTGCATCGAGCAAGGCAGGACATCCATCAAGTACAGAAAGGATTTACCATCTCCCCAGGACATCATTATGACTGAGGCTGTGTTTTCAAAAACATCCAGGCTGATATCTGATTGAGGAAAATGGACAAGCCAAAATAGAAAAGGATGGGCCCAGTACAGAGTTGTAAAGGGGAATATCCAAAGGTGAGGCACATCCCAAAAGCAGCCTGAGCTGGCAGCTTGGCTCAGTCCCCACCATGGTGGATTAACTTTTGCACCAAGGCAGAGAAGGGACTTCAAGCCTGCAAACACCTACAAACATGATGAACTTCCCCAGCACCTCCTCATCCCTCTCTCTTCCCAAATGTCTTCTAACCGAAGATACTACTGGCTGTCCTTTCCATCCAAAAACCTATCCCAGCTCTTTACAGTCCTAGGAATCCTCTGGCTTTGAATAAATCTTGTAACAATGAGTTCAGTGGGCAAATTATGGAAAAGGTAGCGTGTCACACATTTTAAGCAAGCTGCCTTCCAGTTTCTTTGCAAGTTCCACTGTTTTGAGGCCAGAACAGTAATATCCAGATTCACTTCTCCTGGACATGTGATAATTTGTCATGTGGGCAGCCCTGGGCTTTCCACTGTCCATGTTGTGAAGCTCTACGTCCATCAATTGCTTAAAATACCCTACACATTTAGCTCACTTGATTTTTTCCTCAGAAAGGAGACCTTCCAGCCCCTCAGCTCCCTCATATTTGCCTGCACCTTTCTGGGAATGAGCCTTCCACAGTTTGGATTTCATTCTGTAGGGCTTGGAAACATCCCAGAGAGGCTGATCTCTCAGTTTTAGTAACCCACAAATGAAAAGTGCAGTAAAATCATGCACAAAATGGTTCTTTTTCTGCTAAGAAGCAAGCTGAACATGAACTTATTTAGAGGGGAATTTTACCAACACGCAAGACATCCCACAGAAATGCTAAGAGATCTAGATAACCACATCATGTTACTTAAATCATTTCCAGTAATGGCCTAGCAAAAGTGACAATCTGCCAAATGCTGGAAGTCAACATTTCAGCTTGTTAAAACTTCACATGGCAACCTGAAAGCCTCAGAAAGCAAATGAACACTCTGCCTCACAGTTACACCCTTGAAGGAAGCCACTAGCTAGAGATGGAGGTTTAAAAAGCAGCAGTAATGAAAAGTCCAAACACCTACTTTGAGGAAGAGAGTGGGGGGAGGAACAGGAGCATTTCCATTTTATTATCATGTTGTTCCCAGCTTCAAAGAAGTAATAAGCAAACCAAATGGCTGGAGTTCCTTTTGAAGTGGATGATAAAGACCAGAATCAGCTCATTATTTTTAAGTCACAATCTCTTCGTATTATTCTAAGAGTTTTGCAGAAATGGCTGTAAGAGTATTGTTCAGAGAAACACACTGCACCAGCCTAGAAATGGCCCATTTTCTGTCTCCAGTCCTATCTGTCCACTCCTTCTCTTACATTTCTCTCATGAACAGGGAGAAAACCCCATATGCATACAAGATGAAACACAAATTATCCTTGCCATGCTGTACAGATACTACAAACTGCAATGCCTGCCTTTGCCAGAGAACACAGTGCAGCCTGCTCCTTTGTGCTTCTAGTCACAAGGAACAAACAGCAAAATCTCAGATCTTGTCTTTTTGGGTTGGAGAATGAAAGGAAATTAGGAAATATAAATGGATGCAATATCCAAGCCACCAAGTCCTGCTCCTTTGCTATCAGGGCATAACAACCCAACACATTTCATAAACTCATTTCTGAGCTTTATTTTAAAGCTACCATGTCTAAGATGGCCCCTGTACCTGGGGAGTTGAAAAGGATGAAGTGAAATACTGCATGCTTGGAAATACAAGATTAATGAGGGGTCAGATTGCAGAAATAGAAGAGACCTGCCAGGCCAGCCAGTGCACTCACCTACCTGGCTCCACACAGCTCCACAGCACAGGGCAATATCCCAAGCACGGGTTTCCCAGCCTAGAGGAGCTGCCCAGAGCTCTCAGTCTCCATGTAAAACTGAGCAGACTCTCATTCAACAGACAAGCATCAATATTAGATAAATATCTGTAAGTAAAAAATGGAAGTGGGATAAGGACGGAGATATTGGCATTGCTCAGAGACTGTTGGCATGGATGCTGTGCAGAAATCCTGACAGCTGAGCACTGGAAACCAGGCATGGCAAATTTAGGCTGGTTTAGGAGTTTTCAGTTTCCAGAGTAGAATCCAGGCCAGTCCAGGGGCTGAACCTTGCAAATATATGTCGTTTATCAGTACAAACCTGAATAACATTTCATAAAGGGATAATTATTTATACCTTGTGTTGCCTTACAGTTTATATCTAGTGTTTTTCCCACTACCACCTCTTCCCACCCCCAGGAAATGCCTTGCAGAGCTGCAATCCCAGTTGACAGTCTATCCAGGACATAGAAAACAGGATATAGAAAACAGGACACCTTCCTCTTTGTAGACTACTTTTAAAACAGTCCTCCTTGTCAGCACTGAAAAAGCAGCACCACATACAAGAGAGAAGAGCAAAAGGAAATGATAAGCAAAAGTATCAGTAACACAGTGGGGGGAAGAGCAGAGTCCACTCTAAGCATAGCAGAAACATCTGTAAGTATTAAATAAGAGTGGAATACAATCAAAATAGTCACAGGGATCCCACAATGCCCACCCATAACAACTTCATGCTCCTATACAGGAATTTCCTGGCTACACAACATGCATTCTGCACCTTGCTGCACACAGAGTAACACTGAGAAACAGCACCATGGTCTATGAGAGACGTCCAAGCACAGTCTCAAACATCATTAGGGACAGCAAGAACTGAACACATCAGCACTCTTGTCCCCCATGTTTCTCACTGTACAGAACAGAAATCAATAACCCAAGAAGTCTGTGTGTCCCCAAAGACATAAAAAAGCCTTTTTCACACATAAGTAGTGTGAGGGCTTTACACTTCTTTAACAATAAACAATAATTTGGCTGGGGCACCAGTTCCTTTTAACAAAAGTGTTTGGGTTGGGGGTTTTTTTGAACAATGATGGTTAAGGGTATTACAAATGCTTTCCTTCCTTAGCTGTAGAGAGTGACCCATTCAGTCTCAGAGGAACAGAGAAAGGCACCATTTCAAGGGATGCTGTGAATGCATAATTGATGGAAAAATCAAATCCTGCAGCTCCTACTGCTGGGAAAAATTACAGAGCAGGGGGGACAGGACCCTGCAGAGCAGAAAAATCCAGCTCCCAACCTTCAGAAAATCATCTAAAGCCATTTGCTGCTTATACACAAAAGCCACCAAGTTAAAGCAGAAGCAATATCTGCAATCAGCTGTTCTGGAAACACTTCAACATTGAGTAAGCAGGTGTTTTACTATAAAAAAACACCTTCCTCTAATTTCAAATTCATGTCTTATAGTAACTTGCCCAAATGTAATTTCAAACCTCTAAGAAAGTTACAGAGTTAGTACTGCAGCTCTATAAACCTTGTCTCATTGAATGAAGCCTCTCAGCTGTATGCTTTCAAGGGTTTTAATTTTCTGCAGCCATTTCTACACACTAAGGAGTAACCAGTTTAAAAAGCTGGAAACCATCATTCCTATTTTAAAAACTGCAGACTTCCCACGCTGTCCTGCCTAAATGAGGTTTCTTTCTTCTTGTGAGACCCTTGCTTGTACACAAAGAGACCTGAAACAGCCCATTTAATACCAATGCTCATGCATTTATGGATTAAAGTCTTAATAAACTGTTTGAGTAGTCTAACCTACTAAAAGCACAAGCTACAGTATCTCACCTGGTAATTTCTGCAATGTTCTGCTACCTTTTGGGATTTAAACACGGTCTCCAGCTAATCAAAAAACTACACTATCACTGCATTACCTCATCAGTGAAATGAATTTACAGCTAAAAACATGTTCCTTCTCAGCAAGTTCCACCTCAGCCCCTGGGTCTTCTTATACTATCGTTCATCTAAAGTCTAATACCCTCAGAATTCCACTTCTGCCTAAGGACCTGCAGAACATGACCCAGCTATGAACTTTGCCTTGGTTAAATTACACTGTTCTCACTTCTCAAAAACCAAATTAATTCCTTTATTACCCCTCCTTTAATCCTTTCCAACCATTTCCCAGCTATGATGGTGGTGTAAGTGGGGCCAACACATTTCATTAAGCTCTGAATTGTGATCTGTATCTTATCTGTCCTTCAATGACCAGAGGCAGATAGCAACACTTAGTTGCCAATAACCTAACAACTTTTCCATGACCCATTACCCTCTATTTCCTAAGGCCATGAAATAAAAAGGTTTGCACATATCCAAAACCTGATGCTGTAGGCAGGTCAAACTCATTTGAAGTACATACACTGGTATTTCTTATTAAACCCACACCTCGGCAACAGTAAGAAACTCAAATAGTTTCTTTCAGTTAAAAATAATTATAACAGATAAAGCAAAATTTCTCTGTAACATAATTAGTAATTTTTAACACTCGTTATTAGTTCAGCAAGAGGAAAAATCTCAGGCCTTTGGTGAAGGAATGAAAGGGGTGATCCCAAAGCAATATTGATGGGGGCATTATTTGTACCATAAACTATGAAGATATTTTAGAAGGGTTGTAAAGCTGAGCTATAGCAACTGACAGAAGATGTAATTATACAAGCAGCTGCATCCCAAATTTTGCCGGGATCTGCAATTTCCTGCAATTAGAAAGGAATGTATGCATCTCCAATCTTGTGCATTTTAAAGCAAGAAATACACTATTCAAATGTTACCTCTCAAGCACACCTATTGTCACTTCAAAACAAACTGGCAGGGAAGCCAGGGAAAGGCAAGGTACCTATGTTATCTAGGAATAGATCTTTTAAATGGGGGAGGAGTCCTCTGAGAAGAAGCTAAAAATACGGTTTTAATACCCAGAACACACATAGCTGCATCTGACAAGAGCTGCCACAGTCTGGCAGGGCACTGCTGCTCTGTGCTTCAATTATACATTGAATACTGCAAAGCACTTCCTAAGCCTTCAGATGATCCACACTGTTCTCCAATGGGAAGCTTTTAGATAGGGAGCAAGCACAGTAACGCAAAGTTAGATGTTAATTAAAGCATCTAATTGACATAATTTCATAAAGAGGAGTGACCTGATCTTGTCTACATGGTTAACATATTTTTGTTGGTTTTGTTTGAGGACTTTTTGCTTTGTTGTTTGGTTTTTAAGATAATCCAATGGGTCTGTATTTAAGACTCATACGTCTGAACACACCGATGGGAGTCAGAAATGAGAATTTAGTTTAATATAAAGGAAAAGGATACAGGATTAAGAAAACAGGAAATAACAACATTAAGATTTTTCAGGGTCTTTACAAGAAAAATACAAATGTACCTCCAAATATCAATAAAAAAGCATACGACTGATAAAAGCATTGCCTGTGTGCTGAGCTTACAAATAGCTATGACACAGGCAAAGCCAAAGGGAAATTAATCCTCTTAGGCCTGAGAGCAACTGAACTCTGTGACAGCTGCACAGTGAGCCATCTGAGCAGACTTGCTTACAGTAAGGGCTTCACCCAGCTCTCCTCCCGCCATGGAGCTGCACTGGATCCTACCCTTGAAAAGATGCACAGAGGCAGCTCCTTCCAGGAAAGCCTTCGGGTTGGATTCCTGGCATACCTGAGGCAAAGAGCCCAGCACTCAGGCAGCTATGCTGAAAGCCTCATGAGATACATCCCTCTTCCACAAAGCTCTCAGAATGTATTCTGGCTCAGGGGAGACCTTATCACTCTCTACAACTCCCCGAAAGGAGGGTGTGGCCAGGTAGGGTTGGTCTCTTGTCCCAGGCAACAAGCTACAGGACAAGAGGAAACAGCCTCAAGCCAGGGGAGGTTTAGGTTGGATATTAGGAAAAATCTCTTCATGGAAAGGGTTGTCAAACACTGGAACAGGCTGGCCAGGGAAGTGGTTGAGTCACCTTCCCTGGAGGGATTTAAAAGACGTGTAGGTGTGGCACTAAGGGACAGAGTTCAGTGGTGGGCTTGACAGCACTGGATCGGACTCAATGATCTTAACGGGGTTTTTCCCAATCTAAACAATTCCATGAGTCTATTCTGTGATATTTTCTGTACTCTCTGTTCCTGAGGTTTTGGTGCAGGATTTGCGTTTCCAGTGGTTAACTTTTGTGGAGAACAACTGAAGTCAAATTAAAAAAAATAGATGGGAGTCAAAAATGTAGTATTATTATGCTATTGCAGCAACCCTGTAGAACCAGACAGGGACAAATCTTAAAATAACAAATGGTCTTCAAAGAAATTTGTGTATCACCTCTGTTCACCTGAAGAGGATGCCAGCACTAACAGAGCAGACATGAAGCTTCAGCAAGAGCATACAATAAGACGGCCAGAATAACTGCACTCTGGAGCCAGGAGCTCATCTAACTAAACCTCTTCAGCTCCTTCCCAAAAAGGCTGCCACTCTGTACAGTCTCTGTTCTCACTGCTCTGAGAAAGTGGGACAGCTCCAAGCAGGAATATCAAACCTGCAGATTCTACACCATCAACTACACGGAGACACAATTCAGATTTCTGAAAGTCCCATATGACACACAATTCTGAATGGAGACCACAGGGAATAAGAGAAAACACCTATTCCCTTCTCCAAATGAGAAATCTTCAGCGTTTTATAGTAATTTAAAAAGTTACAATTTAACATTCCAGCCTTTTAGAATGCATTTCTTTTTAACCATAGTTTTATATCGAGACTTTTCCAAATCCTTGAATTCAATTAGAAGACCACACAAATTAAAGTAGTAGTAAGCACACACTGGAAATATATGATATGAAAACCAGAGTATGTCAGTGTAAGTAATTTAGACACTTGCAAAAAGCTGCAGTGCTACTTTGAAAAAGACCCTGACAACTACAAATTACAAAGGAAGGCAACAGACAAGTATTGCTTCGTATAATAAATTGCTCACTTACTTTTCAATTTGTTCTACCAAACTTTTATCTTGGGCAGCAGAGACAAACACTGATGATAGATCATCTCAGATCTAAGTGGCTTGCAGAGGCTTGGAGGGTCCCACTTTGTTTTAAGAAGACCTTTGTCACTGTGCAACATGAAAGTAGCCACTTCAGAAAGAGTGCTGCTTGTGTCTTGCACTTCTCTATACCACCCTGCTTTGGGAGAACAGGATGTGAAACAAATTGAAGCAATGTAGTCCTTGTATAGGCAGCCAAAAAAAGGAATATTGATGCAAACCACTTAAGAGATGAAAGGAAGGTATTACTACCTAGTCATACAAGTTTTCAAAAAGAGTTTTCCTTACACAGAAATTACCTAAAAGAAACAAACATAAAAACAAAAAACCCAAACAAAACAGCCAAATAAAAAAAAAAAGAAGAAAAACACAAAAAAACCCCCCACAAACACAAAAAAAAAACATACACCGCACAAAACAAGAACCCACTCCCACNAAATAAAAAAAAAAAGAAGAAAAACACAAAAACCCCCCCACAAACACAAAAAAAAACAAAAAAAAACATACACCACACAAAACAAGAACCCACTCCCACACTCCCCCACACCTCCCACCTTTTAGGCAATTTTTTCACTCCCAAAACATTTCGGTTTTCAGTTAGAAAACACTCCTCTGTCTCCTCCAGGGGCTTTGCATGACCACTGCAGAACCTCCACCAGAACCCAGCCCTGCAGCTCGTCTCCCTGCTTTTGGGGGAGGCAGGAACAGCAAAGATCACTCCAGCAGCCCTGCCTACCTACAACTATGGCACAAGAAAAATGAACTTTAACTCCCAAGTGGAGATTTGTCTATAGAAAACATTTTTGGAGTTTCATTTAAAAAACCGACATTTTCTATAGCTACTACTCTGAAAATGCATTCGGCAGTTTGTCTTATTATCTCCCAATGTGATGGTGAGTAACAGCTGTAGGTGGAGGTGAAGCTTCTTGAAGGCCACTGTGACTCTTGAAGTAGTCAAAGGCCAGGCCTTAAAAGCCACCCTGCAAAGGCAGAAAATCAAACAGCTCTCAGGGTTTTGAGAGAGCCAGTAAGAGGATGAGCTAAAAGTGGTGAGTCCTGAGATCAGAAGTGTACTAAGGCTTTATTTAGATGCATTGCTGGCTGGAAAGATGATATGTGAAAACACCAAATTACTAACTTACTTTTATGTCAGGTCTTCTAAAAGCACAGGGACAAAGACACAGAAACCAGCTGGATACTTTTTTCTCTTATGATCAGGCAGAAGACTGAGAGAACAAGGCCAAGGTTTTAAGAAAAAAGGAAACAAAGTTAAGCTTTGAATGCATGAATGCAAACATTCCTTCTAAAAGCACCTCTGTCAATTCCCCAAAAAACAAGCAGTACTGCAAAGTATGCAGTGACTAACTCCTGCTGGCAGAGAGGGAACACATCCTGACAGTCTCCCCAGAGCTGCAAGGCAAGCCAGGTACCTCCAGGAAGTTACTGTCCCCAAAACCCACCCTGAAAGGTTCAGTAAAACACACTGATAGTGTTTTAGGTAGAGCTATCTAAAACACAGCCTGTGGCTGTGGTGTTTAACACAGCCTCTGTCAGCCAGAATTAGCTGTATCCCCAAGGTACTGCTCTGTGAAGGACAATGTTTGTTGTAGTGCCTCACCACCTGCAAGACCATCTCCAAATCCATCAACCTTGTGGATGCTGGTAGCTCAAAGGCCACCCGCCAGCCTCCAAACTTTTCACATTCAAAAGATAAAGGCAGTGCTGGGACCTTGCAGACCTTGTGCATCTGAGCCCTACAGGCACTTCTGGTCTTCATCCTTGTTTTATTGTGTGCTTTAACTGTGAGAAACCTAAGTGCTACACTTATTTCTTAAAAATGCACTAAAACATTTACAGTGGCTACAAAACACATTCTCTCATTGCAATGGGGTTTTTTTACAGTTTATCGTTAAATAAAGCTCATCTAAAATTTATTGGAATGTAATTCTCCAGCTGCATTTACCACATGTTTCATTGCCTTGGTCAGTATCCAACATCTTCGTAAATAATGCGAGTAAAATCCTAACACTGGTTATTTATCACACTTTAACTGATCCTGTCACCTGAGCAAACATTCTGCATTTCAGCAAAGGAAGGAAAAACAGCATCTTCTGGGAGCTGAGAAAAACTTTCACCCATACCTACTTCAGACCCCAGAGTTCTGCACACAAAACAGGAGACAGCACTCATGTTTTTAGTGTTTCTCTCCTCCCTAAGGAGCTGGAGTCTTTCAGAATATATAAGCCCCATGAAAAATGTCAGGCTAGAGAATTTATTTTCAGTTACAGTTTTTGTGTGTGTTTGAAATCAGCTTGCTGATTTAGCCACTGGTACACAGAGTGTCTCTGTGTCTCACACAGTTTGGCACTTACTCAGCAATCTGCACAGCAAGTTGCATCTGCAAACCAAGAATAAATACTCATCTTTTTCAACTCTTTGTATACTGCAAGCTTAACATCGTCTATTCAAGTCTGGCCAACCTACACAGAGTTCTCAGAAATGAGCAAGAGTGTTTCAAAAAATCTCCCAGCTCTGCTTATCTGCAGTAACTTTCCACATACACTCCAGCCTTAAACCAGGATAACTAGGGGCTTCAGGGCTAAAGCAGATGTTAGATCCTGCTGTAAAGAGGAGAACCAGTGCACTGAGATGACTCCTTTTCTCCTTCCATCACAAGAGAGCACACTGCCCTTCATGTACAATCACTTGGATCTCCACAGGCATTTACCAGAAGCAAGCAGCCTCAGATCTCCTGCTAGGAATATTGATGAGTGACAAACAAAATACATGCAAGAAAATACATGAGCAAAGAGCAAATATAAAGATCAGGATTCACTTCCTACTGTTTACAGCAGATTCATGATTTCTAATAACCTAAATCTGCTAACACTATGGCAATTCCATCAGCAGCAAATTTAATCCTGCATTTAACTAAATAAGAACTACAAATAAGAGCCATTAGCCTTGTCTCTTCTTGCCATCCTCCTGTCCATGTCCTCCACTGCTCCCTTTGATGGATGTTTTGGATGATCTCTGTGGGTTTCCTCTCCCTATCCAGGCATCTGGGCCCAGCCAACCATGCACTTCCAAAAGCTGCTCTTGTGGTCTTGCTAGTTCTTCAATTTCTTTTCGCATGAGAAGCTCCAATGACAGCTGCTCTGTGCTCCAGATGGAGGTTTGCAAATACAAAGTGGAACACAGAAATGCTCTGGGACCGGGGAAGGGAATATGCTGACTGAGGAAATACACCAGCACTGAACCATTCCCTACCACTCCTCCACTTCCTCCACCCCAGACAGCCTGGATAATTAACTACTACACTAACATCTTCATATTAGCAAAAAGCCCAGAGAACTAGAATAAACAGCAGCAGTAGCAAAGATGAAATGGGAACGGTTTGCTTAGAGAAAAAAAAAGTTTTTGACAAGCCTTAGAGAGTTCTTCAGTGAGAGCTCAGCTGTCTCTTTGCCATAAGTCCTTGGTTTAAGGCAGCAGAAAGAATCCAGTCCCACATCAGTGCAGGAGAGAAGGTAACACATCAGGAGCCAGTCCAACCCCATCAGTGCTCCTCAACATCCACACAGTGGAGAAAATAAGGAGACTTTGTATTTCCCTCACCCACACACATACTGCACATGCCTTTATTCTCATGCAAATTATCCACAGCACAGCCACCAAACACTATCAGTGGCTACTAGGGACCCACAGCTCCTCACCCCCCTCTCTGACTCATTATGAGGCATACACAAAAACTTTGGAAGTGCACTTGTCTGAGTAGGTAAAATTCAACTCAATTTTGGTAAGAAAAACAAAAAAAAAACCCCAATCAAGATGATGTAGAACTATGTTTTAGCATCAGCCTCTGAAGCTGCTTCCCTACTTCAAATATTGAAGCCTTAAAACAAAATGCATCAAGAAACATTTAGTCTTTTATAAATGTAAGATCCTTAGAAAAAAGATTTCTTTTTGTTACACTCTACAAGGTCTCCAGCAGTGTGCTGTGATGAGCTGGCAGTGGCAAGAAGTTTGAGTGAATCACAGAATTCCTGGGATGGAGTGAAAATGCCTCCGCATTTCAGTCCCCACCACCTCCACTTGATGGGGTGTCCCAGGCCATTCCTGCCACCCCTCCACCCTGCCCGTCTCCCCAGAAAGAGAAAACAAAACATCCCTGTTCCACACAGCTCCTCCCCAACACACCATTAATTCAAAGGGCAACTCTTCTGAAATGAGGCAGCCTGCATCCTTCTACCCCTGTCAGGGCAGTGGGTGCGACAGATTGGGAAGTTTAGGGGTTACTGAATGGAAAGAGAGGCAATCCAACAGGAGAAAGACACAGCAACAAAGACATATTGTAGGTTCCAGTGCTCTTCCACTGTCATTAAGGAGGCCTGGTATGGGCCAGGGGCTACAGTCTCAACTGGGTACTGAGACACACCATCAGCCAAGCACTCAAGCACAGCCACCAGTACTTCTGGAGAGAATTCCAGTGTGCAAAGAGCACGTTCAAGCTCAGATTAAAGGCTCTAAGCCTTTCTGGTATGTGTTTCAGAGGTGTATGCATGAGCAAGCTCCATGCCATCCTATTGCCATCTCAGAGGAGTCTGGCTTGCTCTTAAATGCTACTGAACAAAGAGGATCCCAGGATACAATATCCCAAGTTTCAACAAAAGCTCAGAATGGAATAAGCATTTATGTGATGAAAACTTAAACGATTACCATTTGGACTCCAATACTCTGCATTCCATCTTGTGGATGCCAAATGTTTAACACAGACTGAAATAAAATCCTACCCTCTAATAGAGGAGCAGATAACATTAAATATTCAGAAAGGAAAAAGCAAACAAACAAGTTCTCTTTAGAAATAGGAGATTTCATATTTTACAGCTAAGTTTGTTTCTGAGAGGAGAAACATTCCCAATGCTTAGCCATTTTCCTCCACTTTTTGATCATTTACAGATCCTCAAAATGTCACCAAAGAAATTATGATTATTTGCCCAGTATTGCACAGAAAAGAACAAAGCTAACAGTAAGAAAGCCCCATATTCAGATCACACCTCTGTCATATGCCTTTTCTTCTCCTTCAAGATACTGAACACATCGCTGCCTAGAGATGGATATCAGTTAAAATGTCGTATTAATCAGGGTTTCACAAATCACCCAAATCCCATGGCAACATTCAAATGCCTTCTACTGAATGTCCCTGAAAGGGGAAATGGTTTCAGAGTCATTCCAAGCACATAACCAAAGAAACACCTGGGGGCAGGCAGAAACAAACAAAAGAAAATAAGGAAATGAGCAAAGAAAAAAAACAAAATACCCAAAAAGTTCCTTAATTTTAAGAGATTTAAGATTGATAGTTTTAACTACCGGAATCACAGTGTACAAATGATCAAACTTGGAACAAGTAGACACATTGCCCCTGAAACCACATCTTGAATCACAAGCAGTTGTTCAGTGGTGCAAACCAGGCACTACTGTGGCATAGTAATGACTTTAACACATCTGAAATACCACTAAACAGTCCCAAATAAATGAATCAATCAATTGCAGGCTTTCATAAATGAAAGACACTTCAACAGATTTACAAGTCCAATCTACAATCTTAGCACAGGTCCAACTCTTCTTCAACCATCCCCAACGGGTATTTGATACCCTGGTTTGTGCAGGGTTCAAGAATGGAAACTTCAGAGCTCACCAGACAACCTACTCCCAATGTTTCTCTGCCCTGGACATTACGAATTTTTTTACTTAGTATCTAATTAGAATCTCTGTGTTGTGTTTATACACATTCTTCTCCCACTCACTAAGGACATGGGGGCGGAAAAAAAGGAAACTTCTTCATGTTCAAAGAATCATATATAAATCACCTTAGTTATTCCATTTTTAACATAAAGACCTTCAAAGACCTTACATTTCAGACTTGTTCTCATTTTTCTCTTCTGGACTCTCTCTAATTTCTCTCCTGAATGGTGATGCTCAAAACTGGATGTAAGGAAACAGGAGCCATACCTTGTTAGATCAAAGCTCCATCTAAGCCAGCACTGTCTCCAGTAGTCTTCAATAGCAAATAGCTAGGGAACACATTTAAGACTAGACAAATAAGTAACAATACCTCACTGAAAGATACAACTTCCTAAGCTCCAGTAGTTTATGGATGAAGGATTTTCCTGAACAGAGAATGCATTTCATATTTCTAACAATTACTTTTTTTTTCCCTCCACTCAATTTTATCTGATGTTTTATCACTTCACTACTCAAGGACTCCCAATAACCCTTTGCTGTTGTCCTTCACATGCTCTCAGGGATTCATTCTCCCCTCTCCACCTGGGCACCTCACTATGCAGCCCCTTTGCCAGTGCAGGGGCACTGGCCTGTGAGGCTCCACCAGTGACCACCTCCACAAACCCATCCCAGCCACTTTCTCCCTGCTTACAGCTCTGCTGTTTGCTCAAGGGGAAGAGGAAAGACAGTCAATGCAGTTTATTTTTGCTGAGAATCTTTTCAAGGACTTCATCAAATACCATTTGTAAATGCAATTAAACAACATCAGTCCAGCTGCCCCTACCCACATGCTCACTGGTTCCTTCAGAGAGCTCCAACAGATTTGAGAGTCATGATTCCTCTCTGCAAAAACTGTGCTATCTCTCCCCCAGTATATCACATTGAATCTTGTGCCCTCGATTCTGTTGTTCAGAACAGTTTCTACCCAGTTGCCTGGCACAGACATCAGGCCCACTGGTAACAACAGACAAATACTCTGCAGATTATCATGTTCTTTGTGAAGAACAAGGTAGTGGACACAAGAGCTGTAATAAACTGCACTGTTCCTCAGCTGGGCATGCCTGTAGGAGCCAAGATAATTTCCAGATGTCTCAGTATTGCAAGATACAAAGTTAGCGATAATGACTTTAGCTACTGCTGTATCTTCTCTTTGTTTGATTAAAAAAATAATATAGAAGGAAAGATTTGATAAGCTTATTTCCCCAGGGAAAAGACTGAAGGGGTCAGAAACATCCAATTGATAGAGGAGCTGCATTCAGCAAGCATCCTGGCTTCAAGGAAAAAAGACAGACCACAGGCAGAAAGCATCACATAAGCAGCAACACTATGCAAAGGAAGGCTTGATGTAAAGAGGATTGATGGAGAGTCATCTGACCCCCAGCATTCCAAAAAATGCTGTCATGTAGCATTACAAAACAATTCTGTTTCAGGGCATGTAGAAGAGAAGGCATTTGTGATAAAACATCCTTTTAACAACACGCTGAAGGTGCACGCCATTTATTACCCAGTCACAAACTCATGATATCCACAGCACCTCAGAAACACTGGAACATGACCAACCATTATTCAAATCCAATCAGTGCATCTATTTCAAAGAAGAAATCATCAGTTAAATCTTTTCAGACTTCATCTCCACATTTAAGTACACAGAAATTTCGGTGTGATATTATACAATATCTAACATCATATTTAACAGCATATATAATGTTATATGTAAGAGAAGTCAGAGCATGTCTTGCTTTAGAAATCACACACTGGAAACTTTATTTTTAGAATTCTGGGTCTGAGTTGTTCCGCAACAGTCATGTCCATTTTGCCAGAGGAGCAACCAAATCTGATGATGCTTGAGATCTGCCTAGTCCAGTACCCCATCACTGACAATGATGTGCCTAGAGAAGACTACAACACAAAGGCAAATACATGGAAATACTTTCTCAGAATATTCTCCCAGCCTGCTATGACTTGTTCTCCTGCCAACTCATAAGGTTGTAATTTATATCTGCATATTTTATGGTCTTTGATGGATTTCATCTTCCAAGAATGTGTACAACAGATTTCGAATCCATGTACACAGCTTATATCCACAGTGCCCTGTGGGAAGAGGTTTTTGTACTCTGTGTGAACCAGCAGCTCCTGCCTGTCCCTATCCAACCGATCCTAATTAGTTCCTTATCCTTACAGCAGAAGAGAGCAATTAACTCTACACACACTTTTTTCATGCCAGACCCCTTTTGCACTCTTCAGGAAATATTTCTTGATCTGACAATCTGGCATTTTCCATTTTGTCAGCTGGTCTACAATCCTGTCTTCAGTCTAAAACCACACACTCCCCCCCCTTCCAAAAATAAAAAAATTGAACACCCCAAGCAAAAAAATTCATCTCCTTAGTTAATAGACACAAAATAGTGATACAGCAATTTTATTACTGCTCTATGTGCCCAAACTGTTTCTTTCACTTTTTCTCCATCCACAGGTACCACACATCCTCTGGTATCCTTCTCTCTTCTTGATGCCTCAAAAGAATCACTAGTTTTTTATGCCTGCATCCACATTGTATCATCTCCTTGTACCAGCATGTTAATATTCAGAATCACCATCTACATTAACAGCTCCTTTACTTATGCCCCACCACCCGCTCCAGGTGCTTCCCAGTGTCTCCCCATCCTTATGGCAGCAAATACCATGGACACTTCCTTCATATCACCTGCTTTCCTCTACAGCCAGCCTCCCACAGCCAGGCTGTTCTTCCATCAAATCTTGTGCTTAGTCTCTTCTCTCACTTCACAGGTTTCAAATCCCTCTTATTCCTTCCCCAATCAGGCATTTCAAAGACTCCCAACTCAGTGAAAGATTACAAGCTCTGGCCTCTCCCACCCTTCTTTCCCTGTGAATCCCTTTCTTTATTTTCTCATTATAACCATTACTGCTTTCAGCCTGCTGCATCTATCCCCTCTGGGGGCTGCCATGATTTTCTCCTCGTCTCTTCTCTCCTCTGCAACCCCTATTCTTTGAAGCTTTTCCTTCCAAAAGAACACTTGCTTTGTTTCAGCATGCTGCCTCTCCGGGACAGATGCCTACTTTGTGTTTGAAAGAGAACTTGGCATGCTGTGGGCATAAACAGACACGTAACTGCAGATCTGACATCGCAACTGCAGCAAGGTTGACACAGAGCAGCAACAGGGAGGCTGCCCTAGGATGGGCCAAGGTGAGAGAGCTGAAAAATACAGGATCTTAAAAACACTAGTGATGACAAACACCACGCAAAGCCTTTTACCTTCTCACACCACGCAGCTCTTCGTTGAGTTACAAGCTTATGCAGTTGGTCTTGGAGAGTCATTAGATCTCTGGATAATCTGTCAATTTGCCCAGTCAGATTGTCAGCCCAGGGGCAGCAGGAGGTCAGCTTTGGCAGCCTTCTTTTCTCTACATGAGTATCCTGGGACTGTGACATATATCCCTCTTCAGCCATATTATCCAGCACAGTTTCCTAAAGGCAAAACGATAAAAGTCACTTTTCAGCAGGAGCTAAAATGGTTCCCCCCCAATCTTCCTGGTAATTCATAACTGCTGCCATCTCAATATACAGTTGCTCCACAATTTCAGAGTTATTTTAAGAGAGAACCCCCTCAGTTCACTGTAACATATTTCCAAGTTAACAGAAAACTTATGTTGCTAACATAGCTTATTTTAGAAAGCACTGCAGAGTCAGCTACTCTCCACTGCACTAAAGCATAAAGTAACACAGACAGAGGTGATCAGTACTGCAGCATCTCTAGATATGCCACTTCCCCTCAAACTCTGAGGTTGGATGCACTCCTATGGCTTTTTGTAACAGTGATGATTAGGAAGGAGGTACATGCTTACACTGTCCAAGAGAGCCCCACCTGCTACATGGCATAGCAAGCTGTAAAACCCATGGGATTACTTGTGCCCATGGAAAACTCCTCAAGCTGTGGAACCCCAAGAGATCCTGCTCCAGGCTGGTCAGGAGCTGCCAGCTCTGCTTGACCATATCCATCTAGATGGTTTGATAATTAATTCTGCAACTGCCTTCTGAGATAGCAACTGTTATTTCAAATACTCAGGAAAAAAAAACAAATAAACAAAAGCTTCGGAGTCCTTGAAATGTGTGTACCTATACACTCTGGTGCACAGACTGTGTAGAAACACAGAGTTTTCAAGCCAGGCCTCACACAGTATTAAATATTTATTTCCACACTGTTATCAAGGAGACATTAAACAGGAGAGGTCATAATCACTTTTAAGGACATAATTTGCATTCAAAATTATCGTTAGTAATTGAAGAAGTAATTTAAAAACACTGAGAGGAAATCCAGCAGCTGAGCAGCATGGTCTACACACAGGCAAGTGCATAATTACTGGCTCAGCAGCAACACTGCTGGATGAGACCAGAATGCCAGAAGTCACCAATATCACACTGTTTAAGTCAAGTACCATGTTAGCAAGTACAAACACAAGTCTCTGTGATAAAAGAGCACTGACTGTAACACTGGTATACAGGTTAGGCACCTGAAGTCAAACACAGACACAGGGGAGAGAAAGTCCCACATGAGAACAGCAACAACCACCACTAGTTTGAAAGAATGGCCTACAAGGATACATAAAGACATCAAAACTTTTGCTCAGCCTAGAAACAGGGACTGGGAAGGCAGTGACATGCTAACAGCCTTCACTTATATAAAAGATTGCTATAAAGAGGATGGGAATTTTTTTTTTTTTGCCTCTTTCTCTCTTTTCTCTGAAGGTAGGTTAAAAGCTCTGGTTTAATTCACAGCAAGAGATTTTTAGGCTCATACAACAAAAAACTTTGTAAGACAGCAAAGAATGACATAAGACACACTACAAAACCTCCTTTCTCAGCAAGCATTGCAGATTGGCACAAAGCATCACTGAGGCCAACAGCTCATGCTGATCAAGGCCCAGCTCATGAGAATGCAAGTACTGGGGGGGGAGCACTGACAGGATAACAAATTGCTTAGGAGTAAAACAAACGTTTTTGCTTTTGTTTGGCTTATGAGGGGTTTTTTGCTTGTATTTTAACTTGAAATTCATTAAATGACAAGATCTTAAAGTAGCATTAACATGTGGACAATGCTCTGTTGCACACAGTGTGATTTTTGGGGATGTCCTATGCCGGGCCAGGAGCTGGACTCGATGATCCTTGTGGGTCCCTTCCAGCTTGGGATATTCAATGATCACTGAAGTCATTCCACTTGTCATGCTCTGTCAATGCTCCTGCTCACAACCATCAGGAAGACCATCAGTAGCTATGCAAGAACCATCCCATCCATCAAATCAGCAATGCAAAACGTGGGTTAAGTGGAAAGTGAAATCTACTGTATTTTCAAAGCATATCTCATTCCCACGCATCCTACTGGATCTGGGAACAACCCCCAATATCAATGAAACAAAAGGAAAAGGGAAATTCACTATAGAGCATATTGAATAGTTTAAAAAGATGTGCAGGTCAGTTGGAGTTTTTTCAATCATTTATTTAGGACTGAACTCCAGGAAGCACCCTAACACTCACCACACTGTTCAATATGCCAAAGGCAAATGTTTTGGTAGATACACAGAAATGCCATAACTCTTGCCTATTGGGAGCCAGGCCTATGCTAGTGTTGATGCTTTCCAAAAAACTGGAAGATGGTAGACATGGAAAGCAAAAACCATTAAAGAACTAATGGCAATTGGAAGTACTCTTCAAGTGAGGTAATTTTACGCTACCCTGTGCCTTGATTTTAGTGTAGAAGAAGGCATATGGGCAATTAGCAGTCAGCTCACTGATTATCAAAATTCTGTAAACTCATACAGCTAATGGGGTGTTCTAAAAAAATTATTTCAGCAACAGTGAATGGGCAAAAGTCATAGAAACAAGTGAGATAGATGGCATCATTTGCACTCACTTGAGAAATCATAAGATGCACAGAGAAAGGCTTATTGATTTTCTTATGATCATTCAACACAGTTCAAGGGGAAATCAGCAATGTCAACACACTATTTGGCTGGGAAAAATGAAGTTGTTTTCAATATCTTGCTGCTTGCAAATTTAGTTGTTCTCAAGACTGCAATAAAGCTTAGAGGCCCTCTTCTGAAAAGCCATTTAATTTTAAGAAAATGTGTGATTGCTATGTTTAGAAACTATTAAAAAGATGAAGATCAGACCTTTTCATTTGTGTTAACCATATGAAATTCTGCCATTCTGCCCTGCAATTCCTCAACTTAGCTGGGTGAGTCCTACTGAAGGAAACAGGAATGAAAGAGAACTCAGAAAACATTTCTTACTTTACCAAACCTTTTACTCGAGTGCTTTTGTACAGTTGGTTTGTAACATTTATTTTGTGGAAAGGGGACTTTGGAATTAGATAGCTATGTTAGAGTTGAAAAAGTTGCATCCTTCAATATCAGTTTAATTCATTACCATCCACTGCCAATAAACTGGTTCCAGTTGCTTCCACTCCAAAAAGGCTTCTAGTTGCATGGTTTCAGACTCCAGCAGCTGTAATAGCTAGAGGAAAGGAGAGAAAGAAAGGAAATCAGGTAACATTGGTCACTCAGGAACTAAATGAAATGTGTGTTTGGTCTGAATTACAAAAAGAATGAGTGGTACATGGGACAACAATGGGTTACTTTACAAGGACTTTGTAAAACCAGCTGTGGAAACATGATATGAAACACTTTTCTCAGCATCACCGATTTATCCCTCACTCCAAATGTATGAACTTCATCAGCTTTTCTATGCATAAATGTGAGTTTCCATATTGTTTTGAGGGATGAAAGAGACATAACTCTGATATATAATTAGATGGATGACCATCTTCAAATCTTCTGTTTCTTGACTACCGAAATAAGCTATGTTTTTCCAAAAGTATTTTTCTTCATTCACTCCAAAATAGCATGGAAGAACTCACCCTAAAAATGTTATGTATTTTATAAACTGTCTGATCTGCTGCATGAGGAATCCCTCCCTTTACCTGAGAGCACTTGAAGAAGAGAGGTTACATTCTAGCTAGGCAAATTATATTTTTTTCACAAATATATCCATAACACACTTGTATGCACACATGTTTATATGGAAGAGACGTTCCAAGATTAAATATTTATATATCAACACCAATTTGACACCAAATTCAACTTCTTAAGATGACACACAAACAGTATAAGGCGTCAAAGTGAATAATAAGGACCAGATCAGTACCAGTTAAACCCATCTGATACAGATAACTATCTTCTGCTAAGCTTTTTTAGTTTAGTTACTTAGTACATCAGTTAATTTAAGGAACTGTAAAGCATGAGTTGACTATGCAATTTTATTCCGCAGTTATAACTTGAAGATAAAGGAACCAAAGAAAGGAATGCACTTTGCAAGAGTAACTGCTGGAAATTACAAGCAGTTTGCTCTAAAACACTGTTGCATCCAAAACACGTTTATTACACATTTGTTTGCACAACTGACAGTTGGCATTACGTTTAATGACTGCTAGTTTCAAGCTCGGCTGGGATATGAAAGGTGGAAGAATGGGTTTCTGCCTCCTTCTATCCTTTCTCCTTTTTTTTATCCATCAGTATATCTACAGCACAAATAGCTTGCATTATGGGATCCGATGCTGGCAATAAAACCCAGACAAAAAGTTGATTAAATATTCAGGCAACAGCTAAGTTACTTGATTTTAAAGTAGCTTTGTAATGTGGTCACGAGCTGCATGTGATTGCAGTATCAACATGTCTTGCTACAGCTAAAGAGGGCTGAAGGTTGGAATGGGGAGTCTTTCATTTTGAGCCTTCAAAAAAAATAATCTTAGTAAAAACACAGTCATCATCTTTAGTTCTCACTACAGGAGCTCCTGAATGTCAGAAGTGCCATATGCCACCTGCTTTCACACCACAACTGGAAGGATATGGTTCTGAAACGTCACCAAACCTGTAAATGATCTGTTGCAGTTAATGACCCTAACAATAATCAAAGCTTTCTGAGCAGTCTCCTCATCTGAAACCCTTCAAAATCTTTTGCATTTGGGGGTTTTTGTTGCCTTTTTTTTTTTTTTAATCATTAGTTACAAAAAGTTCAACAACTCATCTGAAGGCATTCATCTGACTCACCTAGTTACAGCATCCTCACCTTTCACTAAGATATTACCACCCTCAGAAATACCAGGGCAGCAACTGTGTCCTAGATTGTTCCAGACATAAATAAGTAATGGGATGACTACACTGCTCATCCTAGGAGGACTGTGTCCAAACTAACTGGAATACCTTGTGGCAGCCTTAGGCAAGCCTGCAATAGCCAACATATGAGTTTTCACCTTGAGGGACTTTAGGCACTGTTCCTGAATGCCAATATCCTCTGCCATCCTTTATATGGGCCTTGCAGGACTTTGGCGTTATTGCAATATGGAAAATAAAAGCATTTCTTGCTCAAACTAATGTACTATAAATGTCCTTGAGGTATCTTAGCAAAAAACATAAAAATAAACAAACATTTGAGGTTAGGAAGGGACAATGCACTGCATGTCTTGAATGTGGTCACAAGGACAGTCTCCACAGGACCATGGGGTGACAGACTAACTCAGACATATCTGCACTGAGGAATGAACATCTCTATCACGCAGCTTCTTTCCCCAGCCTCATCTTTTGCTCAAGCCTCTCACAAGCATTTCTTATTCTTTAATTAAACGATGCTTTTCATGACTTGAGGCCAATAGTGTACATTTTCTGAGGTCACTCACTGCAGTCACAGCAGAACCGGTATTTCAGCTGTATTTGCAACTGTGGAAATCAAAGCCCAAATTGTATCTCTGCCTTTTTCCCCCAAAAACAGTACCTTCTCTTGTTCATTTAGTACCAACAACAGTTCACACATATGCAGTGAGCAATTCCACTTCTGCTGCTACCTAATCCTCTCAAAATGTAATACAAATTCACAAGCTGTAACTAAAGTTGCCCGCTCATTTTTGGTGACCTCAAAACCCAGATGCTGTCATGTCTCCTAATGAAATTTAAAGACTGTAGAAGTTTAAGTCTGCAAAAGAGCATTATTTTGTCTCATGAACAAAGTGAGGCAACAACTCAAAAATATGCATCACATGGATATCCAAGTGATGCTTAAGGGTAACGCTTGAAAATTGTCTTTCCCTCTACACAAAATTAAGACAACAAAATCCATTTCCTTCATCCTTCTGGAGGAATTACTGCTCTAAAATATTTACACTGAGAGAAAAAGTAATGACAAATTCAAATTGCTAATCTCTGTGGAGAAGTAATTTCAAAATGAATGCTGAGAGCAAACACTTTGCAGTAACGACTTCTTTAAAGCATTGTAAAGAGACCATCTCTGGTGCAAGCAACAGCTTTGCTATAGAGGGTAAACTGTGCTTAACTGAGCTGCTTCAGAGCAGGCTGCCAGGAAACCTCAGAGTGATGCAGAAGAATGCCAGCTTTGGAAAGAACGTGCCTGCTTCCTCTGGAACATGGCTGTGGTCTCCAAAGCCAAACATCCAGCATCCAATGCAGATCACAGACCTCAGGAAGCTTTGGAACTTCAGCTGCCAAAGTCCGAGGTGACAAGATCTTCTAGGGAGTTTTGGATACTTCCCCGGAAATAATCAAAAGCCATCTGGACACAACCCTGAATAACAGGCTCCAGGGGACCCTCCTTGAGCAGGAGGTGGGGCTGGATGGCCTCCAGTGGTCCTATCCAACCCTACCCATTCTGTGATAACAAGAGGCCAAAGTGGAATCTTGTAAGGTATCCACAAATCTAACTCGTGTGCCATTTGAACATATTTGTAATTACTTTTTCTGTTGAGATATTAATCTCTTTCATGTTATTTACTAGCATATTACAAAATTCATTGATGCCTGTAGACTGTTACAGAAATCAATATTTAATAATTTGCAGCATAATGCACCCTTCTCACAGGCTCAGCTCCAGAGAACTCTCTGCAACAAGTATTTAATCTCCGACGCCCACAGATCATAATTCAACTACCATATCAATGGCAAAAGTATTTTTAATCCAAAATTACTCTGCCTAAATGTTCAGAAAATCATTTTATTGTTAGACAGACAAAAAATGGTCTTTCAGCAATAAATTATGTTTCTTGGTTCAGAGACAAAATACTGCTGATTCATCACCTATTCACATATTCCTGTAGACAGAAAACTTGCATTGGACTCCTGAGCACTGCAAACCTCACTCCAAATGCCAACATCTCGGGATTATTAATCAAGGCTTGAGACAGCGATGGCTTAGTATGAAAGCTTCTATGGGGAAACCATCAAGACTATTTAATAACTTCATTTAAAAGGAAATGGCCTTATTCAATGTGAATTTTGGTAATCGGATTTCCAGTTCTGAATATCTAACGCCACGGGAGAGAAGATAAGTTGAGAAGTTCATTCCAAAAATGCAAAGAAAGGGGTCAATATTCATGATTCACAGTTTTCATTACCAGATGTAAACCATAAGTGGGATCAAGGCTTTAGAGACCTAACCAAGCACCAGATGAAAGAAACAAATTCAACACAGCTTCACCTCTACCAGTACAAAACTCCTTTACCAAAGAAACACACAAACCTTGGCAAATGAGAGCTTCTCAGCAAGCAGGCTGTTAGGTGGGCGACACTTGGTTTAAAATGACACATACTGCCCAAATTGCACTTTAGCAGGGCTAAATTTTGAGGCCCCCTTCACCAAAAACCAGAGAAAGTCTCAGTATCAGAAACATCTCAGGCTGGGGCAAAAAAACAAACACTGTAGGTGGACACACTCAGCACTCCAAGATTCAGCTCCACATTTCATTTTTCCAGAAGCAAAGCTGGTTTAAGACATTGCCATATATCCTTGAAAGCTAAAGCAAAAATAAATAGGCCTGAAAACTAGGAAGTCACACTGGAGTAGTGTGAAATACAAGCAGCTGAAGAGCAAAAACCAACAGAACAATAAGCAACCTCTAGCCATGAGGCAAATAAAGATCTACTCAAGTCATTTCTCTGCCTGTGAAATATCACTAAGGGCCGAGGAAGAGTAGGAGAAACATTGCAGCCCATCATGAGGCAGGAGGATCTGAAAGGCTCCCAGAGGACAGAAGTGGATGAGAACTTCTCCCAGCATCAGCTAAGGATCCCTTAGGGACCTTGACTGACACCCTAGCAGGGAGTGGGAAAAGCCCTCCGTGGCTCCAGACACATTTCTGTGTCTGCTGAGCATCACCTCTTTTGTAACTGCAAACCTTTTTTTTTTTTCTGTGGTGCAGACTGTAAAGGCAAGCAGGACTTTGATTTCTTGCAGAAGACACAATACATAAAATAGAAAACACAGCAGCTTTAGGTGAGGAGTGTAATTCCAGATGCTTGGATATGTGCAAAATCTCCAACATCTAAAGCAAAATATGTGACGTTTCCACTCGCCAACACCAGTTTTATACTGCTGCAGCTCAAACTTCAATTGAGCCATCTCAGTTTCATATTGCTGAGAGCAGGAAATCAAACCACTAGTTAAAAACTTAAGTGACAAAGATCATCATTATAAAACATAATTACTATTTGTGGAGGGATTCAGAAAACAGCTGTTTAAATTGCAACTGAAAGAAAAAGGAATTTAAAACAAACAAAATGAGGCATTTGGCAGATAAAAGTTGTACTACAGATTTCACATTGATAGGCAATGAACTGGGATGTACTAATGACATTCACTGACAAAGGAACAGGTCAATGAATGGACCACTTAGCATTTTCCCTATGGAAATGGAAAATATTAAAATAGGAAAAAAAGGACCAGGAAAAAGAAGACTAAAGTGCAAGTTTTATACTTCAACAGCCAAGATCAAGATATAGGAGAAAGAAAAAAGCACATATTTTCTCCCTTCAAGGTACCACTGATTTTGGGTGCCTAACCTGAAATTCCTGAAGAGCCAAATTTTCAGGCAGCACGAAGTACCCTTAGCTCATTTAAAGCACATGCAGTAGATACCAAAAATCATAATTTACTTTAGAGAAATCTCAGCCAGAGGACTTCAAAGAAAAGCATGAAATTGTATCACAGTACTGCCTGACAGCTGTTATTATTGTACTGCCAACCAGAACCCCTATGTAGCTGATGTCAGAAAAAGACCATTATTCTTCTGCTTTTATTCAGACTGTTTCTGTACACAGAACAAAGCATTATTCATACTCATTTTTCCCCTCCATATACTTGCCCATTTCCCTATATTTTTAACAGACCACAGAAACACACATAGAAATCAGCAAGAACAAGCAATTTCTAATTTGTTTCTTAAACTATTCTGAATTCATAATTGATGCTACACTCCCAAACAGTTCCAAAATCCTGGATTCTGTGTGTTTCCACATGTGATGTTACTATACCAAGAAGTGTTAGTTACAGGAGAAGCATTTCTTGCTCCTTGTTTTCCGTGCACGTGTTCATGATGTGCCCTGACACAAAGTACCTGAAATTTAGAAATTACCTAGAAATTTAGCTCTCAAAGACAGAAAAAGAAACAATGAAAAACGGCTTCTGCTATGGGAGATCCAACAGCACACAGAATTATCAGAGATGTTCATGTTAAACAATTAATTAAAAAATTTATTCGATATGTGGATTAGTCTAAACTTGCCAACTTGATATGAATATAGTGTCTCCCAGCCCAGCCCTTTTACAAGCCATCTAGGCTGTCATGCATGCAGGTATTTTCCACACATTTTCCACACGTGCTTTATTGACTAGAGAAACTACTAATTTAAAATCTGCTACAGTATCTCATATCAATTCATTTCTCTTGCTAATCTCTTTCACAGTCCTTTAAATTAAGCAACAAACATTTAAAATGAACCACAAATCCAAAACCTCTTGCAAAGCGTGAGTAACAGCTGATAACTATTTCCTTGGCTACTTAAAAACCCCAAAATACCCTGCCAGTAGAGCCGAGTTAACATTATGGGCCAATTGCACACAAAGTTTTATTTTACAAGGCTATAAAAGCAGCTCTACCACTCTCCTCCCAATATGAGCTGCATTCTTGCCTCCAGAAAAAGAGTTTAGTTCAGCTTTCCAGCAACAGTTCAGCTGTGGCCAAAGCCACTGCAATATATAAATTTGACTGCAGTCTCCTTCTTTAACTAGCATGAGGCTGGAGAATGCAGTGGTCTTGTCTTGCTTGACTTCCTGGATAAGTATCTTTGTAATGCAGTCACAGGTGGATGCAGGACAAGTGAGGTCCCAGTGAGGGATCACAAGATCACAGCCCTCAGACACTTCAGGATCAACCTTCACCAATAGCTGTATTTTGACACAAGAAAAGAGTGACAAGCCTCAGGTCCCTTTTCTGTTGGAAGGTGGTAACTTATTTCTCTTTGGGAGGAAAACAACAACAGTAAAGACTCCACAAGCAAAGATGCTCTGCACTCTCTAGTGGTTACTGTTAGATTCAAGGCACAATTCAAGAGATGAATTACGAATTCTAAAGCTCTTCACCTGAACATTTTTCCCCGATATTTAATTTGTTCCTTCAGGGTTCAATGCCCCAGTTAAAATCCACTTGGCTGGATCAGTGAGACCCTTCCAGACTCCATCACCAAGACAGCCACTCTCACTCTGAATTCTCCTACCATGGAAAGCTAAGAGGGGGCACGACCAGAGCATTTTGATATGGATAAAAGGCACACCTCTCACACCACACTAGCTTCAGATGATAAGTGGGAATTTCATCATTCAGTTTACAGACATCAGATATGATGCTGGTACAACCTTTTCTGTAGCACTGTATGAGACCACAAAGCCTGCCTGGCCTCCCTGTGCTGGCCCAAAGCATCACCTGAGCCAGGGCAGCTTGCTCCTACCACTGGGTTTGCTATCACTTCCACCAAAAAATAAAATATAATACCAACTGATGACAAAGCACCTCAGCCTTGTCTTTCCACCTTATTAATTCCAGCTGCATTGTCTCAGGTGGAATTATATTATAGTATGTCACTGTCATTGTCACTGTCACAGCATTCAAATTATGTTAAATACAGCATAAAACAAGCAAAAGCACAAAAGCAGCAGTGAAGCTCAGTATCATTCTATCAGTTCTGCCACTGGCAATCACAACCAAGTGCTCATATCAGTGCAGTATGTATCCACCATGTTTCAGAGATACCCTCCTTTTGTATGGTGTAGGAGACTAAGATATTGCTGTTACACAGTCCAAGAATTTATGGAGTCCGTGATAAACCACTGCATCATTTTTCAAGGTCCAAGAACTCTATAAGCTTGGTCAGTAAAATGTACTAAATAATAACTCATCTCCAAAAAACTGGTGACAGTAACTACAGAACTGCAGCTCTATTAACTCCTTTTTTTTTTTGTATGGATAAGTTTAGCTGAAAGCAATATTAGTGACAAATTGCAGCCTGGGGAAATTTTCAGATCAAGGTAATAATGCTATGAAGTAGAATGATTTGCTTTAGCATTGCTATATAATGCTGTCAGTTCTTCCAACTGGACATTAATTGCAGCCAGAGGCCACCTTGCTTAAAAAATATCTAAAGAAATATTTTAGCACTAAACCTGTCTGGAGTAATAAAAAAAATAGGGCATCCTTCCTTCAGAAGGGGCACTGGGAAAGTGAAATGGGGCAGCAAGTTCAACAACTAAATGATTCATGGCTGGTGACAAGCTGGTGTCTGTCAGTGAAGAAGTTAGTGTCATGCTCAGAGTCTCAGTGCCAGCTGCCCAAGCAGAACCACATAGGGTCTCCAGAGGTCCCTAATCCAGTCTCCAGCTGAAAGCAAGGGCTCTGCTCCCCAAGTCCTGAACATCAACAATGCAGATGGATCTGGTTCCAGAGTTTGATCATCTTTGTGGCAATTTCTTCCTGTTCTATCTGGCCAGAATTTCTGGTGTTCTAACTCGTTTCTGTTGCCTCTTCTCCTGTCCCAGTGCACCTTTGAGAAGAATTCAGTCCAGCTCCAGCTCCAGTGGCCTTAGTGGACATGCTCCTGTATGCCACTTTCCTGGTGCTGGGGACCCCAAACCAGACACCTAGCACTCAGTCTCATGAGCACTGGGAAGAGGGACAGGACAGGACTCCCTTTCCCCTGCATGGGGTGTTTTTCAAAGCTGCTTACAAGCAGACAGCTGCCAGCAAGAGGTTATTCCACTGCAGACAGAATAGTTGGTGCTTTTGCACAAGCCTTAGCTGAGCTTCCCGAGGCTCCTCTCACTCCAGTCCATCTCAGACCCCCGAGCAGCAGGGCCACTCTCCAGTGTAAGCACTGCTATGCCCCATTTGGTACTGCCCACACACTTGCTGGTGGTGTGCTCCATCCCATCATTCTCTCCACGAGTAAGGTGTTAAACAGTACTGGACCAAGAGCTGATGCCAGAGAGATGCCACTAACAAGTGAACACCAATTTGATCTCAGTGTCCCAAACAATTTTCCACTCCCACTACCGCTCACCAATCCAGCCCATCTCTAACCAACTTGGCCATGAGGACATAAGGATTTTCCTTTAGTGACACATAAACACGAGCACATTCTCTGTCCTTACCTGGCTTTCTCAAAGCTCTTCAATTACCTATCTCTGCCTCCTTCTGAGCTGGGATACTCCAAACTGCTTTAAAAGAGAAGCAGCAGCAGGATCCGAGGGGACTGTGGAGGTGGGAAGTGCCTGTCCCAGAGCAGGCAGAACAAAACCAGCTGGTAACAGCAGGCATCAGAGGTGCAGAAGCCATCTGATGCCACAGCCAGTTGCAGGGAAGGACAATTGTTTTGATCATATTCATCTTTTGAGATTTAAAGCAGTTTAGCTCCTGCAGAGGCTTCATTCTTTCTACAGCATGAGGAAGAGTCATGCCATACACTCCTGACCTCTTCAACTTCCCTTAAATTAGCTCTCCCACAGGTATCCTTTCTCCTGTCATCAAGCCCAAACTTCCACCCTGACCAGCATCTGTTTTTTAGCTCTGGATAGTGCTTGTCCATCTTTCAGACAGGATCTGGAAGTCAAGCCCCACTGCTTCTGGAGGGGTATTAAAACCTCGAGCACCAGCACAACAGGGATGACAAGGGAAGTTAGGAAAGGAATTCCCCACCTAAGACAACTGGTCCACTGCCTGCCCCAAAAGGAGATCACACAAGGCATTCAAAGGCAAGTCATTTATATTTTAACTTTTTTCCAAATTCTTCTTTTCTAAAATTGGCTGGAATCTGCCTTAGAAACTCCAATATATATTATTGTGAACAATTTCACTGTTCTACAATGCACAGCTGGCCAGAGCCTTTCACTTTCTTAAGAAGGATCAGGAACTCAGTTACAAGTAGAAACCGTTTAAAAGCAGCTTTGAAGCCATTTGACCTCTGTAATTCTTCCTGATTTTACACGGATGACAAGGGTTGAATCTGTTCTGCCTCATTTCTGCAAATGAGTACCTGGATCCACTGTTTCCAGCAAACATTTGCACTATAGCAAACCATGCTTTATGTGATAAATGTCAGCAAATGAACTGAAAACCAATTGCCTACAGTATTTCGGAAGGAAAATGACATGGCAGCCTACCCTCTCCTTCTGTAGAGTGAATCATTAAAAAAGGCAGGAATAACATTCTTTGTTCCTGCCACGCAGCACGAGGTGGGCAGCACATGCTGTCACTGACAGCTTCTTTGCTTTCTTAGCACTTATTCTTGCCTTGCAACAACATGTGGGAAAGAGAAATGGTATCTGAATTGCCCAGAGTTTTTTGATTTCCATTTTGAATTGTTTTCTCAGTAGCCACTCTCCTACCCTACAGGAAATTCACAACAACCACCAAATCACCCCATTTGTAAGACAGCATCCACTGTTGCTCCAGTAAATATAAGGACAGGTTCCCATGTACACAGCCAGAAGAAACAAAATACAACAGCTTTTCCCAGTTCCAATAACCTTCAATGTACCAAGCATCAATCCAATAAATCCTTCTCAAGAATAAATCTTTCAACCAACACAACCCATGGAGTTTTAAAGCCAGTTCTTGCTCCATCATTTAGATTACAGATACCAGGGCACCAAGAGGAAAGGAGTAGTCCAGGACAGAGCAGGAGACTCTGACACAGTCAGAAAGTCAGCTCAGACCAGCAAAGGATCACCAACACACTCCTGAACTTGCTCATCATACAGCAGCACAGAGGCTGTATCTCACTTTAGCCTGCAGGTGACCTTCATATTAAACCCATTCTTACAACCTCCACTCCTTACTGAACCACTACCATCGAAAATCAAATACTCTGGATCATTCAGCTCCCTCAAGCTTTCTTGTGTGAGCCTCCAGGCCTCCTGCATTTTGGTGCTGGAGCCCCATATATAATGTAGTATGTTATTAGATCTGCTCTCCCCTGCAATATTAATGTCAGCTCCCATGCTATTTCTCACCAACCTGACTACCATGCATGTAAAATGTCTAAAGTAACTGTGGCTGGAAGAACAACACAAAACATTAAGTCATTTAACAGGGGGGAAAATGCCTTTGAGTGGCAGTGTTGTTCAGAGCACATGGCAGAAAACATGTTTTACACCTCTAATGCACAACCCAGCAGGAAAAACGCTGAAGTTGGAAACTAAAGCACTCAAAAAGTGCCAGAATTCAAGCTGCCAAAACAACACTAATTTGACCATCCCATGTGAATAAGGTCTAGAATTACGCAACTGAAATATTTCCCTGCGTACGAGAGCACAGATTGGCTGATGCTCACCCCACATGGTATTCCTTTTCCTTTTAAATGGCATATTATTCTGGTTGTTCTTCAGAGGGAAGCCACAGAATTATTTGTCACACATCATTCAAATCCCATTCTGAACGCGGAATTTTTATCTTCCAGATAAACAAGTTATCCTTCCTAATGACCCATGTGAGATTAGATGATAACATTATTGTCATTTTCCAAATGAGAAGTGAAAACAAGGAGATAAAAGTAAAATGCTTCCATTCCTTTTGGATGGCTCAACTGGGACTTCCAAGACATGATTTTCAGGAAATTTAAAAATTACTATAAAACACTTCTACTCAGCACAACTCAACAGCTTCCTGAGATAGTTTTCATTGAGTTCCTGAGCCAACACAGCCATGGCACTCTGCCTTGGCTGAGCAGCTCCAGTGGAAGAAGCCAGGCAGCTGGCCCAGGATACTTTAGCACACACCACTCTACTGACTCTAGGAAAAGCAAGTTAAAGACAGGAAGAGAAGAAAATATAAATACTTTAAAAGGGCAAAGCACTTCCTATTTATATTCATAGTGCTGTGGTGAGCATAATTATGCAAATTCCAAAACTTGTCATAACTGACCTTTTCAAAACATGTGTGTCCATGGGCCTAACATACATTTCATTGGTGGACCCTGAAATTTATTAAAGGTCAGCAGCTCTAGAACTTCATCTCACTCATTAAAAAACTTATTTAACATGCAGCAATCAGCATCAATGAAAAACGAATTTGCTTAAAAACAGGCAAAAATTTTGATGCATTGGGCTAGAAAAATCTGTACACTTAAAAAGCTATGTAAAAGGAAAAGAAAAAAAATTGTTCTTGCTATATAATCAGCTTACCTGGTGTTCTGGCCAAAACCCAAAGATTCTGGTCATCTGAAGCCCTGGAAGCAAATCTGGTAAATGATCAGAAGTCACTACTGATTCAAACTATGTTAATTCTGGCAGCACGTAGAGTAAGTCTAAAATCTGATTATGTTTAGATTCTTCAGAGCTTGGCTGTCTCTCCTGTGCTATTGCTCCAAGAACTGTCACAGACCTTTGTGCTCCTTTGGAGGAGACTGTTCTCCACCTTTACAACACAGCAACGAGTCTCTCCTCACCTTGAGAGATGGTTCATGCTACAATCTTGCTACGAAGAAATCATACAGACCTTGGCATAACACCTAGTAAAATGAATCTCCATGAAGATTTCTGTGGCATCAAGGCCAGCCAAGGAGGGATTTTGGACAGAACATGCAAAAAATAAAATCAAAAACAGGAAAAACCCCACATTTTCACAAACACTCACAAGCCCCAATACAGTTGCTGTTACATTGGGGGTTTTTTAATGCAGGAACCACTTGAAAATTTTCAAGACTTCTTTCTTTCAAGAAACTGAAACCTGATGACAAATAGGCAAAGCTGCCCTTAATTAGAACAGTAGCTGCAACACAAAATACTGATCCTGTTCCACGATAGAAATGACAGAACTATGGCTTTTACCAAGGAAATGAAGCAATAAGCATACAAAAAGCTGAGGGCCAGATCAAACAGAATTAGTTGCCAGAGTTCAAAGAAGATTATGAATCTTTAACAATTTGTAACAAGGAAGGCAGTTTGTCCTTGAAGCTCAAGGTCATTTTTTCACTAAAGCACGAATCCTGTTCGTGGAATTTACATGCAGTACAGGCCTTTGCTTCCTGAATTAATCTTCTACACAGTAGCATCACAGACTATAGGATGAATGTCACTTTTTTCCATTGGTATCTACACTCTGAGAAATATGTTGCTTCAACTGCTTCTTGTACAACAGATGGAAGGGCATCATAAAATCTCAGATGGCTCCCTAACAGGCTCTTTGAAATTCAAATAAGGTTACATATCCTTCACCCCACCATATAAGACCACAACAGGGTTGATTACAGAAATACTACCACAGGTCTGTGTCAAATCAATAATGTGACACAGTGTCAAGCTTATCAGAGGGTTTTAACTGTTTATTTTCATTTAGTGCCTGTCTGCAGCATCTGTCACCACCAGGAACATTCCGTGAAGTCCCAAACCATCAGCACAAGGACACCAAATATAGCCTGGGACACAGCAGCTGGAATTATCCTACCACTGCTATTCCATTTTCATCCAAGAGGGTCAGCAACTTAGGATCCATTCCTGGAGATAATGAAATACCACAGTAATTATTCAGTAGTCAAGTATTAGCTAACAGACCTCCCTTTTGCAGCTCTGCCCTCACACACATTCCAGGAGGTGGTGCTGTCCCTCAGATGCTTGGAATGCACTGGTTGCTCTCCCCATGTAACAACAATGTTTATGCAGATAAAAGACTCCACTAGATCAGGGGGACTTTATGCAAGTGCACAAGCCCACGTGTACATGAACATGATGCCTCTGAAGACACAAATTTCATGCAAAGTAACTAGTAAATGCATATTCAACACTTTCGAAAATTCCAAGTCTATCAGCTCCTAATGATCCCAATCTGAATGCACTTGTTCTGAAAGGCACAGAAGCTCTTTAGTGCTTTGCATGAATTCAAACCACGGGCTGTAACTCACAGAAAATAAACCTGTTGTGTCACCCATCTGTAACAGCCATCTGGGACAGATGTTTTAAATGGAAACTGCAAAGAGATTTAGGGTTCACAATCAACTTATCTTACATCTCCAACACTTACCCCTTGAATGACCCGATAAGAAATTATGGATCCCACCTGACTGAAGGAAGCAATACAGAAACTTTACATTGGCTTCCTTCCCTGATATGTGAACAGTCCAGAAAGCAGATCAGTGCTACACCTGTACCATCTTGTCCCATCCCACCCATTTTCAGCTGCTTGGAGAGCTAAAGCTCACCTGAATTTTTTATGGGCATGGAATTGATGATATGTTATGTATGCAAAGCCAGACAGACTATTTGTTTGCTCCTATTTACTTGCTACCAAGGACCTTACCCTCTTAAGCCAAATAAATCACCTTTAAAAGGTGTTAATGATCAACAAGCATAAATATTTTTCATAAATTTCAGTAAAAAAATTATTAGCTATTTGCATCCAAATTCTACAAATTTCATTGCATGTCCATCTGGCAGACAGCTGCATTATTTATTTGCTGTCACACTCAGTAAATTGATTTACTGGCATTTAAAGGTGTCACCTTTGCTCATTACAATTTCAATGATCACTTTAGCACTGCTAGCATTGTACCAATAACCTGAGTTTCAACTTTTAATCTCTACTACGATTGAATTCCACATATAAAGCAGTATATGAAGAGATAGAAGACACTGAAGGACTAGGCTGCTTTGATTCAAAGTTCATTGATAAGAAAGTTAATTTAGTGACTCAAATGCAACGTATATTTTTTCGAGCTCAAGGTAAACTTCAGAACTGATGACACTGAAATGAAGAATTAAGGAAAAGAGGCTTGATAGACAAGAATGGGATTATATTATGCTCATAAGAACGAAAAACTACCAACTGGTCACACATCACAGCCACCGTCCTTAGTCACAAGAGGAATGAGAGCACGTCCTCAGAGACAGTCCTTACTGCTCTGCAAAGTCTGGGCCAGATGTTGCTTATCCTCAGCCACATCTTCTTCATGCTCTCCCAAGTATGTATGCTTCCAAACTGTTTCAGCTGTAGTGCCAGAGACCAGAACTCTATTTCTGTCCCGAGACATTTCAGGTTGGCAAATACCAGCAGCCCCCCAGACCCACCCCAAGTTGATTAGGGGAACCACTTAAAAAATAAGCAGTACTGATCAGCTTGGAAAATGCACCAAAACACAAGGCATTCAAGATGCTCTGGATTATGTTCTAGGATACTGCAAGTGACCTGAGCAAGAGGTTTTCAAGAAAATACACAATGACCACCCACACTCCCTGTACCTGTCACTGATGTGAGCACTCCAGAGTGGCCTGGCAAGTAAACAGCTCCAGAACCATCACCAGTGACTGAGGGGCTTCTGCTGAGAAAATGACCACCAGCATATTTCTGCAACACTCTGGAAGCCAGGAGGGGGCTCAAAAACAAATGATAGCATCGGAGGAAGGAAAAGATATACGTGCAGAGGGCAAGAGCTGAGATGAGCCTGCACACGAACTTCAACTGGAAACTGGACTCCAGCTGAAATAACACCACCTCCCCTTCAATGACACCCCAGGGCAGCACAGGAACTTAACACAGCAGTGACCTGAAATTCCCAGCCACACACATAGACATAATAACCACAGCCAAGCCAAACCACAGGAAAAGCTGGAATTTTGATCACAGCTCGCTAGAGAAAAATATAATTAAAACCATTAGATTTGGAAAACTTCCAGCTCTATGAATCTGACAAAGACATTTATGATGATAGAAGAATAATAATGTCCAGTAAAATCCCTGAACATAAAAGCAGTAAAAGAGTTTTATAG